>OZ036012.1:10399916-10574916 GCA_964035015.1 Corallium rubrum | reverse complement strand
TGCCATATATGCCATATATATGCCATATATGCCATATATGCCACTCAAAAGAGGTGCTGGTAAAAGGCGGCTTGACCACCACAACAACAGAAACGGCATTAGCATATAGATGTATACAAGCCTTGAGTCATGTCTTTGCAGTTCTCACTAACAGGTGGTTCATTAAAGGCCACCTGAGTGAGATAATGGTCAAAGGCAATTGAAACCACCTTCCATAAAAGCTGCTAAAGAGCACTGCTTGGACAGAGTCAAGACATGCCGTGTACTGTACTGTAATGCCATTTTATTGCCTCAAATCTTAATTCCTGAATTTGTTTGTAATAGGGCACTTGGTACTCAGTTAACTTTATTTTCCTATTTGAGATACATGTACATATTGCAATCAACGTATAATAATAATAAACTTGAATAGGACAGTACTTATAATAAAAACTACATTGTACAGTATTTACACTGTATAATTGTTGACATTAACATTATGTATAAATTTATGCATCTCCTCTTTAATGAGCGGCTTGATTTCTCATACATGTATGCCACTCAAAAGAGGTGCTGGTAAAAGGCAGCATGACCACCTTACACAACAACAGAAACTGCATTAGCATAAATGTATACAAGCCTTGAGTCCTGTCATTGCAGTTCTCACTAACAGGCGGCTCATTAAAGGCCACCTGAGTGAGATAATGGTCAAAGGCGATTGAAACCACCTTACACAAAAGCTGCTAAAGAGCACTGCTTGGACAGAGTCAAGACATGCTGTGTACTGTACTGTACTGTACTGTACTGTAATGGCATTTTATTGCCTAAAATCTTAATTCCTGAATTTGTTTGTAATAGGGCACTTGGTACTCAGTTAACTTCTCAGTTAACTTTATTTTCCTATTTGAGATACATGTACATATTGCAATCAACGTATAATAATAATAAACTTGAATAGGACAGTACTTATAATAAAAACTACATTGTACAGTATTTACACTGTATAATTGTTGACATTAACATTATGTATAAATTTATGCATCTCCTCTTTAATGAGCGGCTTGATTTCTCATATGCCACTCAAAAGAGGTGCTGGTAAAAGGCAGCATGACCACCTTACACAACAACAGAAACTGCATTAGCATAAATGTATACAAGCCTTGAGTCCTGTCTTTGCAGTTCTCACTAACAGGTGGCTCATTAAAGGCCACCTGAGTGAGATAATTAATGGTCAAAGGCGATTGAAACCACCTTACACAAAAGCTGCTAAAGAGCACTGCTTGGACAGAGTCTTGACATGCTGTGTACTGTAATGCCATTTTATTGCCTAAAATCTTAATTCCTGAATTTGTTTGTAATAGGGCACTTGGTACTCAGTTAACTTTATTTTCCTATTTGAGATACATGTACATATTGCAATCAACGTATAATAATAATAAACTTGAATAGGACAGTACTTATAATAAAAACTACATTGTACAGTATTTACACTGTATAATTGTTGACATTAACATTATGTATAAATTTATGCATCTCCTCTTTAATGAGCGGCTTGATTTCTCATACATGTATGCCACTCAAAAGAGGTGCTGGTAAAAGGCGGCATGGCCACCTTACACAACAACAGAAACTGCATTAGCATAAATGTATACAAGCCTTGAGTCCTGTCATTGCAGTTCTCACTAACAGGCGGCTCATTAAAGGCCACCTGAGTGAGATAATGGTCAAAGGCGATTGAAACCACCTTACACAAAAGCTGCTAAAGAGCACTGCTTGGACAGAGTCAAGACATGCTGTGTACTGTACTGTACTGTAATGGCATTTTATTGCCTAAAATCTTAATTCCTGAATTTGTTTGTAATAGGGCACTTGGTACTCAGTTAACTTCTCAGTTAACTTTATTTTCCTATTTGAGATACATGTACATATTGCAATCAACGTATAATAATAATAAACTTGAATAGGACAGTACTTATAATAAAAACTACATTGTACAGTATTTACACTGTATAATTGTTGACATTAACATTATGTATAAATTTATGCATCTCCTCTTTAATGAGCGGCTTGATTTCTCATATGCCACTCAAAAGAGGTGCTGGGAAAAGGCGGCATGACCACCTTACACAACAACAGAAACGCATTAGCATAAATGTATACAAGCCTTGAGTCCTGTCATTGCAGTTCTCACTAACAGGCGGCTCATTAAAGGCCACCTGAGTGAGATAATGGTCAAAGGCGATTGAAATCACCTTACACAAAAGCTGCTAAAGAGCACTGCTTGGACAGAGTCAAGACATGCTGTGTACTGTACTGTAATGTCATTTTATTGCATAAACAGAAAGTGCATTAGCCTAAATGTATACAATCAACTTAGTAGTTAGTATTAGCCAGTTTCAGAAATTGCAGAATTCGTTCCTAGAGGACTGGGCACAGTCTAAGGTATAAAGTACCTTAATTAACCTTGCTCCGGTATCTGAGTTCTGGTGGCTCAATGGTTAGAGTATCTGGCTAGCTTTCAGAAGGTTGTGGGTTTGATTCCCGCTCAGAGAAAGAGAGGGAAGTCAGTGACAGTTGACTTGACACCAGATGTTTCAATTTTCAAATGACTTGAGTCCGCTTACCGCGCGGATTTCCTGATCAATGATTGGCTACGTAATTGTTACAAAAAACTAATCTTGAAATTTAATTAATAGCAAGTTATCCATGCAATACGGCTATTAAATCGGCCCTTTGGTCCAGGCAAGAAACAGGTGCCCGACCACTAGCATCTAAACGTCTCAAAAGCGTTTTGTTGGAATTAACGCAAAGCGTTTATAACTTTTTAGAAACGGAGACCTACATAAATACCTATATATGTTTGTGGTCACGTGTACATGGATTCACACTGCTGAACTACCAGGTTAATATTGCAGTATATTTTTCATGTAAATTAAAAATGTTGATACTGAATTAAAACATTGAATTATCATTAAATAATTAAAAAGAAAAATGACGAACGATACAAATGCTCTGTTGAAAAGTATTCTGGTAGTTGTATATATAGTACGGTATGTGTATATATATAGTGTAACCAGCCATTAAAGAAGAATTACAGTAATCTGATAACTGTAAATTCCAACACCTTGTCAATATTTAGTAATTTAATTTTAATACTTATAGTTGTATAGACTTTTAATAAAAGATTTTTTTGCTGCCATGGGAAATTTAAAAAAAAATAATTATTTCGATATACTGTCATAGTTTGTTTATATTTGCCATTATCGATTTACTCAAATCACCGATTAGTTTTAAACACTCTAATTTCACTTTAGCTGTATCTCCTGAAAAGATTGCATGACCATGGGTATAGAAAAATTTCAACTCCTGCATGCTCAAAGTAATTGTACTCAATTTTTCGAGTAAGGTGTCAGGTTTACTCAAAAAACTTCCATTATTGATTTACTCAAAACAATGAGTAGTGGTTAACTCAAAAATTTGAGTTTGTCATCCAAATGAAGTTTACTCGAGTTATTGAGTTGGTTGCACTATTACTCAAAATATGAGTAAAACTCGAAGTTTACTCCAAAAAACGAGTTGCGGGTATTTACTCAATCGTTCGAGTAAAACAAAATTGTGCATTTACTCAAGGAAGAGTAAAGTTTACTCTGCTCTTTGAGTAACAATTACTCGACTTGCTTTTTACTCAAAACAATGAGTAATTTTTTACTCATAAGACTGAGTAGGAATATTTTAACTCATGTTAAGAGTAAATTGTACTCAAAATTATGAGTAATGCATTCGGATTACTCGAAATG
The DNA here is from genome assembly GCA_964035015.1 of Corallium rubrum. Classification (NCBI taxonomy): domain Eukaryota; kingdom Metazoa; phylum Cnidaria; class Anthozoa; order Scleralcyonacea; family Coralliidae; genus Corallium; species Corallium rubrum. Next base: position 10,571,140 of record OZ036012.1, on the reverse strand, counting down.
TGAGTTAGATTTACTCAAACACGAAAATGCATTTTTTGCAGTGTAGATGTAATAATGGCTTTAGGGAAAATGGAGACTTGTGTACTGGTAATTTCCCATGACACTATTCGTTTGACTTCTAAATTAAAAAATTAAATTAAATATATTCTAAAAATTACCTTGGTGGTTTAGCTAGATGATAAGCAAATCGTTCAATCGTACTAATTTATCTTCTCTGAAGTGATTATCGACATTATTACAATTTTGTGCATGTGCCACACTTTTTCAGCACTCAAATCCATTGACACAATGGTACAAAATATTCTATTATCAACAGGAAATTATGATTAATTTCAGCTTATTTAAAATAACTTTTGAAGTTATAAAGATTGACATTTGCAGCTCTTCCATTTCTCACTTGGTTCTTTAGATATTGAGATTTGTTTGATATGCAAATAACATCACTTAGACGTCACACTGCATGCATAATGACTTGTTGGAAAATCATGTCTATTCTTGCAATAATTCAAGTAAATCACTTGAAACTTTTCATGTATAGTGTCCTGTGATACACAGAAGCACATGCACAGTTAAAAGTGATTTTGTTAAATAATCTCAAATTGATATTCAAGATTTTCCAACAAGTTATTATTCAGTGTGACGTCAAAGTGATGTTATTTTCATATCACGCAAATCTCAATATCTCAAGAACGTGAGATATGGAAGAGCTGCAAACGTCCATCCTTATAACTTCAAACGTTCTCTGAAATAAGAGTCTCTCGCAAACTTATTTTTGCGCTGCATAAGCCCTTTAACCAACGTTTTATAGTTTTTCTTCTGATTGTTTTGAAAGACCTCAAAATTGCCACGTCCATGCTACGTGCAATAACACCATAGGTTCATATGAGTGTAGATGTAATGGCTTTAGGGAAAATGGAGACTTGTGTACTGGTAATTTCCCATGGAACTATTCGTTTGACTTTAAGTTAAATAAATTCCAAGTCTATTTCAAGAAATTACCTTGGTGGTTCAGATGATAAGCAAAGTTCAATCGTACTAAGTTTATCTTCTCTGAAGTGATCATCGACATTATTCACAATTTTGTGCCACACTTTTTCAGCACTCGAATCCATTGACACAATAATGGTACAAAATATTCTACTGTGGACAGGAAATTATAAGACATTTCTTTATAACTATATACTGTATACTCAGATAATAATTGCCAGGTGATTCAAAGTGTTGAAATAATAATCTTATATAATTATAATATTTTAAGATAAAATAAATTATCAGGAGATAAAAAGATATGTAATTTGACAGAAATGTTGACGGAAACCCCCGTACGATTTTGATGGATAGTGAGACTTTTTAATATTGAACTTCAAAGCCTCCGAAAGTGTAGAAGATTATAAATGAATACTTTCACTGTTTTAAATTTGACTAACGTACTACTTCGTGTCTAGCAGAACGACAAAAAGACACTATAACCCGCATTTCTAATGTATTAGTTTATTTGTTTTTTTAATTTATAGATATCAACGAATGCAATACAGGTTCTCATAATTGTCATACTAACGCTACTTGCACTAATAATCTTGGATCCTATGAATGCAGATGTATCAATGGCTTTACTGGAAATGGAGACAGTTGTACTGGTATGTATATTAACTGAGTTATGTGTTAGATTTTACATTCGTGTTAAATATTTTTTTAATTTTTAATCTTAATCTCAATAACGGCATACGTCCACGCTACGTGCAATAACACCATAGGATCATATGAGAGATGTAATAATGGCTTTAGGGAAAATAGAGACTTGTGTACTGGTAATTTCCCATGTCACTATTCGTTTGACTATAAATTAAATAGATTCTCATTCTATTTCAAGAAATTACCTTGGTGGTTTAGATGATAAGAAAACCGTTCAATCGTACTAATTTATCTTCTCTGAAGTTATCATCGACATTATTACAATTTTGTACATGTGCCATACTTTTTTACCTCTCGAATCCATCGACACAGTGGTAAAAAATATTCTATTGTGAACAGGAAATTATTAGACATTTCTTTATAACACCCGATCTGGCTCGTCCTCACTTCTTAAAACCCCACAATGTAAAACTAGTACCTTTCAAGGATCTTACTTTAATAGAATAGTTAAACCCTGGAACTATTTACTTAAGCATGCACCATCTGATATATTTTCTTCTTTAACTAGGTTTAATACCTATCAACGACTAACTTATACTGAACTCATGAACACTACCTTTGACCCAGATTCGCCTTGTTCCTATTCCATATGCACGAATTGTTCCTGTCATGTCTAGTCCAACTTAATCTTCGAGAGATCTATGTATATATCATTATTCTCGTTCGTGCTCGCCGAATTTCGACATGTAATTTTATACTTTTTTTTCACTCTCTCTCTTGGTCCAAATAAAAGTTGAAAGAATAAAAAAAAAATATATATATATATATATATATTGTACAATAAGATAATAATTAGCAGGTAATTAAAAGAGTTGAAATAATAATGTATTATAATTATAATATTTTAAGATAAAATAAATTATCAGGAGATAAAAAGATGTGTAATTTGAAAGAAAATGGATACTGAGACATTTTTAATATCAAGCTTCCAAGACTCCGAAAGTGTGGGAAGATTATAAATGAACATTTTCACTGTTTTAAATTGGACTAACGTATTACTTCGTGCCTAGCAGAACGACAAAAACCGTATTTCTAATGTATTAGTTTATTTTGTCAGGAATATTAAAGCCCAGCATATAATTTTAAAAAGCCCCATATTGAAAGAGACATGAGTTATTTCAAATTTTTATTAAAACTAACGTTTCGTTGCTAATCCTGCAACATCTTCAGAGTGAATAATTATTTACAAGGTTATCTCGACTTATATGCTAATATATTTACAATAACAGGAAATGAGTAACTGAGAGAGGGGTGGAAGTGACAGTTAATAAATTACAGTGTGAAGTAACAGGTATGATAGAATGTTTTCAGTTATGTGTCAAGACAAGTATAGAAAAATATAAAGAAAAACGTGTGTATAAATCAAAATAAGTTTAAAGGAAGAGAACTGATTTTAGCGTTGAGTGAAGGATTTAATTTATTAATAAGCAGACTTTCTCTAAGAAGGAGTTCAAAATTGGAAGAAGAAGAGCTTAGAATAGAAAAATCTGTTAAAGAAACAGGGTGGCCAGTTTTTTTGTGGTGTGCTAAAACTCCAGACCAGGAACTCAAAGAAAGAGGCTTTCCCGTGTAAGCCGAGTTCCTGGTCTGGAGTTTTAGCACACCACAAAAAAACTGGCCACCCTGTTTCTTTAACAGATTTTTCTATTCTAAGCTCTTCTTCTTCCAATTTTGAACTCCTTCTTAGAGAAAGTCTGCTTATTAATAAATTAAATCCTTCACTCAACGCTAAAATCAGTTCTCTTCCTTTAAACTTATTTTGATTTATACACACGTTTTTCTTTATATTTTTCTATACTTGTCTTGACACATAACTGAAAACATTCTATCATACCTGTTACTTCACACTGTAATTTATTAACTGTCACTTCCACCCCTCTCTCAGTTACTCATTTCCTGTTATTGTAAATATATTAGCATATAAGTCGAGATAACCTTGTAAATAATTATTCACTCTGAAGATGTTGCAGGATTAGCAACGAAACGTTAGTTTTAATAAAAATTTGAAATAACTCATGTCTCTTTCAATATGGGGCTTTTTAAAATTATATGCTGGGCTTTAATATTCCTGACAAGATTACGCTTTCCGCCTGGTTCGTCTATTGCTACGATATTAGTTTATTTGTTTTTTTAATTTATAGATATCAACGAATGCAGTACAGGTTCTCATAATTGTCATACTAACGCTACTTGCAGTAATAATCTTGGATCCTATGAATGCAGATGCATCAATGGCTTTACTGGAAATGGAGACAGTTGTACTGGTATGTATATTAATTGAGTTATGTGTTAGATTTTACATTCGTGTTAAATATTTTTTTAATTTTTAATCTTAATCTCAATAATGGCATACGTCCACGCTACGTGCAATAACACCATAGGATCACATAAGCGTAGATGTAATAATGGCTTTAGGGAAAATGGAGACTTGTGTAGTGGTAATTTCCCATGGCACTATTCGTTTGACTATAAATTAAATAGATTCTCATTCTATTTCAAGAAATTACCTTGGTGGTTTAGATTATAAGCAAACCGTTCAATCGTACTAATTTATCTTCTCTGAAGTGATCATCGACATTATTACAATTTTGTACATGTGCCACACTTTTTTACCTCTCGAAGCCATCGACACAATGGTACAAAATATTCTACTGTGGGCAGGAAATTATTAGACATTTCTTTATAACTATATTGTATACTCAGATAATAATTACCAGGTGATTCAAAGTGTTGAAATAATAAGGCATCATAATTATAATATTTTAAGATAAAATAAATTATCAGGAGATAAAAAGATGTGTAATTTGAAAGAAAATGGACACTAAGACTTTTTAATATTAAGCTTCCAAGACTCCGGACGTGTGGGAAGATTTTAAATGAACATTTTCACTGTTTTAAATTGGACTAACGTATCACTTCGTGCCTAGCAGAACGACAAAAACCGTATTTCTAATGTATTAGTTTATTTGTTTTTTTAATTTGTAGATATCAACGAATGCAGTACAGGTTCTCATAGTTGCCATACTAACGCTACTTGCAGTAATAAACTTGGATCCTATGAATGCAGATGCATCAATGGATTTGCTGGAAATGGAGACAGTTGTACTGGTATGTATATTAACTGTGTTATGTGTTAGATTTTACATTCGTGTTAAATATTTTTTTAATTTTTAATCTTAATCTCAATAATGGCATACGTCCACGCTACGTGCAATAACACCATAGGATCATATGAGGGTAGATGTAATAATGGCTTTAGGGAAAATGGAGACTTGTGTACTGGTAATTTCCCATGGCACGTCGTTTGACTTTAAATTAAATAGATTCTCATTCTATTTCAAGAAATTACCTTGGTGGTTTAGATGATAAGCAAACCGTTCAATCGTACTAATTTATCTTCTCTGAAGTGATCATCGACATTATTACAATCTTGTACATGTGCCACACTTTTTTACCTCTCGAATCCATCGACACAATGGTAAAAAATATTCCATTGTGAACAGGAAATTATTAGACATTTCTTTATAACACCCGATCTGGCTCGTCCTCACTTCTTAAAACGCCACAATGTAAAACTAGTACCTTTCAAGGATCTTACTTAATCGAATAGTTAAACTCTGGAACTATTTACTTAAGTATGCACCATCTGATAGATTTTCTTCTTTAACTAGGTTTAAGTCCTATCTACGCCTAACTTATGCTGAACTCATGAACACTACCTTTGACCCAGATTCGCTTTGTTCCTATTCCATATGCAGGAATTGTTCCTGTCATGTCTAGTCCAACTTAATCTTCGAGAGATCTATGTATATATCATTACTTTTTATTTTATTTTAATTTTACGATGAGAACCTTGCATGGGACTTTTCTCGTTCGTGCTCGCCGAATTTGGACTTGTAATTTTACACTTTTTTTTCCCACTCTCTCTTGGTCCAAATAAGAGTTGAAAGAATAAAAAAAAAAGAATATATTGTATACTCGGATAATAATTACCAGGTGATTAAAAGTGTTGAAATAATAATGCATTATAATTATAATATTTTAAGACGAAATAAATTATCAGGAGACAAAAGGATGTGCAATTTGAAAGAAAATGGATACTGAGACGTTTTTAATATTAAGCTTCCAAGACTCCGAAAGTGTGGGAAGATTATAAATGAACATTTTCACTGTTTAAATTGGACTAACGTATTACTTCGTGCTTAGCAGAACGACAAAAACCGTATTTCTAATGTATTAGTTTATTTGTTTTTTTTTAATTTATAGATATCAACGAATGCAGTACAGGTTCTCATAATTGTCATACTAACGCTACTTGCAGTAATAATCTTGGATCCTATGAATGCAGATGCATCAATGGCTTTACTGGAAATGGAGACAGTTGTACTGGTATGTATATTAATTGAGTTATGTGTTAGATTTTACATTCGTGTTAAATATTTTTTTAATTTTTAATCTTAATCTCAATAATGGCATACGTCCACTCTACGTGCAATAACACCATAGGATCATATAAGCGTAGATGTAATAATGGCTTTAGGGAAAATGGAGACTTCTGTAGTGGTAATTTCCCATGGCACTATTCGTTTGACTATAAATTAAATAGATTCTCATACTATTTCAAGAAATTACCTTGGTGGTTTAGATTATAAGCAAACCGTTCAATCGTACTAATTTATCTTCTCTGAAGTGATCATCGACATTATTACAATTTTGTACATGTGCCACACTTTTTTACCTCTCGAAGCCATCGACACAATGGTACAAAATATTCTACTGTGAACAGGAAATTATTAGACATTTCTTTATAACTATATTGTATACTCAGATAATAATTACCAGGTGATTCAAAGTGTTGAAATAATAAGGCATTATAATTATAATATTTTAAGATAAAACAAATTATCAGGAGATAAAAAGATGTGTAATTTGAAAGAAAATGGACACTGAGACTTTTTTAATATTAAGCTTCCAAGACTCCGGACGTGTGGGAAGATTATAAATGAACATTTTCACTGTTTTAAATTGGACTAACGTATCACTTCGTGCCTAGCAGAACGACAAAAACCGTATTTCTAATGTATTAGTTTACTTGTTTTTTCAATTTGTAGATATCAACGAATGCAGTACAGGTTCTCATAGTTGCCATACTAACGCTACTTGCAGTAATAAACTTGGATCCTATGAATGCAGATGCATCAATGGATTTGCTGGAAATGGAGACAGTTGTACTGGTATGTATATTAACTGAGTTATGTGTTAGATTTTACATTCGTGTTAAATATTTTTTTAATTTTTAATCTTAATCTCAATAATGGCATACGTCCACGCTACGTGCAATAACACCATAGGATCATATGGGAGATGTAATAATGGCTTTATGGAAAATGGAGACTTGTGTACTGGTAATTTCCCATGTCACTATCCGTTTGACTATAAATTAAATAGATTCTCATTCTATTTCAAGAAATTACCTTGGTTGTTTAGATGATAAGCAAACCGTTCAATCGTACTAATTTATCTTCTCTGAAGTGATCATCGACATTATTACAATTTTGTACATGTGCCACACTTTTTTACCTCTCGAAGCCATCGACACAATGGTACAAAATATTCTACTGTTCGCCAGGAAATTATTAGACATTTCTTTATAACACCCGATCTGGCTCGTCCTCACTTCTTAAAACGCCACAATGTAAAACTAGTACCTTTCAAGGATCTTACTTAATCGAATAGTTAAACTCTGGAACTATTTACTTAAGTATGCACCATCTGATAGATTCTCTTCTTTAACTAGGTTTAAGTCCTATCTACGCCTAACTTATGCTGAACTCATGAACACTACCTTTGACCCAGATTCGCCTTGTTCCTATTCCATATGCAGGAATTGTTCCTGTCATGTCTAGTCCAACTTAATCTTCGAGAGATCTATGTATATATCATTACTTTTTATTTTATTTTAATTTTACGATGAGAACCTTGCATGGGACTTTTCTCGTTCGTGCTCGCCGAATTTGGACTTGTAATTTTACACCTTTTTTTTCTCTCTCTCTCTTGGTCCAAATAAAAGTTGAAAGAATAAAAAAAAAAGAATATATTGTATACTCGGATAATAATTACCAGGTGATTAAAAGTGTTGAAATAATAATGTATTATAATTATAATATTTTAAGACAGAAATAAATTATCAGGAGACAAAAAGATGTGCAATTTGAAAGAAAATGGATACTGAGACTTTTTTAATATTAAGCTTCCAAGACTCCGAAAGTGTGGGAAGATTATAAATGAACATTTTCACTGTTTTAAATTGGACTAACGTATTACTTCGTGCTTAGCAGAACGACAAAAACCGTATTTCTAATGTATTAGTTTATTTGGGTTTTTTTAATTTATAGATATCAACGAATGCAGTACAGGTTCTCATAATTGTCATACTAACGCTACTTGCAGTAATAATCTTGGATCCTATGAATGCAGATGCATCAATGGCTTTACTGGAAATGGAGACAGTTGTACGGGTATGTATAATAACTGCGTTATGTGTTAGATTTTACATTCGTGTTAAATATTTTTTTAATTTTTAATCTTAATCTCAATAACGGCATACGTCCACGCTACGTGCAATAACACCATAGGATCATATGAGGGTAGATGTAATAATGGCTTTAGGGAAAATGGAGACTTGTGTACTGGTAATTTCCCATGGCACGTCGTTTGACTTTAAATTAAATAGATTCTCATTCTATTTCAAGAAATTACCTTGGTGGTTTAGATGATAAGCAAACCGTTCAATCGTACTAATTTATCTTCTCTGAAGTGATCATCGACATTATTACAATCTTGTACATGTGCCACACTTTTTTACCTCTCGAATCCATCGACACAATGGTAAAAAATATTCCATTGTGAACAGGAAATTATTAGACATTTCTTTATAACACCCGATCTGGCTCGTCCTCACTTCTTAAAACCCCACAATGTATAACTAGTACCTTTCAAGGATCTTACTTTAATAGAATAGTTAAACCCTGGAACTATTTACTTAAGCATGCACCATCTGATATATTTTCTTCTTTAACTAGGTTTAATACCTATCAACGACTAACTTATACTGAACTCATGAACACTACCTTTGACCCAGATTCGCCTTGTTCCTATTCCATATGCAGGAATTGTTCCTGTCATGTCTAGTCCAACTTAATCTTCGATAGATCTATGTATATATCATTATTCTCGTTCGTGCTCGCCGAATTTCGACATGTAATTTTATACTTTTTTTTCACTCTCTCTCTTGGTCCAAATAAAAGTTGAAAGAATAAAAAAAAAATATATATATATATATATATATATATATATATATATATATATATATATATATATATATATTGTATAATAAGATAATAATTAGCAGGTAATTAAAAGAGTTGAAATAACAATGTATTATAATTATAATATTTTAAGATAAAATAAATTATCAGGAGATAAAAAGATGTGTAATTTGAAAGAAAATGGATACTGAGACATTTTTAATATCAAGCTTCCAAGACTCCGAAAGTGTGAGAAGATTATAAATGAACATTTTCACAGTTTTAAATTGGACTAGCAGAACGACAAAAACCGTATTTCTAATGTATTAGTTTATTTGTTTTTTTAATTTATAGATATCAACGAATGCAGTACAGGTTCTCATAATTGTCATACTAACGCTACTTGCAGTAATAATCTTGGATCCTATGAATGCAGATGCATCAATGGCTTTACTGGAAATGGAGACAGTTGTACTGGTATGTATATTAATTGAGTTATGTGTTAGATTTTACATTCGTGTTAAATATTTTTTTAATTTTTAAGCAGAACGACAAAAACCGTATTTCTAATGTATTCGTTTATTTGTTTTTTTAATTTGTAGATATCAACAAATGCAGTACAGGTTCTCATAGTTGCCATACTAACGCTACTTGCAGTAATAAACTTGGATCCTATGAATGCAGATGCATCAATGGATTTAAACTTGGATCCTATGAATGCAGATGCATCAATGGATTTGCTGGAAATGGAGACAGTTGTACTGGTATGTATATTAACTGAGTTATGTGTTAGATTTTACATTCGTGTTAAATATTTTTTTAATTTTTAATCTTAATCTCAATAATGGCATACGTCCACGCTACGTGCAATAACACCATAGGATCATATGGGAGATGTAATAATGGCTTTATGGAAAATGGAGACTTGTGTACTGGTAATTTCCCATGTCACTATCCGTTTGACTATAAATTAAATAGATTCTCATTCTATTTCAAGAAATTACCTTGTTTGTTTAAATGATAAGCAAACCGTTCAATCGTACTAATTTATCTTCTCTGAAGTGATCATCATACTTAAGTAAATAGTTCCAGAGTTTAACTATTCGATTAAGTAAGATCCTTGAAAGGTACTAGTTTTACATTGTGGCGTTTTAAGAAGTGAGGACGAGCCAGATCGGGTGTTATAAAGAAATGTCTAATAATTTCCTGGCGAACAGTAGAATATTTTGTACCATTGTGTCGATGGCTTCGAGAGGTAAAAAAGTGTGGCACATGTACAAAATTGTAATAATGCCGCACCATCTGATAGATTTTCTTCTTTAACTAGGTTTAAGTCCTATCTACGCCTAACTTATGCATGAACACTACCTTTGACCCAGATTCGCCTTGTTCCTATTCCATATGCAGGAATTGTTCCTGTCATGTCTAGTCCAACTTAATTTTCGAGAGATCTATGTATATATCATTACTTTTTATTTTATTTTAATTTTACGATGAGAACCTTGCATGGGACTTTTCTCGTTCGTGCTCGCCGAATTTGGACTTGTAATTTTACACCTTTTTTTTTCTCTCTCTCTTGGTCCAAATAAAAGTTGAAAGAATAAAAAAAAAGAATATATTGTATACTCGGATAATAATTACCAGGTGATTAAAAGTGTTGAAATAATAATGTATTATAATTATAATATTTTAAGACGAAATAAATTATCAGGAGATGAAAAGATGTGCAATTTGAAAGAAAATGGATACTGAGACTTTTTTAATATTAAGCTTCCAAGACTCCGAAAGTGTGGGAAGATTATAAATGAACATTTTCACTGTTTTAAATTGGACTAACGTATTACTTCGTGCTTAGCAGAACGACAAAAACCGTATTTCTAATGTATTAGTTTATTTGGGGTTTTTTAATTTATAGATATCAACGAATGCAGTACAGGTTCTCATAATTGTCATACTAACGCTACTTGCAGTAATAATCTTGGATCCTATGAATGCAGATGCATCAATGGCTTTACTGGAAATGGAGACAGTTGTACGGGTATGTATAATAACTGCGTTATGTGTTAGATTTTACATTCGTGTTAAATATTTTTTTAATTTTTAATCTTAATCTCAATAACGGCATACGTCCACGCTACGTGCAATAACACCATAGGTTCATATGAGGGTAGATGTAATAATGGCTTTAGGGAAAATGGAGACTTGTGTACTGGTAATTTCCCATGGCACGTCGTTTCACTTTAAATTCAATAGATTCTCATTCTATTTCAAGAAATTACCTTGGTGGTTTAGATGAGAAGCAAACCGTTCAATCGTACTAATTTATCTTCTCTGAAGTGATCATCGACATTATTACAATTTTGTACATGTGCTACACTTCTTTACCTCCGGAAGCCATCGACACAATGGTACAAAATATTCTACTGTGAACAGGAAATTATTAGACATTTCTTTATAACTATACTAGAAATACGTAAACGCAAACCCCTCGCCCGCGCATGCCAGGTTATAATGTCAGGTCAATAGCCTGGTCAGGTGAATAGCCTGGACAGGTGAATAGCCTGTTGCAATGTATCTAAAGTTTTGACTGTAATCTTAACAGTAGTGCTTGTGGCCTATTAAATAATCCTAAACTGTAACAGGTGTTAATTATACCCTTGTCCACTAATGTACATCCTACTACTTTAAATAATATACATTTATTTAAATTATATAAATACTAGAAATACATGAATGCAACAACCCCTCGCCTGCTTTATATGCATTTTTTAACCCCACTCCCCCCCCCCCCCCCCCTAATTTCTGTTTTTGTTGTAATGACACACAGATCATCTTCAAATTTTATATGTATATACTTTTGAAACACACACCCCCTGATTAAAATATTAACGCCCTCCTGATATGCATTTATAGGGTGACTAACTGTGTACTTTCAGATTTCTGATTTGGAAATTGAACATATGAAAGCAAAACGAAGGTTTCATTAATTGAACTATAGCTGTAAAACATATATTCATTGTTTATAGGTTTCCAAGGGAATTATTTTTAGCAAGTCTTTAAATGGCTTCCCTCTGCTGTTCTGCATACATGTTTTGCAAAGGCAGAATTAAAAGTCAACAGCTCCAAAACTACATTTATAGTATAAAGTCTAAGATAAAAACAATTCAGTAGAATCGGATTCCAGAAAGAAATATTAAACAGACAACGTTTGTGGCGAAAATTTGGAAATACTGCCTAGAAAATCGGTAAAGTCGGCCCATGAGTATTATAAATAATAAGAAGTGCATATACACAGTCAATGAAAAACACCACGTCCAGATAACTTTCACAAGTTTTTAAAAAGGTAAGCACGAATACAAGTGGAGCTGTATATCATTTAGGTTTAAGCGAAAACATGAAAACAACACAATGTATTAAACTTTATATAATAGATGCTAGATTAAGTTTAACGGACGAGTGACTATAAAAGGGCTTTTATTTAAACGTATTGCCGGTCTTGGAACTGAATACAATGAATCCAATCAGCAAAATAAATATACAAATCCCCTACCTGAGTTACCACAACCACTGCCAATTCAGATCGACTTTTTGTTTACCATAAAGCGTTTAGTGTCTTTAGTATCTTCAGGTTTTCTGGTTTCTCTTCAAGATATATTAAACCGCCGTTTATTGTTTTAGTGGAGCGGGCTCCATTTCGTTTCTTCCGTTTCGCAAAATATAGCCATAGATTTAGTTTAAAATTTTGTGGTGCTTCATTGTCAGTCACCATGCAGTAGCCAACAATTCTTACCGCACGACACCCTACCTCTCTCCTCCGCAGAGGCTTTGCGTGGATAATGAGGTCTAACATGAAGTAGCTACGTGCTACGAAGGAAAACCGCTAGTGGAAGAAACGTGGGCGTAAGGTCAAAGGCGTGCGGTGAACCCTGGGAAGACGGAAAACGAGAAAAGAAGCCTCTGCCAGATAATGTGCCGTTCTCTGGACAAATCCGCGGTTCTCTGGTCATGGCAGACAGCGACGATAGTTTGCACGAAGTACATTGTTTTCTTCAAGATCTAAGTCTAGAATGTACTTCTGGATGTTATTCTGAATTTTTCTATGGAATCACCTGCCGAACGGGTCGAAAAATTCGAAACGCTGCCAGACTGACAAACGTTTCATCGAACGTTGTCAACTGCCTGGAAGCTTTCCACTCCTGATTAAGTATTAACTTGATAAACAAAGCCGACGAACAGCGCTAGAAATATTCTCGGTGCTAACTTTCTACGACATAATGGTAAGATCTATGTTTACAACAGTTCGTCCTTTGAGATGAATGATAAACTTTCTCATGTAGCGTTTGTTTTATACTTTTATTTGCATAAATTCAAAACCGGAAAATCCTGTCCTTGTGTTGCAGTAACATTGTCGAGTTGAGAAGTATCAGCGATTTAAATGTGTCTTTTGTCCACAGTTTAGTGATTTCCGACTTTTGCGTAGTAGATTTGTTGATTATATAATGAAATCCCGAGTCTGGCGCCTAGTCCATCACGGAATTTGGGCGCCATATTGACATCATTATCTGGCAGAGGCTCATTTTCTTTCCCTCTTCCCATCATTCCCCGCGCGTCTTCCCTCACCCGCACGCCTGCCCCTCCGAGCCTCTGCGGAGGAGAGAGACACCCTACGAGATTTTCGTCTGCCTTGCTTTTTCTACATGCGTGTAAAATGAACTCCACGCGTGTCGAGATTAGCACCCTCACCGGGCTCCGGGCCTTCGGCCCGTCGCCCGGCTCGGGGACAATTACATGATGTAATGAACATGCACTGTCAGCTCATAATTTTCTTTCCACAGATCAACATAAAGTTTGTATTTTTTTCTAAATAGAATTCCTCAAATTGAATAGTACTAAACCAAAGTTTCTACCATTGCCTCAGCTTGTACATGTACATGTACTGTACTGTTTCAGGTGAACTATACTGAATATACAGCTTCCTAGCTTGGTCCAATTGAAAGACGTACAATTATAAAAATGCCCTTTTTCTGCAACCAGATAAAGCATAAAAACTTATCAGAGATTCACAATAATAATGTAAAATATATATAGGAGGGTACATCGGAAAAGATCAGGTGTATGGATCATACAATCACAAAATAACTCAGTGATTTGTAGAACTGAAAAGGAACAAATTTTAATTTATGAAGAAGTTCGACTAATAAAAAAGTAAAAATCTTACTTGTTTAAGAAACTGTGTTGTAGTAGCATAGAAAGCTAGCTTGACCACATATGGTGTATTAACTACTAAGGTCCACCATAAAGAAGTCTGCTACTTAATTGTACTGGCCAAATCAGTCCCTCACATTTCTGAAAATGTTGGGAAATACCATAATTGTATTGGTTAAAGTACTTATTAAGTTAGTCATAAAAATTAAATGTGGTTGCCTGGATGGTATATGTTAAGAACATAACCATCAACATTGATAGCCAGTAAAAGAATTGCCCAGTTGTACATGCCTATATATATATATATATATATATATATATATATATATATATATATATATATATATATATATATATATATATATATACGTGTAGTCAAAAAATCATTTATAGTCAAACTGGATGTTCTCTTGCATACACATAAATGTGATGTTATACTTGAAGGTATTAATTAATGGCTCTAACTGTACAGTATGTAGTAGAATTTCGCACTAACAAAGTTTGGCTTTTAAAACGATTTTTAGGGCAACCCATTGAGGAATTGTGATAATTAAAGTGTTTGCAGGTTGCTGATTGAAATGATCAATCCAAATTGCAACGTTGCATATCAATATATTGCAAAGTCACATGCAAGAGAACATCTGGTTTAACTATAACACCAAATTGTGCTAATGTGAGTGGAATAGTGTGCATATAAATTACTTACATAATTATTACCTGATCATGAAAATCACTAATACTGTATGATGATTGCACTCGACTGTAAGTATAGTTACAGCTTGTTGCAGTACTTTTGTTTATACAGAAGAAAATACAGACTGTAATATCAGATTTGAATTCCTATAAAGCAGAAGAGAACACAGAATATTTAACTATAGAATGGTAATTAAAAATTATTGGTTAGGGAATCCTCTTTTACAGGCAACTCTACAGAAGATTATAATATAGGACGGATATGAAGACATGAGGGATTTGTGTTTGAATACAGAATCCGTTAACTTTACGAAGACAATTCTGTTTAGAAACTGCAATAAATCTCTTACCATTCAGTCCATATTCTCAATAGTAGAGGGTGGTTACTGCTTTAATACTATAGTCTCTTTTTAATCAGCACAGATCACTTAAACATTTATAGAACTTTGATAGAGGGATGATGATCAACACATACATATTTGCACTAAAACGATAGAATAAAAGTTTCCATATTCACAATTCACAATTTCTCAACTCATACCCAGTCCAAAATTCCAAATCAGAGCAAAAAAATAAAACAAAACAAAAAATGGTGAAAGGACTTTGTCCATGCTTCGCCTAAATCGTTGACAAATGAAATCTAAAAATTACTAAGGAAAGAAACAAAATAGAAAACAAGGCTATGCGTGAGGATACTTACCGTGTAGGCGCCAGAATCGACCGATTGATGATAATTGATGATATACAGACTGTAGCAATTAAGGTTGGTTGGAACATGTTTGAGGCAATTTAATATTAACCACTGGCTCCAGGCTTTAGGAGGGTTTTATTGACCTGTAATATTAAAAAAAAGTTCAGTGTCACTACATTACCACGAAGGAAAGAGGATACAGTTAATATGGACGGCAGGCTTTCATGCATTTAATTATTCCACAGTCTTGAAATGTCCCACTCTTTCCAATAGATGTAATGAAACACACAAATTTAATTTACATATACCTTGATTAAATAAAATAAAACAAAACAAAACAAAACAAAACAAAACAAAACAAAACAAAACAAAACAAAACAAAACAAAACAAAATAAAACAAAACAAAACAAAACAAAACAAAAATTAGTATGAACATCATGCTAATGTACCAGCTATTCATTTACCTTAATATTCTAAATTCTTTATGCAGTCCTGATCGAGTCCTCATGAATAAATTTTCCTTGATATGACTGAAATTCTCAATTATTTGATTTTACATTGTATATAGAAATTTCTTGATCAGTTCTGGAGATATGTATTAATTAATACAGTACTGCTGAGAAGTAACCTACAGTACATCATACATTTACATTATTGCTCATTCCTGTGAGTGCAAGTGACTATAAAACTTAATTATATATATACTGTATAGACACAGTGGTTGAGTTGCTGCTTTGTGCAGCAAACAGATAATCTTATTTTCAGTCATTAACACAGAACAACCAAGGACCCCATTGGTTTGATCTAGGTTATTGTTGTATAGGCTACTTATAAGCAGTACTGTGTACAGTGTTGTTTCCAAAAATAATTGCAATTTTATAATTAACATAATGGCCTATTCACATTGTCTATGCTCATGTATATCAGCCTTCGTATAATGAATCTGTTAAAAATGATGTACCGCTTAGTTTTGTATTGAATATAATTAATTTCCTGAAATTATACATAATTATACTGTATTTTATATCGTAGATATCGTTTGTGTTAATTAACCCATTCCTGTCTAGATGACCTTGACCATTTTACTTATTAATTACCTAAATAATACAAATGTTTTGTATTTTTTGGGAAGGTCATCTAGCCTGTAATAAGTTACATACAGTAGAAAATAAATTGTAATTTATAGTCTATATTATAAAAAAATAAACCAAGAATGTACAGTAGGCCACCATGGAAGTACACATGTTAAGTGTATACCCAGGAAACAGGCCTCAGCCACCTTGCTAACACAATAATGTGTGCAGGAACAGGCTCTCATTTTGTTCATACTAAATATAGTATGAAGGCCACCATGGAAGTACATGTCAAACATGCACCCAGGAAACAGGCCATGCCACCTTGCAAACACAGTGAAGTGTCCATGCAGGAACAGGCATCATCTGGCCACCCATATAGGGAGCAGGCCACTTTAATTATCAAGTACATAATGTCTCCCATGTCTGGTTTAATATGTTAATAATTGATTGTTATACTGTATTTAAATGCAGAGACATAATTGTAATTAATAAATCAAAGCAATTCAGTGTTTTTCTGCTCTTAATATTTTTACTGATTTTATTCAATTAATGCAAGATTGCCTATAACATTATGCCATCTTTTTAGAAAACATTCCCTGGTAGAAATCCTAAACAGGATCCTATAGGATCCTACAGGATCCTGTAGGATCCTGTCAGGATCCTAAATATAACAGGATCCTAACCAGGATCCTGACAGGATCCTGAACTTAGCAGGATCCTAACCAGGATCCTGACAGGATCCTGAACTTAGCAGGATCCTAACCAGGATCCTGACAGCATCCTGAACTTTGCAGGATCCTAATCAAGATCCTGACAGGATCCTGAACTTTGCAGGATCCTAATCAAGATCCTGACAGGATCCTAAACTTAACAGGATCCTAATCTAGGATCCTGAACTTCGCACGATTCTAACCAGGATCCTGACAGCATCCTGAACAGTATTACTAGAGGAAGAAACTGGAGTAAACTAAATTAGCTTTATTTATACTGAATAGCCTTAGCAGTCATATTTAAGCTGTTCTCTCTGGAAGTCAAGTATTAAGGAGTATCTCTTATTGGTTCAGTGTTACTACAGGAGGAAGCTATGCAGGATCCTAATCAATATCCTGACAGGATCCTAAACTTAACATGATCCTAACCAGGATCCTGACAGGATTCTAAGCTTTACACAAGCCTATAATCAGAATCTTGGTTAGGGAACTCAGAATCTTTGTTAGGGAACATCCTGAAATCAATACGAAGATCTTTTTATGAAGGATACCATAATATTTAAAACTAGACATTCTAGGATCCTGAGTAGGATCCTACCAAGAAAATCTAGGTTCCTGAGTAGGATCCTACCAAGAAAACCTAGGATCCTGAGTAGGATCCTAGCAGGAAAATCTACGATCCTGAGTAGGATCCTAGCAGGAAAATCTAGGATCCTGAGTAGGATCCTACTAGGAACATCTAGGATCCTGAGTAGGATCCTAGCAGGAAAATCTAGGATCCTGAGTAAGATCCTACCAACAAAATCTAAGATCCTGCGTAGGATCCTACCAGGATCCTGTGTAGGATCCTACCAACAAAATCTAGGATCCTGAGTATGATCCAACCAAGAAATCTAGTATCCTGAGAAGGATCCTTGCTCCAAGTCCGCCTCTTTCTGCTGGGAGAGAGGCAGGTGGGTGGGAGGAAAGGTCGGCACTCAGCAGGAGCAACTCTAGATCCTACCAGGAAAATCTAGGATCCTGACAATTAATAGCAGCACCCTGGGCTGGATCTTCCTGGGAAACTATACTGTAGGATCCTAACATAAATGACGTTAATAACAAAGAAACTGATCAGTCATTCCCAGTTAAGGTGACTCCACAGAGTTTCTTGAAAAATGGAAAGTACAAGTTTGAGAGTCCAAAACATGTGCATAAACAATTCGGGAAAAGAATAAAACTAAATGTTATGCATAGTTAAACAGTCTGCAATCAAAAACTGTTACAATTACCCTTGCCAATTACCCTTCAAACTAATTTAATTCGAAAAAAACGAGTAATCAATAGGCCGATTTTAGAAAAATTCTGTAGAACGAGTAATTTTTTTTCCGGAAAAATATTTTTAAAAAATTTCGTTCTACAGAATTTTTTTAAAATCGGCCTATTGATTACTCATACTATAATAAAAGTTTTAACGAAAGAAAAATTGGGGGTCACCAAAGTTTTTTTCGAATTAAACTAGTTTGAAGGGTAATTGGCAGCCATTTTGAAACGTCATTGTTGCCATAGCAACAACTGTTGCTATTTATTTGGTAACAGTTTTTGATTGTCAGACTGTTTAACTATGCATAACATTTAGTTTTAGTCTTTTTCCGAATTGTTTAATCACCTGTTTTGGACTCTCAAACTTCTCTCTTCGAGTCTTTGACAAATAAAATCAGATAGAGTAATGTAATGAAAGGGCCATTTTGGTCGGCTCAAGAAAGAAGTACTAAGAACTTACAGAATCTTGTATTAAAGATCTTGTAAAATCCCGCCAAAAATCTTGTAGAATACAATATTACGTCTGACATACAATTTATCGATCTATCGGCGCATTACGCGAGACCTGGTAATGAGTCACGTAATTGTCACATGACACTAGCGCATAAAAATTTAAATTGTGAAGCAGTAAGAATGGTAGCCTGCGTCGCATCCGGTCTTCGGAATTGAAACCCGAGAAAATACCGTCTGCGGACCAGCGACCAGATTCGTGTTCCGACCCCCTGTGTATTTGCATGATTCTTTATAATCGCCTGTGATTCGCTCTTGCTCTGGGTCGTTCTTATCTGCTATATGATTGGCCAAGAGCGATCATTCTCCCGCGGAATAATAAAATCAACATGGCCGTGGGGTTGTTCACAGAAGCCCAGTGGAATTCAGCATTTGAAGAGGTAAAGAATCGGTTTAATTTGACGGACATTCTACCCGAACAAGAAGAATCGATTAGAGAATTTTTCAAGGAGAAAAATATCTTTGTAAATTTGCCAACGGGTTATGGAAAATCGCTAATTTTTCAGTGTCTTCCTATTGTGTCTGACGTTCTTCAGTCGAAGCCTTGTGGATCAAGCGTTATTGTTGTGATTTCGCCTTTGCGTTCGCTGATGGATGACCAAGTTCTCTATCTGAATAATCTCTGTATTCCAGCCATAGCCATTACAAACGAAGAAGACCCAGAAATCATCCAGCAAGTTTTAAATGGCAATTACATCGTTGTGTTTGGTTCACCCGAATGCCTATTGTCAACCGCCACTTGGAGGGGAATATTTACGTGTGAAAGTTTCAAGGAAATGTTGATAGGAGTTGCTATTGACGAGGCACACTGCATAACACAATGGTATGTTAATTCTATTCTTTCTACGTTATATTAACCATGCATCATCAGATCATCTCTGCCACTAGTCTGACTCTGACAGAGCTAGCCTCTTGTTTTGGTTACTGGTTGTAATTATAACTTTTTATTTAACATTTACAGTAGGCAGTTATTAACTCATCACAATGAATATAATTTTTCGAAGAAGTCTTCTAATCTACGCCTTCCCCCCCCCCCCCCCCCATCTTTTCGAGTTCTTCATAATCATTTCATCTAATACAAAAGATATGTCTTTTTCTGAACAAAACTGCTGCATTAGTAATTTTTTCCCCAGATATTGATGTTCGTGTATTTGTGTTCTTCTTTGAGTTTCCATAGTTCATTGATGAATAAATACAATATTTTAGTTTGGTTTGATGAATTTGTCACATTGTGTTTACAAGTAATTACATATAACTTAGCCAATTTTAAATGAATGTAAAATTATGTATTATATTACAGTCATTTTGTTTCTTCAGTTCACACAATTCTTTTTTAATGAAATAGTTGCCTCACTCGAACAACCCTCCCCTCAAATAATTGCCCCTTTTGGTTTCAAAAGAAAAATCATATTTGCCTAGGGTGATTTTATTCAAGGAAATATAGTACAAGGTTAATTTTTTAATTTGTCAATATTTGTTATAAATATTACTTGACAATAGTTTGCCTTGATTTTGTTGCTTTGCAGGGGCTTATCTACAGGAAAGAAGGTCCCCTTCAGAAAGTGGTATGGTTGTTTAGGGGAAATGCGATCATTGATTCCAAAACAATGCCAGATCATGATTTTGACAGCAACTGCAACAAAAGCTACGAAACAGCAAATCCTAGCTACTCTACAGTTGTCCCTTGATGAAGTTAAAATGATTGAGAAGAGCCCAGACAGACCCAATCTTTCCTATGTGGCACATTATTTGGACAAGAATGAACCAATCGAGGCTGCATTTTCATCTTTGATTTGTGAGGTGAAGTCAAGAAATGTCACAACACCAAGAACTATGATTTACTGTCAAACTCGAAAACAATGCTCTGTTCTTTTTCGTTTGTTTCAAATTTACTTGGGTAAGCACATGTTTTATGGCAAGTCTTCACCTCAAAACCGCATTGTGGAAATGTACCATGCAGGAACCCCTTTGTCAGTGAAGGAACATATCCTGGAGAATATGGGCAAAGATGATGGCCATATTCGTATACTAATATCTACTGTGGCATTCGGTATGGGTGTTAACTGCAAGGTGGTGAGAAGAATTGTACATTTTGGTCCTTCAAAATCAGTTGAACTCTACATCCAAGAATGTGGACGGGCTGGGAGAGATGGTTTACCAAGTACATGTGTGCTTCTATTCAATGGTCTGTTGTCTGCCCATTGTGACAAAGATATGAAGCAGTATTTTCAAATTGAAGAATGTCGGCGAAAGTGGTTGATGTATCATTTTGGTGTCAATGGTAACCCTTCACAATTCCATAACTTGCATGAATGTTGTGATATCTGTGCTAGTCAGTGTACATGTGGAAGTGATAACTGTGGTGAGTTTTGGAGTCCAAGCCAATATAGCATGAATGTACCACAACTGTCTCTTACTACATCCGATGATCTGAAAAGTACAGTTGTTAGAACTGTTACTGAAGAAGATAAGGAGTATCTAAGGAAGAAGCTTGTCGAATACCACCAAGATCTGATCAAGCAAATGAATATCAACAAAATGGTCACATGCCCAAATCACATCTTAGAATTTAACAACTTCCATATAAACGAAGTCATTGAAAGCTGCCACAAACTATTTACTGTTGAGGACATACTTAGTAATGTGGAAATATGGCGACACCAATATGCTATTGGCATATTAAAACAAATCAGCGATGTATTTGGTGACATCATGGAAATACCTACCATTGAAGATGATGAATCAGGATCTGATTACTCCATAATTTCTGACTGGGACCAGATTCGAAATGACTCAACCCTTGTTGGCATGATTGACACCCAGGACTTGGAAGGCATGGTTTCTTTAATGGACACATGCAATGATGAATCTTTAATTTCCTTGTGCAACACTGATACGAGTAAATAGCTTTAATGCTTTACTTGATTATTCACAACAGTAATTTGAAATATTGACTTTTATTTACAACTATTTACATCTTATGCCTTTTAATTTTCATGCTAGATGTACAGACATAGAAATACAGAATATATACAGAATATATATATATATATATATATATATATATATATAATACATTTTGCATTTTGACAAAACATACATGATGCTCTTAGCTGAGGAGTTAGACCCTACTTATAAATGGCAGCCAGTTTGATTTTCTTTTATGTGCATTTAAATCAGCCTTTTGAGCCTCATTCATGTGTAAAGCTTCTTTTAAAATTAATTATGAACACCAGAATGAGGCTCGAAAGGCTTATTTTAGTGCATATAAAAGAATATTAAACTGGCAGTCATTCATGAATAGGGTCTACATGTATATTCTGTATATTTTCTGAATAACTTATTCCAATATATTTTACAGTACTACTACTGTAATTATTATTATATATACAGAGGTAGATTATTAATTATAAATATTATACAGGTTAACATATGCTGTATTAACTGTACATAAAGCTGTTTACTAATCTTATCGTGCATGCCTGTACAAGATCATGTACTTTTTATGTGCATTTATCCAGTAAAACATTTTTTGTAAATTAAATCCACAAAGAATACTTGGCTTCATGTTTGCATATGATGTGTATTTCCTTCCTTGGGTGAATGTAAATGCATTGTTTTCAATTAATGCCTTCACAATTTTTTCAGTATCTTTCCTTGATGACTTTTTGATATGTTTGCCAGATCGCTTGAATACTGACAAACTTGAATCAAACACTTTCACAAGCTCGACCGTGAACCCCAGCGAGTTACTTATTCTGTCTAATGACTTTGGAGATGCACCTGGACCAAGATTCTTCACAGCTTCTTTTATGGTTTTGTTGAAGAATTCCAGCATCAAATCTAATGGGATGTTGGAACTTCCTTTCTTGTTTTTGACTGACCGGTTCCATATCAAGCGGTGGGCTGCTTGGGGACTCAAAAGGGCATAGACTTGAAACATGAGGTACAAGGCTTCCAAACAATACTTTGTGGAAGACCCTCCCTGATGTTTCAAGTACATGAGGAAGAACTTCCAGCAACGTAGAACACGGTCCCCATCTCCTTCTGCAATGGCATCCCAGAAATTCAATATTAGCATACCATAATCCAAAAGAGCTTTCTGGTAGGCTAACATGTCATCTCTGTCCTCCTCACTTCTGTTGGAGTCAATAACAAATGTGTCGGACAAACATTTATCAACAACCACAGAGGGATTGTGACTGGCTTCATGATCACTTCTTAGTTTACCATCATGGGCAAATGTTTTATGACAGCCACGTGCTCTACAAGGATATCTTCCTTCTGAATTTACTTCCCGTTCCTTTGCTTGTTTGGCACGCTGCATTACCTGGACAGACTTAAGAATGTCCTCATTTCTTTTTTGGTCAACAACATAGTCATCTACAACCATGGAAGCAATTTTCTTCAGGTAAACAACTTTCTCTTGCTTGGTTGCAATACTTCCATCTGATAAAACATTCTTTGTTGGCTTTTCATCATCTAAGCTGTTCATTCCCAAAACCTTAATAATAATAATAATAATAATAATTAATAATAATAATTGGAAACTTTATTAAATGTCTTTTAATAATAATAATAATAATAATAATTAATAATAATAATTAATAATAATAATAATAATAACAATAATAATGATAATAATTAATACTTAATAGTTGTAATGATAATGATAAATAATAATAATTAATAACAGTAATGATAATGATAATAAAATTAATAATTATATACCTACAGTACACTACCAAAGCATTTTTTCAACAGTGTGCTGTAAGGGCTGGTTTACACGTCTACGTGTCTGATCAAAGATCAAAGTAAAGGATGTTCTAATTTGATCAAAGAATTTCAAAGGAGTTACTGTCTTCAAAAAGGTGTTTACCCTATCACACACTTTGAACAAACTACACTTTGATCAAAGAAAATTTAATTATCTAAACCAGCCTTTACAAATTACATCACAGAATAGTTACATGTACATTTTACCTTTACTGCAGCAGCAATAATTCTGGCCTCAACCTCTAGTTGAAAAAATCTTCTACAGGGATTAGCTGCACTGGAAACATCGCTTTTAACATTTCTCCGGTTGATCAAGTTGCGGTCACTATACATGGTACACTTATCTGCAGTCGAGGATGGATTATACAAGTTGGTAAATGCCACCTAAGATAGATATAAAATTTGAAACTAATTAGCAATTTCAATTTGTGGCATCTGACCTAATTGTTGACAGATAATTATATTTGATTACATGAATGGACACACCAGTAACAAGGGATGAACCGGAACCTAATTTTAAAGTTCTGATGTCACATGGAGGAGCATAGGTGTATGGGCTCAAACATTTAGGGGGGGGGGGCAAACAAAGATTTGCCCGAATGTTCATACAAATTGTAATAAATTTGCCTGAATTTTGCTACAACTTGCAATAAATTTGCCTGAGTTTCCCCCAAATTTGCCTGAATTTTCAGGGTTTTTCTGAAGGAACCCCCCCTGCCCCCTGCCACATACGCTTATGTGGAGGAGTGACCCACAGGGATGATTCACCTGTGGTCACTCATCACTAGGGATGAATGACCTCATACAGTAGATTTAATCCAAAATAAAGAGTAAGTTCTCCCAACAATAACCCTGGCACAAAATTGCTACCCTAACACAGTAACACAAGTAGGTCATGTACTGTACGTGTAACTAGGGTTGAATGATAGAGGGGTCACTCAATACAGAGGTCACTCATCCCCATTAGAAATATGCTAGCTCTGGTCAGAACTGCCTGGTCGGAACCAAGTCCTGGTGCATGTAGTATTGTATAAAAGAGGATCGTTCACTGCCACTAAATGTGTAATGAGAACCCGTACAAGCAATCTCATTACACATTTTGGTAGCACATATACAATCTACATGTTTGGAAAGATTTATAGGAAGAGTAAACAATCTTCCTTTGTATTCTTTAATTTATACTGTGAGAAAATTAAAATACCTCTAAAAATTTGTTACCAGCATGCCAGTCTGCTACCTCGAAGTGTAACCCCTCAAGACGCTCTTCAGAAGTAAATCCATTTGCCAAAGACATATGGCCATTCAACGCTCTCTCCACACTCAACTGGTCTCCCACTACTCCCTGCTCCCCATACTGCTTCTCATCACCCTCATTACAAAATGGCACATACTCATGAAGGGATCTTAATATGTTTAATATCCCATCCGCATCATTCTCATTTTCATATGTCATTCCAAGGAAGGTCTAAAAGTTTAAAAAAAATATTACAAAACTAAGTACACTGTAACTCACATAGATCAAGGTACTGTAGTAGCTGGAATAGTTCTGTCCTTTCCTTTATCCATATAGTTATAGGCCATTTCTCGGATCATGGACACAATTTTGGAGGGCTGCATGCATAAAAGTTGGCAGAAAATCAATGAAATTCAACAATTTTTGAAGGTATTAGATTCAAAGATTATTTCTTTAAATTTTGAAGTTAATATCTTTGGAAATAGTAGAAGTTCCTTCAGTTTTCATTTGGCCAAGCTTGTATGCATGTGGCCCAACGAAGGCAAAATTATGTGTGTGCACAATCCAGGTAATGGACTATCAACACTATCTATCAACAACAAAATTAATGTAAAAGAAATAATTTCCTGTCAACATCATACAGTACCAACAGTCTGATGACCTACCGTTTGAGACACACTCTTCATTTCTTTACTGTATTTGTGTGGAATATGAGCTGTGGAGACATCAGATAGAAAGTTAAGGCATGGAATGTTATTACAGATGATTCGTTCAGCCAAAGTTATATAGTTTTCCCGCTGTCTCCCATGATCCTGGATGCTTGGTAAACACTTCCCATTTTCCATCCCTAGCACACCGGTCTCTGGGCATTTGTCGCTTAAATGGTTGCCATGTACACGGTTTTCAGTGCTCATTGAAGTAACATAGTGTTTGTCTATGTTTTGATGTTCCTCGGTCATGTGGTGCACTTCCTGACGATAATCAAGATTATCGAATGTTATTTTCCTGCCATTGTCTGCATCAATCAATAACTGATTTGCAATGGATGGTGTTGGGGCTGCTTGTTGCTCGGTAGATGTGCCTGCATGGCTGTCCTGTTGCTGTGCAAGCAAGGTATCCATGTCCACTCCATGGTCAAAATCAGGAGATGTCATTGATTGTTTTCTTGTTTCTTCCTGTTTTTGTGCCATGTATTTTCCTTGTTGGAGGACAGCATCTTTGACACTCTTGGTGTGATTCTCACCAAATTCATCCAGCTTCTTGTACAAATACTTGTGACTTGTAGTCAATCTAAGGGTACACAGTCGTGCAACTGTTGACTAAAAGTACAACATGAAGTACATTAATGTAATAAATTGAAAAGCTTAAAATAGGTATGGTACTCACAGATGATATAAATAATAGATTCATGTCATGTGTTAGAAAATTTGGAAATAAATTGTAAAAGGGTTGACACTAATGCACTTTCACACCTGAAATAACCCTTATTTAACTTTTAACGCAACCTAACCCTAACCCCACCCTAACCCCAGTGCGAAAGTGCATTAGCACCAAAGGGGTCTATATTATTTACATCACACTAAATAATACTGAAATATTTTATTGACAAAAAAGTGACCTACCAGCCAGTTAGAATGATAAAGGAAAATAGTTATCACAAGTTGTACCGCAATCATGAATTTCGATCTATTCCGCAAACAAACTGCAGCTGCCATTGCTGTTCCAGCATGTAGGACTTCATTCTCAGGTGCTTTGGATCTGCTCCTGCTGTTAACACTAGCTGCTGACATCATTGAATGGAAGAGCGGTGCTCTCTCCCTAAGTTCGTCGTAGAACTTTTCCATTGTGAACGACAGTAGACTTTCCTTGTCAGTCTTTCTCAAGCAGCTAGGGTTTTTCTTGGAACAAAGTTGTGTGCATTCTTTGTCAATATCCCTTGCCATGAGCTTTATCAACTCCTTCTTGATGTTTGCATTTTTCCATGCAGCATTGGCTATTTGTTTGTAAGTCCCCCTCACAAGCATTTTACCTAAAGACTGCAGGTCTTCAGGGAGTTTTCTCTCTTTGCTTTTGGAAGGCCACTTTACTTTTACAGAGACATCAACTCGATCTGGTTCCATTGGTTGACCTGGCATTGCCAGTTTATCAGGTTGATCATGAAGTACCAACGGTCGACGAACACTTCCCGTCTTAGGTTGTTCATTTAAGGCTAAAGGTGATACAGGCCATTGAGGAATAGCTACGCGATGAACGGGCGAGGAAGTAGAGGGAAGCAATATCGTTGATGTTGATTCTTCGCAAATTTTCTTAGCAATGGTATGATTGGTATTATCCTGAATATCACACGCAGGTCTTTTCAGCTGTGGGTGAAGGTCTTCTACGTTGACCCTGTGCAAACTCTTAAAATAACTGTTAATGCTATCGAGTTGATTTAGTAATCCCCTTCGTTTCTTCAGCTTTTGAAGGCAACCACGACAGATGAATCGACTCGTACGCGTCACGTTAAATTCAAGACTTTCCAGCTCCAAAAGAACATTAAATTGTCCCCGTCCTTCCACTAAAAATCTCTCGTAATCTTTCTCAATCTTTCTAAAGCATAAATTACACGCATTTACGTTTTCAGACTGAACAGTTGCCATTTGTTTGACCTATTCAACATTTGCATATGCCAACAGCACTTCCGCCATGTTGATTTTATTATTCCGCGGGAGAATGATCGCTCTTGACCAATCATATAGCAGATAAGAACGATCCAGAGCAAGAGCGAATCACAGGCGATTATAAAGAATCACGCAAATACACAGGGGGTCGGAACACGAATCTGGTCGCTGGTCCGCAGACGGTATTTTCTCGGGTTTCAATTCCGAAGACCGGATGCGACGCAGGCTATAAGAATGGTCGTTAGCGACGTTTAGATGCTGGAGAGGCAAAGTTTCTTACAATTGGATCAAACTTTTACAACGAATTAGCTTTGTCGACTTGGTTGATGAGATGACTAACAAATATTACCGCTTTTCAGTGTATATATACTCGAAATTTGGACTAAGACGTGCCATAATGAATATCATTCAGCAGATTAAATATAAACCGACGATTATACTCAGGTAAAGTTAAACTTATTTTATTCCCGAGATTTAGTGTCATTTCTTTGACTGCATGTGCTAGACGCGGCTGGTGCTTGATAGCTAATATATAGCCAATAGCTTCGCATAGACTTCAATTTCAAGATAAATTGTAACTAAAAATCTAGTTTAAAACCAGTCACAGTTGTTGTTCGAATGTTCTCAGGATGTCGCCGCTTGATAGCAACGTAGTGTACAATATAATTCAGTTTGTAACTGAGAAAAATTAGATTTGACTAGTCTTTTGTAGTTACAGCCATCAGGTAACCTAATTGGTGCCTAGGTTTGCTGAAGTTTGTCCATCTGATGGAACTGATGAGTGTAATAGTCTGGCATTGGGCAACAGAAGAAATGGGGTTATTAATTGTTGATTTGTTGCTGTCTAGGACTCTAAGTTTGCTGATGGAGCTTCCTTTGACAAGTACATGTACAATTGTCTGGAATTATACAGAGTAAAATTACTATGAATACAGTATTAATAAAATAAAGTAATATAATAGCTCAGGGGAGGAATGGGTTACAGTAAAATGCCCTGTACCATGGCCACCTAACAAAATTTTGAATAAAAGTTATCTTTAAGTCAATCAAACCTGGATATACTCAAAAAAGTTAAAACAGTGGACTTTCTCATTACTTTGAGGTGTGGATAAATAAATTGTGTCTGATCACTGCCTCACTCTACTGTGGCTTAATTGTTGGATGGTCACTGTAAAATTTTGCATGTTTATTAATTTTAACTTCTTGTTGTCTGTGGATGCTTCCATATTTCAATTCTTTTTATTTTTTACCAGCTTTTGTTTTATATAGCCATGACTTTCTAAGGGCTTATAACAATTGGTATTGCGTTGAAATTGTTAATGTAGTTACAGTAGATAATAATTGGAAAATATGGAAGTATAAATAAGTTTTGTGGAAACACCAAGCTTTCGGCCTGTTGACTCAGGCCTTCATCAGAGCAATGACAACAAGTTGTTGGCTCACGTCATTTATAAACTTCGCAACTGATTAATTAAATCACATAAGAATACAATGGCGTATCACGTTAATTTTATTAATTAGAAAACAAAATCAAGAATGTTCTCTGAAATTAGAATTAATAAAATAAAATAAAATTAATAAAATTAATGTGATACGCCATTGTATTCTTATGTGATTTAATTGATCAGTTGCGAAGTTTATAAATGACGCGAGCCAACAACTTGTTGTCATTGCTCTGATGAAGGCCTGAGTCAACAGGCCGAAATCTTAGCAAAGAAATAGTTTACATGGTGTTTCCACAAAACTTATTTATATTACATTATCACCATGAAAACTTTCAAAGAATTAAATATGGAAGTATCCACAATTTATTATTTAGTAGCTAATGTATTACATACACTAGTACTGTAAATTTGTACTTGTACAGTAGTCCCTCAGATATATTGACAATTAATAATGACAAATAAATTATTCTAGCAGTACAATATTTTGTGTTTTACTGTATATTTTACCTGCACATTATTCTAGAGGATTTCATATATTATAATCCTCATGCCACAAGATCTAATTAATTAGAGGATTTCACATATTCTAGGAAATCCTACAGGATTTCATGTATCTTGCACAGGATCCTATACAAGATCCTGTAGGATCCTGTAGGATATTGTATAAGATCATGTAGCCAGTAGGATCTACAGATCCTATAGGATCCAGTACAAGATCCTGTAGGATCCTAAGTAGGATCCTATAAGTTCCTGTACAAGATCCTACAGGATCTTGTAGGATCCTACTCAGGATCTTGTAGGATCCTACTCAGGATCCTACAGGAAGATTATGTAGGATCCTATAGGATCCTACAGGATCCTGTAGGATCCTACTTAGGATCCTGTAGGATCCTGTAGGATCCTGTAGGATCCTACTCAGGATCCTGTAGGATCCTATAGGATCCTGACAGGATCCTAGTAGGATCCTAGTTTAAGAAAATTTAGGATCCTGTTAGGATCCTGTTAGGATCCTATTAGGATCCTGTTAGGATCCTGTTAGGATCCTACCAGGATCCTGATCAGGATTTCTACCAGGGTTGCCCTTAATTTTAGAACATTTCAAAATCACATATATTTTCAGACATTTGAGACACAATTAATGTACACACCACCTTGAAAGTACATGAAAGCATGCACCCAGGAACCAGGCAAAGGCCACCATGAAAACACATAAAAAAGTGTCCAGGAACAGGCCCATAATCAGTTACATTCTTGGTATATATTTGTTATCATACCTTCTATTAAATTGCATTTACAATTTAATCTGCTAGTCTTTCTAATGACTATCTGGTTACTTATCTCCCTGCAGTTCTCTGTGCAAGCAACTGCAACCTTTGCTCTTTATCAAGACGCTTTTGCAAATTTTTGTTTCTACCAATGGCTTTCAATCGATCAAATGTCATTGGCTCAAACACAATCCCGTAGGAAAATGTAAGACCTTTTAAAGACCTTGAAAAAGTCTTGAAAACGTCTAGAAAATTGTCTGGGAAAGATCTAGAGATCGCCTAAAGTAAATGTCTTCCAAATGTCTTGCCCGTGATCCTAATTTGACAGGTCGAAAGACCTTTTCAAGACATTTCGCTGCTAGAACAAAAAGGTCTTGAAAGGTCTAGAAAGGTCTAGAAAGGTCTAGAGAGATTTCGAAAGGTCTTGAAATGGCCTAAATAATTCATCAAAAGTATTTTACTTTTATTTAAATAAGTATATCCTATTAAATCATTACAGAACACGCGAAGTCGTGAAACATATACGCAATTGAATATCAATGATTACACTAGAACCACCGTGACCGCGGATACATGTAGTTAGGGGTGTTTGCACTGATCTATATGGTGTTTGACATTTGGTCGGTTGTAGTGTTTTTACTGTTGATCGTTTTCATGAGTCCGGCCTGAGATTCAGTTTCAGGTCACGCCGCGTTGTGTAAATGAGATTAGTGTCAAATCCACATGAAATAATTCTTCTCTGGTGGTCACAACTCACAAGCTGGAAGACAATTGACATGAATCTTGAAGCAACAGAGGAACCAAGTCTATATAATTTCAAGGCCGACCTCATGTAAACAAAAACCAAAATGGAAAACTCTAGCTGTCCGTCCTGAGTTCTGGCTGGCCTCATGTAAACACCCCTTTTATAATCAAACGAGAACGCAAGTCATCGCAAGTTGGCAGTCACAAATTTCTGTGGCGGTCGTTCGAACACCTAAATTAACAGAATAAAGGTTTCATGAGTGTTTTAAACAAGTTTTAACTTTGTCATGGTTCATAATATTTTGGGAAATTATTCAGAGGGGCTGGCTGAGATAGCGTGACTGCCAACTTGTGATGACTTGCGTTCTCGTTTGATAAGGCTCAAGCCGCTCAACAGTGATTCTGGGATAACAACTACAAAATGTTCTTTCGTACTAATAAAATATATGTTGGATATTTAAAAAGCAAGTATAGACAAAACTATTAACCTCGATCTGGTTATCTGGCGGATTCGATTCAGTTTAACGTAAATACACGCGATGCCAATTAGAAGAATTTACACAAAATGGTAATGTATAGGACTACGAAAAAAGCCAGTAATACAGATTATAAGCAGCACTGTAACGCGATTACATACAGGAGAAACCTTACCTCTCGTGATGGTACCGATTATCCAGCCGTTGCTAGCTTATTGTGCTTCTTTGTAAATGCCATGTCAGCAAACTGAGAGCAGCTAAGAGCTAGCTTTAAATGCAAGTACCAGCGCACTTTTCCTTCTTTCTTAAACAGGTTCAATCATTGAATCTCCACTCAAGAGGACCAAGGAATCCTGTTTCCGTATCAACGGCTTTACGCACAGTATTCAAATGTTTAAGTGCAGGCGCCAAAATGGTTCATCAGTTGACACTTGACCGAGATAGAATTACTCATTAGCCGCAAGCATCTTTGACGAGATTTGCAGCGCAGGCTAGGAAAAGTTTAATAGTCGTCAATGAGTAGTATTTTTTATTTAGGCTTAAGATTCATAGGTATTAGATTGGGTTAGCATACGAGAACTGCCACAAGTTACTGCCTATAACGTCCTTATACAGTGTTCATAATCAATGATAATAATCATGTTTGCAAGTTATCTCTTCGGCATCAGAACAAAGTATTTTTTCTATTTCCTGCCAAGGTTAGGCCGCGGTATTGTTGTATTAAAAGAATTCGAAGTAAAAGTACATGCATGCGCTCATGCAATCAGACAACTGTAAAAAATATTTCAAAACGTCTCATCAGTTTAGTATTTGGACTAAACGGCTCATTCTTTAGTTTAACCTACGACAAATATTACGGTTTGAATCTAGCCCGAGCCCATAGCGAAAGCTATAGTATTGACGAACTGCATGTGTAAAATAAGAATCTTCCATAAATTTTGCAGCGAACCTTAGACAGATAAATTTGTGTCACAGCACAAACTTTGCGTGCTATACAGCGGATTCAAACTAATTCTGATTTTACCTAAATGACGTTAATTGCTACTTGCTAGACATTGCGGCATATGACAGACCTTTAAGGCAAAATACTTTGCCTAATCTATTTAGTAGATCTATTTAAGACTTTTCAAGACTTTTTCTCAAGACTTTTCTGGACAATCGCGGCACAAAGGTCTTGCAAGACATTTGACAGACTATTGAAATCTTATAATTGTCTAGAAAAGGTCTAGGAAAGGTCTCCAAGCCCTATCATAGTCTATTTAAAGACCTTGTAAGATCTTTCGTTTTCGTACGGGATATCATTAATGGATCTCACCCTAGATGTAGTAACAAATGTATATACATCCAGCTACTTTCTCACTTTTACCCAAGTCAACAACAGCTTTTGGTAAAGTCTGTCCCTGTGACTTGTGAATAGTCATTGCATACCTTGATCTCAATGGGACCTGTTGTCTTGACATGTACTTCCCATCAGCCATCCATTCAAATACCTTTGGTGGCACTGGTATGCACTTGGGACATGTATCAATAAATCCTGGGCCAGTGTAGGCAGGGAAATGTACCAACACAGCGACAGGTAGGTTTGGCGGTCCAAGATTTTCTGCAAACCAAATCTCAACCACTCCAAATGAACCATTACAAAGGCCAACTTCAGCCCACAGGTTGGATGTCAGCATGACGTCTGCTTTCTTAGACAGGAAAAGCACTGCTTCTAAGCCACCAGCCTCATCAGATGTTGCTGCTGATGCTCCATGGCCAGAGTTCTTTGCCTGAATCTTTGCCACAGCCTGTCCATTGCCTCTCAACTTCTCATAGTTGTACTCTGCTACACTCTTCTTGTCAAAGTATAACCGAATAGCATCATTAAACTGGTCCATTGCAATATTAGGTGTGGAATGTTGCAGTAGGAGATGCCAGTCTTGTTCTGTTACCTGTCCATCTCTCATTCTCATCAGCAAGGCTCTGAATGCTTGTGCCTCAGCATTCTCACCAGCCTGTCGCATAATCTCATTCAAAATAACTATAGAATCAAACAAAAGATATAATGAATGACCATGATCACTTATAGTGGTTCCATTTCCTGCAATATACAATGGCCGGTCACCCACTGGTGGCAACTGACCAAAGTCACCAAGGAGGATCACTGAGATACCACCAAATGGCTTATCTTCATTCCCTGTGCCAGCACGCAATCTATTGTCTAACCACGACAACATTTTGTGACCAATCATTGACATTTCATCGACAATGAGGTAAGCCTTACCTTCCAGTTTTAACTGTAAGCGTTGCAACGACTCACCCTGTAGGTCTTTATACTCACGTATAGGAAGTTGTGCAGCAGAGTGTAATGTCTGGCCATTAATACTAAATGCTGCAATACCTGTTGTTGCAGTTATTATACAACTGTCACCCAAAACCTGTTTTAAAGCAGTGATTAGGTACGTCTTACCTGTTCCTGCAGTACCACATACAATCATGTTGACTGGGTCAGGTCTCTCACCATTTTGCATATGAGATATAAGAATGTCATATGCAAGTCGTTGCTTCTCATTCAGGGTTGATGGATCAATGGGAACTTCATTGCTCACTTGTACATGTCGTTGCCCTTGTTCTTCTGCATCTTTTCTCTGCTGGTAGATCCACCCAGGGCATTCTCGGAGCATCTCCACTGGAACTGTTCGTGCAGCTGCATACCAGTCATTCCCAACCCCCAACAGCTGATCACCCAACTCCTCATACCGTTGGTTCAATCTGCATAGCAGCATCCAGTCATCGAGTTGATTTTCTGGATCATTATTATATTCATCATCATCATTATTGCTGCCTGTGTTATCATCATTACCATCCTCTTCATTTCCTCCACCTGACATGTGTTGGAAAACTCTGTCCCGCTCTTCCTCATGACCTAAAACATTCTCTGAAGCAAAATCAGTTTCAAGAAACATGTAATAGGTGTTGATGAACATTTCATCATTCTCATTGTTATTGTCCCATGCATTTGATGGTTCACCCTCCCAGGGTTTGAACTTGATCAACTGAAATTTGCAATATCTGCCAAAATCAGCCCCATGGGGGTTTGCTGAGACCTTTGGAAAGGTCCTTACAATATATGGTAATGGTCGCTTTCTTATTTCAGATCTGATTCTTGTGTACTGTGACACATACTGCATCAAATTCAGTTGAGATAGGCCATGATACCTGCTATTCTCAGTTGAACGCTTACCATAATCTTCAATTGTGGATTTTTGCAAGACCTCTTCACTTTGGTCCTCAGTGTCCATGACAACTCTCCTACTGTTATCTAAAGACACAGTAACAAAGTTATAACTACATCCTACCAAAGGCAAGCTCAGCAGCATATGTGCAGTCTCCTGTGCTGCCATGTCACGATCTCCGACAACCTGGATCATTGCCTTTTTGATAGCTGATGATACCTGATCATCATTGTGTAATCTAGACACACATGATTGCAAAATTTCTGATGCTTGCTTTGACCGTGGCTCTCCTTTTGCAGCATACTTGGCCATATATCTAGCACAAGCATTCTGATCAACAATTACCTGCAAATCAACATTAGCTCTCCAATTCTCAAGCATGACCCTATTATGTGAATTTAATCTAGGGTCATTTCTTTTTGTCACCAACTCTGTACTCACCTTGTCATGTGGCAACTTCTCATAACACAGTTTTGTTTCCTCCTCCAATGCCTTTGGGAAACCAAATCTGCATTCTGCAGGAACATCATAACCTTTCTGCTTCAAGCAGTAGGCTGGGCTGCATCTCGTGTGTCTCTCCACAGTATTCACCAATCTGTGGTAGTCATCATCTCTGTTGTGAACCGCACTCGGTTTGACAGCTGATGGATGTGGCTCAGGAATTTGCCATTGTTCACCTGGCAATTCCTCATTGACGGTTGTCACTAGCCAGTCAACATATCTTCAAGATAATAATAATTGAAGTAAAAAAAAATTAAGAACTATAAATTTTAAAAAAATAAGAAAATGTCTGTTGTCAATCTGTTAGCTCTTAAGTCATAATAATTGTCCAAATTAAGCCAATTTAAACAATACAATTGTAAATATTAAATATTATGTTACTCACTTCACTAACTGCCTCTCAGCTTCTTTTCCACGGTCAATATCTTCCTGGTAAAAGAAATCAAAATCTTCCATTGACATTGTGGTATCAGCTTGGCTGAAACCCCACCCCTGGGCAGCCTGAGCTCGTAACAATGGAATATCAGGGGCATTGTTTAACCGGGCACACCCATGGGCATGAATACTTCCCCTGGCCTGATATTCATAGCGGAACCAATGCCACTCTGCATCCAAAACACCATTCAACCAATATCTGATAAAGTCATCCAGGCGCTGCTTAAAATACCAGTCGGTCAAATGGGGCTTGTCAATCACAGCTTGTGCTCGTTGTGACCTTGTAGCATCTTCCCCTGTCTGCAGTAGTCTTTGCAGATCTGGCCAGTAACTATCAGCAGCACTAAATGTAAAAAAGAAAGTTGGACAACCTTTCTGCTCTATTAGTGCTAGCAATTCTTGCAAGCGTTGATACCAGTACTGATTTGTACCTTGCACCTTGGACACATAACGCTGCAATCGATTCACCATTTGCTTACCACTCATTAAATTAACCATCTCTTTCAGCTCTTCCATGGTCAAGTTGGCATCAGCTGGATGTTGACGCAAGTAAATATTTGCTTGTGACAATAGTTGATGTCTTTGCTTCATATCTAGTGCCCAGTATGGAAAACGTGGGTGAGAAGCAAACCTCCATCTATACTCACCATTTGGCAACACTTCAGCAAATTTTTCCAGGTGCTTAAATGCCTCAGTCAAAGTGACACCATGTTGCCTGGCCCGTGTGGTTGGATCACCTTTCCCAAATGGAAACAATGTGGGAAAAGCCATTGTCGCTAGACCGTCTGTCTTAAACTCATTCACTACATTACCTTCTGTAGATGGCCAGTCTAGTGGATCCTTCTCATTCACTGTCTCTCGAATTGCATCAGCTTCCTTCCTCTGCCTTTGTCGGTGAGGAATGAATGAGCTGCTCCCACAACCTACAAGAGATTCTTCAACACTGTTATCAGTACCTACTGGCTCCTGTGGTGGGCCTTCATTTTCATGTTCAGGAGCTGTTACCTGTACATCTGGTTCAACAACATACCTGAGGTCATCTGGAACACCATTTTCAGGCAAGCTCTGTATTGCCTCTCGATCAATCTCTACATCTTTGAAGTAGGGATTGTTGGTCTTTAGCCATAACACAGCCTCGAGAACTCTGTGTCGACGAACAGTGAAATCTCGATGTGTGTTATCCACTCCATGTCTTCTTATTACAAAAACAGGTAAATCAGCTACATGACATGGCAACCTAGATAAGAAACTCTGGATATCTTGGGGTAAGTTTAGTACATGCCCCTTGTACCCTCTCTGCCCACCATGTTTCCTGTACACACTCATAATGGGACAGACCCTTGCAATTAACATTTCCTCTACCTGGGTTAACCCCTCTAACTGCTGTGGTACAATACCTGGATCCATGTCATTCTCCCTACTGTACACTTTGAGAGATTTCTTATCTCTCTTACATCGATTGCACAGGTAGTTTTCTACTGCCAAATTCTGCTTGGTTGGCCAGGCTTCTTTACAAACATTGCGCTGTCGATGGTCTAACACTTCTTGGGCTGCGTGAAATCTCTGCATTTCATTTTCACCCATTCTTGCTCGTGTAAAGGACTCTCGACATTTTGCCACCCCCTTTGGTAAAGATACTCTTTTCGACTATCAACTTGTACCTGTTGTACAGATACAGTTTGGGCTCTTCTCTGTGAGGAATTCTGGCTGACATGCTCGAGTCTTCTTGCTCGTTCTTCAGACGTTTCAGACTCAATACGTGCTGCTGCATTTTGTCTAAGCACTTGTAGCCGTTCTGCTCGTTGTTCAGACGTTTCGTCATCAATTCGTTCTGCTGCATTTTGTCTGAGTACCTGCAGCCGTTCTGCTTGTTGTTCTGGGGTTTCTTTCTCAATTCGGGCTCTCGTATTTTGCCTATGCACTTGTAGGCGGTCATTTCGTTGGTCAGACGTTTCTTCCAATATTCTTGCAGTCGTGTTTGTCGACAGAATCTCGAGTCGGCTTGCTCTCTGTTGTGGCGTTTCTGTTTCTATTCTTGCCCTCGCCTGCTGTCTCAAACTTTGCAGCCTTCTCTCTCTCTGTTCACTACTTTCTCGCTGCCTTCTCTCTCTAACACCCTGATTGTGCTTACCTCTACTTGTTTCTGAGCGTTTTTTGTAAGCTTCTCTCCTCTTCGCTAAGCGAACTTCCCTCTCCGCCGCTGTCTCGTTTTCTAGCTTTCGACGAGCCAGCTCTCTCCGTTTTCGTAATCTTTCTGCCTTTTCCTCGTCGCTTTCTCTTCGGATTCGCTCTTGTCGCTTTTCTTTCCCACTTTGATTTGTTTGTTCTCTTTCCATATTGATAAACTTTTGTTTGAATATAATTATTCACTCAAAAATCACAGTTTTCTTGCAAAACACTTTTTTCGTCTTGAAAAAGACGAAAAACCGTTGTGAAAACGATTTTGCAGTAAAAGACGGTTATTTTGCACGTGCCACATCACGTGATTTCAATTTAAATATAAATTCCTACCAATAACATTTCGGTTGCTTCATTGTTAGTCACCAGTGCCCAACAATTCTTTCCGCGTGACACCGTACCAAACATATATATAAATATATATATAAACTATTTCCCAGATTTCGTCTCCCTCGCTTTTTCTACACGCGTGTAAAATGGATTCCACGCGTGTCGAGATTAGCACCCTCACCGGGCTCCGGGCCTTCGGCCCGTCGCCCGGCTCGGGGATTATATACTCAGATAACAATTACCAGGTGATTCAAGGTGTTGAAATAATAATGCATTATAATTATAATATTTTAAGATAAAATAAATTATCAGGCGATAAAAAGATGTGTAATTGACAGAAAATGAATATTGAGCTTCCAAGACTCCGAAAGTGTGGGAAGATTATAAATGAACATTTTCACTGTTTTAAATTGGACTAACGTATTACTTCGTGCTTAGCAGAACGACAAAAACCGTATTTCTAATGTATTAGTTTATTTGTTTTTTTTTTATTTATAGATATCAACGAATGCAGTTCAGGTTCTCATAATTGTCATACTAACGCTACTTGCAGTAATAATCTTGGATCCTATGAATGCAGATGCATTAATGGCTTTACTGGAAATGGATATAGTTGTACTGGTATGTATAATAACTGAGTTATTCGTTAGATTTTACATTCGTGTAACATACATTTTTTACTTTTAATATTAATCTCAATAATGGTATATATGCATATGATAATAAATTTTAGACGCATCCAGAACAGAAACAAAACGTAACAAACTTGAGCAAGAACAAATTAATAACA
This sequence comes from Corallium rubrum, assembly GCA_964035015.1. Lineage (NCBI taxonomy): Eukaryota > Metazoa > Cnidaria > Anthozoa > Scleralcyonacea > Coralliidae > Corallium > Corallium rubrum. The sequence goes on along the minus strand of OZ036012.1, from coordinate 10,531,904 downwards.
ATTTCAATAAAACAAAATGTTTATTAAGTCACAGAAAATGTTTCGTTTAACCGACTTTTCATAGTCTTTCTTCTGATTGTTTTTGATGTTCTATTTTTCTTCTAGATATCAACGAATGTATCGAAACACCTCAAAATTGCCACGTCCACGCTATGTGCAGTAACACCATAGGATCTTATGAGTGTAGATGTAATAATGGCTTTTGGAAAAATGGAGACTTGTGTACTGGTAATTTCCAATGGTACTATTGGTTTGACACAAAACAGATTTTTATCTTTGTCAACACTGTCATGGTGTTGTGGACACGGGCATCAGATATTGATTTGCCTATGTGAGATATGTAGTAGTAATATGAAAAAGTATACTTGCAAATGCAATCCAACATATGAAGCTATGGAACCATTTTTTTTGTAATGTTTTTGATGTGTAAACATCATTTTGGTGACCAGAATAATATACAACATTTTTACTGTATATATTCCCTTTGTTTCACAACAATTTTACTTTAATTTTTTTAACTTTGATTTGCTGTAATGTATTTCAATTTAAAGTTGAGGGGATTTGTTTTACTGTATTTAAATTTAACTAACATACTTTTTGTAGTCGTGTCCAACAGAATGACAAAAAGACATAACAATTATAAGCCGTATTCCTAATGTTTGTTGTTTTTTTTTAATATATAGATATCAACGAATGCAGTACAGGTTCTCATAATTGTCATACGAACGCTACTTGCAGTAATAACCTTGGATCATATGGATGCAAATGTATCATTGGCTTTATGGGGGATGGAAGTGATTGCATTGGTAAATATTAATTTTTCTGTCTGATTTTCTCAAATAGGTACTCTACTTTGAAAAAACTTTTTTTGGCCTATGTTTAACTATATAATTATTGAGTTGTGATTCATACATATAAATAATAGACCAAGAATGCGGACTTTGTCACGTGACAGGGCTGCAATTGATCCTGATAAATCTGCCATTTTGAATTTCGCAAGGGTTGGGAGGAAGGTTACGTCACCGCAGCTTTTCGTTCTCTCAAAAAATATTTCGAAAAATATAAACCAATCGTCCACTCCACATGGTACCATCTGCAGCGTGTTAAAAGCCGTCGAGAAGTCCTAGGGCAAGTTCCTTTTGCCCTTATAAATTGGCCATTTTGTCTCCGTGTAGTGGGGTCATTTTCTTGACTGACGAGAGATAGGAGCTCGCATTCTCAATCTATTATTTCTATGGATTCATATTAAGGTGTTATTATACAACACCCCGATCTTTTTTTTTTAAATCGAAATATAGTAAGGTTTCAGTACTGCTGAAAATATACGTTAAAAACTACGTTCAATATTTCTTCAGTACTCAAACCTTACTATATTTCGATTTGTATTTCAACACTGCCTACGCAACCCACTACTTTTATTTTTTATTTTATTTGTTGTTACCTAGGATTGATTTATGAAAGACAGATCGTTAAGAAATTGCCAAAAAATCTTTTAAAATTTAGAATAGAGAATTGCGTTTCTTATTTGATATATGTTTTCAAAATCTCACAATATGACTACACGAAAAAGATGCAAAATGTTTGCTTTCATTGCATGTACAGCAAATGTATTTGCAAAATCTTGCAATATACTGACGGGTATGAGCACTTGAGACTGGGTAGGCAAAATGTTTGCCTATCCTTTCTTAACTGTCGCATTATAAATGTTATTGTATATATATATATATATATGAAATAGGGAAAGGCAAAATATTTGCCTTTTTCTATGCATTGTACAATATATACATTAGTTATATATATATACATAATATATATATATATATATATATATATATATATATATATATATATATATATATATATATATATATATAGGGAAAGGCATAATAATTGTCTTGTTCTATGCATTATACAATAAATATGTTTGCAAAATCTCACTATAAATGTTATTGCATATAAATGAAATTGGGAAGGGCAAAATATTTGCCTTTTTCTAAGCATTGTACAATAAATATGTTCGCAAAATCTCACAATATGAGCTAAAGTAGGCAAAATGTTTGTCTTCCTTAGCATGCTAACATGTTTGCAAAAATTCCTAATATAAGTATACAAATAATATAGGGAAAGCAACTAATTTTTGTTTTTGCTATATTTTCTAAGACATGGTTGTGATAAATAGAAGACAAAACTGTTGTCTTTCTTTAGTGAGCAAGATGACACAATTTACTGCCTAAATGTTGGTGATATTATCACCAACATTTAGGCATATTTAATTTAATAATTAATAATATATATTATTGCATGTATATGTGTATGTGCATGTTGATGTAGATGTGTCATATATAATCTTACAGTACAACAATTATAGTAACTGATTACTGTTATTTTTTCTTTTGAATACCATGGCAACAAGCACCAGTGTCAGTTGGCCGCGAGCCAGAAAAATCTGAATGGTACAGTATACTCAATAATCAGGGGACTGATTTTCAATGTAAGTATTTCCTTGTTTTTGTTGTACAGCAAAAACAACTGAAATTTTTAACAACTTCAAGCTGAAAACACTGTAGTTACGTAGAATTAGACATTTATATTTATACAAAAATTTGAATAGTACGTGTGTTTTTATTGGTCGATAGCCATGACATATAAAAGGACAGATGCACAGATTACGTCACTGAAGTGCTCTGATTTCTCTAAACCAATCACGGATCTCACTGCAACATCACGAGCCAATGACGTTGTTTGATTTGTACAGATCATGGATCACGTCAGATGAAGTGATTTATCTTAATGCCCCGGAAATTCGCCCAGAAAGTTTAATAAGTCACATATATAAAATAGATTCCATTTCTCTGTTATCTGTTCAGTTACAGAAGCACAGAGGATGTGCTACTTTTCGTCAGTTGGCATAGATCTTCTTCAAAAATGGCCACCGAATTAAAATTCTTTTATGTGCATGCAAATTAGCCTTTATGACCTCGTTTTAATGTAAAAATTCTTCTGATTTCCGACATGAAAACGAGTTCATAAGGCCTAATTTATAAGTATATAAAATAATTCTAATTCGGCGGCCATTTTTGAATAAGGTCTATAAGGTTTTAAACTATTTTCTGTGCAAAAACAGTCGTCATATTCAATAGTCTGTACACGAAGTGTAATCGTTGAAAATCGTCTCATTGACGATTTTGTTTATTTTATTTTTTGTGTTTAGCTATTCTTGGTTTTCATCTGACGTCACGCCGGCCATGTTGGTGCTCAGGAACAATGAAATGGCGGCCATGTTGGTGCACAATCTTTAGCCTATGGGAATTGAACCCTATTCTTATTCAAATATTTTGTATTGTTTCACTACCCCAATGGGGCCAGCGATCACGTGAGTGAAACGGAGAATTCATAGGCGGAAGGAGTACCCGATTGCAAGTGGTTCTCATCGATCACTTCAATGGCTACCCAATGGCATACTGAGCGTCACGCCCCAGTATGAACAGAAAGCAAAACAACTTCCATCTTCAGATGGTGGGAGAAGGAGTAGGAGGGGGAGGAGTGGTAGGAGGGGAGGAGAAATGGGAGGGGGAAGAGTAAAAGAAAAAATAAAGGTTTTTTCCCGCTAAGTCGGAACCTGTGGACATTCTCTTCTCTTTTTCTTCTTATGTTCTCACTTACTCTTCCCTCTCGAGGAAGGGGAAAGACAAACTTAAGGTCTTAGTCTGACAGGCTTGAGCGTCCATGCATCATGTATCATCACGATAGCGAAATATTGTGTCTTATCTTGAGATGTTGCTTATGACTAATTATTTTTCTCCAAATATTGTTGGAAACTTCTCTATTATTATTCTTGAATAGTTTTTTTTCTTCTACGAACGTCTACCAGGCGTTACTTTGTTCTGTTATGGTGTTGTTTTATTGCTCTTGGCTATGTAACTACATCAATGATGGCTTCTGTTCCCTCCTACACTCAACTGCGCGCATCATGTTGTTGCTACGGAAACCGTTTTAAAACACGAGCCTTTTTACTAAAAAAGGAAAATATTAATTTTAAAGTTTCTTTTCAAAAGAATATGATGATTGAAACATTCGGGATACAATATCTGTATGTCTAGAAATATTCATATCAATATATTGCAGTAAAAGTTGTTTTATGGAGAAAAAATAAACATTTTTCTCAGTTTTACAAATGGAAGGCGCCTGTTTGCAAAAGGTATCCATAGAAACAACATAATGTGAACGTTGGAGCGTATTTCCCCGATAAGTATTCTTGTGCTAAGTTTGAATTATTTCTACCTCTTAAGCAGTGGCGGATATAAGACCGTAGATTCTATTTGTCAAAATCTATGCAATTATGCATTGCCATTGCCGTGTAGTCTTGCAAGAGTACGCACAGGCTACGCCAAGCTTTCAGAAATCAGTAGCCCGAGTGAACGCCTGAGCAGGCGTCTTGTTACTAATGATATATGAGCTGATAGCTTGCTATAGTAGCAGAACCAATGAGATTGAAGAACAGCTCATACATAGTGAGTAGCTATACATTATATATATATATATATATATATATATATAACGATTGAGTCGGTTTTCTTTGATGTACCGCGGTGTATATGCAGGTTATATCCCGTGCATAAATAATTGGATAAAACTTGTCGATAAAACTCGAAAAATCTTGATCGAAACTCTTCGAAATTGACGAAACCTTGTTCGAAAACCTCCTCAGTCGTGATATAAGTCGGTTATATACCTCGAACTTGGGATATAAGTCATATATTGACCCTCGGGACCTTTGGCCCCTCGGGTCAATATATGACTTATATCCTGCGTTCTCGGTATATAACCTATATATATATAGTCAATATATGAAACTCAGCGAAAGTCTTTGGTCTATCTTTTTGTTCGCCTTTACGTTTTGTCAGTGCACGGTCACGACACATTGTATTTAATAGGTTATATACCGAGAACAAAGATGCACGGTGTAAGGTACGGGATATAAGTTTCCGACCATATCTCGTTGATATGATATATATATATATATATATATATATATATATATATATATATATATATATATTATATATATGATGATGATGATGTTGATGATGATGATGATGATGATGATGATGATGTTGATGATGATGATGATGATGAAGAACTTTATTTAAACACGCTATACCTTATCCACATAAGTTGGTTTATATATATATATATATATATATATATATATATATGTAATGTTTACAACACGAGCGGCCGTGTTGTATTGAATAGTAAAAATCCCTTTGGGATATTGAGATGCTAATTATTTACAAGCACTAGTGGTTGTATCAGAAGAGTACACATCCACTAGTGGTTGTAACTAATTAGCATCATTGGTTTTAGTTTGTATGGGGTTTACAGGGGTAACATGTGACGTAATTTCTGAAATTGGATTCGCTGCAAAACTCATGAATTAGTAATGAATTTCACAAATATATATATATATAAAAAAAATATATATATATATATATATATATATATATATATATATATATATATATATATATATATATATATATATATATATATATATATATATATATATATATATATATATATATATATATATATATATATATATATATATATATATATATATATATATATATATATATATATATATATATATATATATATATTTCCGCTTACCTCAAAAGTCTGCTACAGGCTGAAACAGCCTGTAGCAGACTTTGAGGTAAGCGAAATATATATTTGCTCTAACTATATGTTATCGAGCACTCTTTGCGTTTCGTAGACCAAAACATATATATATATATATATATATATATATATATATATATATATATATATATATATATTATACCTCAACTGTAAATTGTCCAGTCAGAAAGCTTGATTTGTACCATGTGACAAGTCAATTAATCATCGAATTACCCCGTCAAAAGTAATATTCCCCGCTGCAGCGGCGAACAATAGTAATATACCCCGCTGCAGTGGGGGATATGCTTCGTGTGTCACGCGTGAACGCCACGAACGCACGACTCAACGAAGCTACCAGAACAATGGCGGAGTTTGGCGAGACAAGAAAACGTTTCGCCTGAACATTCAGACGTTGACAAGAAGATTGTTAGGTTACAAGAAAATAAGGATTCAGGGATACAAAGAAAGCAACAAACAATGCATCCAGAAGCCTTGAGACGACAACAGAATGGAAACAGACAATGAAAAGCGGACAAAAGTTAAGCTAAGCGAACTTTATTAACATTATTTCAACTTTTTTTTGGAAAGATTAATGTGTTTCGGTATAATATATAATTTATAGACCTTTCACTAGGGGAATTCGATGAATTATTACCCCTCGGACTTCGCCCTCGGGATATATCATACCTCGGGGTAATATTTCATCGAATTCCCCTCGCTCCAGGTCTATAAATGCTAAATATATTAATACAATAATCGCCTCGGATTCTCTTGTTCTCCGAGGGAATGTAGCTAAACCTCGTATTTCCCTGATCGCTCATGCAAGAGGGAAATTTATCCTTTGTCTTCTAATTTTCCCGTGCATGTTGATGAAGGAAAACGAGGGGCAAATCACTCCTGAAAAAGTGTACGTGATCAAAAAATCATGTGATTTTTTTTCATGATTTTTTGATTTTTTTGTGATTTTTTTTTGTGATTTTTTTTTGTGATTTTTTTTTGTGATTTTTAAATTTTTTGGTGATTATTTTTTTTGTGATTTATTTATTTTTATTGTAATTTATTCCCGTGATTTTTTTTATTTTTCCGTGATTTCTTTCATGATTTTTTGATTTTTTTTGTGACTCTTTTATTTTTTCATGATTTTTTTACTTTTTTAATTTTTTTTGTGATTTTTTTATTTATCTCCCCGTCATGTTAGACTTCTATCGTACCTTTGAGTTTTCTATACTTCAATCGCTATATTCTAAGTTTTCGATATTCCACAGAAAACCAAACGACTTGAAAAATCCAAAGACAAGTCAGCCCGATACATGTGGGTGTCATTAATGTCTTGGTGAAGGTTAGTCCTCCCATCAAACGACTGCAAATAACTGCAAAACTGACAACAGTAGAAAATAGACTCTGATAGAAGGCCGCGTGGTTCAAGTCCGTTACTTTGGACAGTACAGAGGAAAGAAGGGGAAAATTAAAACTTAGTATGAGACCAAGACAGATAAAGAGCAGCAGAAGATAAGGATCGAACAGCGGATTGCCATTGTTCCATTCGAGAGCAAAATAGTACATTAAAATGATTGGAAAGATTTGCAAAGCAACCCAAACGGCGACCACGTTAATTTCAGATACGTACTCCGACGCGAGGTAGTTGGCCAAATAGCCAATAAGAACGGCCAGTAGTCCGTTCAAAAACAGCACTTTTACGTGGATAAGCTTCAAGTTGAGAAGATATACTGCTATTAACGGCGTGTAAAACGAAACGATACAGGAGACTAAAAAGGCCACGAATGCCATGAAATACAAACAAGAAATTTTGGAATCGATTTGCTTGAGTGGATTGTTCGGTTTCGGTTTCGGCTTCGATTCGGAATCGACTCCATCGTCGTTTTTCGAATCCAACTGGATTTCCTGGCGACTAGAAAGCGAGTCTTCGTTTCCCAGATTTCTTGGTAGACAAAGCGTTAACAAAATCATGAAAAACCAAAAGATTGCCAAAATGATCCCCGGAGAATTTCCTGGTCCAATCTTCCAGCCGAAAATATTAACGTCAAACGTCACAAAACTACCAATCGTCGGAGCGAACGATTTTCCAACGTTGGACAATCCATCGATGATCAAGAAGGCCTTCCCGCGATTTTTATTGTCTGTGTATTTTGCTATCAGACCATAGAGAACTCCAATTGATCCCCCGGCTATTCCACTTATGAGACGGCCAAACAGGGGGAAGTATTCTGAGACTGGAATCGAGTAGAGTAGATTTGCAAGAAATTTAATCACAGCGGAGAGCACGAGGATGGTTTTGGTAGCTCGAAGTCTGTCGTCCAGTCGTCCAAAAATTGGCGCGAAAACCATCAAACCAAAGCAATAGGCGGCCAACGTTACGCCGAGAAAAACTTTTGTCTGTCCAAATGAAGCAATATAGTACCAAGCCGTCGGTAGGATTAAGAATTCCTCCATGCCATCGAGAAATGCACGAGTAACGGCAAAGAGGAAAACCACTGTGGGCATTGAAGTAAATTCAATTTTCAAAGAGTTCTTGACCGTTCTATCAAGTATATAGGGAAAAAATAAATAAGCATACTGTTATATTTCTGTGTGTAAATAGAGAATAATGCATGGCTGTGCCGAAATATGAAATATATTTCGAGTGTTGACCAGGATATCTCATGAGTGAAATATCCTGTTCAACACGAGAAATAAATTTCATATTTCCAAGCATCCATATATTGTTCTGTTTATTATATAAAAAAATTGTCCTATTGCCTTGCAAAAATTGCATTAAACTATAATGCTGATTCAGCGATAATCGTCACATGTGCGATTATCATAAATAATCACACATGTGAGATTATCAACTTTTATTAGAGGTGGAAAAATCAATAAAACACTCTATTTTATGTAATAAGTATAGATCATCATATGATAGCGAGTGCAATTAAGGATTTTACACTAAAAGACAAACTTGAAAATTGGACCAAAATTACAACCGCGTCTTGGCAAAATTGGATAAATTTTACATATCTCAAGAAGTGTAAAATCATTAATTAAACACCCTTCTGTCCCAAATCAGGCCCAAATGCTGCAATTTCATTGGTTCAGAGGAGTGCGATTTATCATTAACATAGCACTCTTGCTATCTGTAATCGCATTCCTGTCTCAACCAATCAAAATAAAGCTATTAGACAGGATTGACCAATCACAGTCCTGCATGCAAAGTGTTACTTTTTGGGGATTTTCCAAAACGATTAAAAATGTAGGATTTTCAATATAAATTTTTGTTTGTATTATTTTAGTGCATACATTTGGGAAAAAATTTTGTCGTGTCCCCAAAAGATGAAAAACAAGGTGTCAACCAGATTTGCACTCCCGTATTTCTATATTTTAGTCAGTAAAGAAATGCCATTGTTATATACCAAAGACTTTCGTTTGCCAATAATGAAATCCTATTGGTCAAATCATGGTCACGTGTTGTTCAACAAACTCAATGTTTCTTTCTGCCGAGGAAAACATTGCACTGTTTCCCTCTGACGTCAACAATGAAGAGGGAAGCAGTGCAATGTTTCCCTCTGACGTCAGCTTTAATCATGCGTTGTTCAGGTGAATACACAATGATTATTGCATCAGATCAAGAACTTTGGACTTTTCGGAACATTTTGAAAACAAGAGCTGTTTCGAGCTTGTTTGCTACGAAATAGTCCATTTTCCAAAGGAAAGATATCTATACATATCTTCAAGGAAGGTCTGAAGAGAACCTGGATAAATTCAAAGTTGTTCTTTGACTTGTTGAGTATGGTGTATTTGTTTAGTTGAATTGAAATTACGAAGACAAAGTCAAAGTGTTTTGGTGAGTCTTTTAGCCTTTTGCAAGTTTCGAATCAACTTGGTATTTTGTATTTTAAAAGTCTTTGGTATATAACAAAACGCTTGTTGACTTTTGCCTCGAGAAACATCGAGTTTTACGGTCCCTAAGCCTTCGGGTCCGTAAAACTTGATGTTTCCTTCGGCGCCAGTCAACAAGTGTATAGTAAAGATCTACCTAATATGAACGATTTTTCGGATTGGCTATAAGTAACCAATCACATTGTCGATTATCCATTCGTTCCCATGCTTCTTACTGTTTAGGATTAGGGGAAGGTGTTGGGTTAGGTTATCTAAACCAATCAGAAGCCTTCTTAATATAGGCAGGTGATGACCCAAAAATGCTCCATCATGTCCGCCATTTTTTAGGTCCGGACCTCTCCCTGTGCTTAATAAAATCGTCTGTCGTTAGCTAGAATAAAACACTAAAGACTCTTCGTCAGGCTTCCAAGTGTTAAAACCTGGCAACTTTTTTGAAAAAATGGGAAAGTTTTAAGCAAAATTTAATAATTTTTTAAGCAATTTTTTTCAAAATTTCAAGTAACTTGTGGACAGGCTTAGAGCACTCGTAAGCTCGCTGCGAGTATTTTAGCTCTCGTGGCAGATAGTTGGAAATTTTGAACTATTTTTTACTCGCGGTAAGTACCTTGGTAAATAAACCAATCAAAACAAATTATGTCAACATTTCCAACTCGTTATTGAGTAATTTATGAGAAAACTGCACTAAGGAAATCATGAAGGAGAAATTACATGTACATAAATTAATCGAACTTTCACCTCGATTTTCTCTTATAATACCGATTTGTTTGAGATGCTATATCAAACACTCAGAAGAGTGCTTCATCAGGACATCCAACAAGGGCGTCGGAGCAACTCTAAAATTGGGGGGGGGCAATTTTTTTAGGGGGGTCCGGGGGCATGCTCCCCCCCCGGGAAATTCTGAAATCTAGAGTCTCTGAAATGCCATTTCCTGCATTTTAGGACAAGGATTTACAGAATTCTAAAGGTCCAAAAACGTCATAAAATACTCAAAAGACAACACTTTTCCGGACATTGAATATCTGCATTCAAATTTCTTTATTATATCTTTATTCAAAGTCGCGGGTTAGCTAGGGTTAGTGATTTTGTTAATCATAACTTTATTACTGGCCTTGTTTATTACTGGCCTTGTTAAAAAGGGGGGGGAGGGGGGCCAAACATATTCTGCCCCCCCCCCCCCCGACAAAAGGGGGCAGTCAATAGGAGATTCCGGCAACAGGTATAACAATCCGTATGGACTTGAAAAGGAAGGAATAATAAAACCAACGGCAGGAACTCCAGGACTGACTTCGTAACCACTTTGATACATATAGCTCACTCTCATAACGTTAGAAAACTACGTTCAAAATTTCGGCAGTACTCAAACCTTATTATATTTCGATCGCTTAATTCATCAGCCACGAGTTATAGCAACGAGCTGCGCGTTTGGTGGTGAATACAGTGGAAACCGTGCGAATACTCGCATGAGCTGCAAGTTCCTTCGTGCGAGGACTGGAAATCCGCCTTAATTAGACTAACAGGTGCATGTATGTACCACAGAATACCACACAAATTTGCATGTTCCATATCTTTTGTAAAATACATATAATATGGCATGTTAACATTTTTTCGGATAGTTTTTCACTGTATTTTACTTCCCAGGGTTTTTTTGGTCTAGATTTGATAGAATGGAATAGAATCAATATATGACTTATATCCCGCGTTCTCGGTATATAACCTATACATATATATATATATATATATATATATATATATATATATATATATATATATATATATTTAAAACACTCATTAATAATTCATGAAGAAAACACAAAAGAAATCATGACCGTGAAGGAGGTTTTTTATTTTATTTATTTATTAATCTTATTTTGACACGGTAGCCTCATCAACCTAGAGTAACCAATACAAGAAAAAATATTACAAAGTTCTAATTATTACACTTAAAAAAAGAAGATATATATAGAAAAACTAAAAAAGGCTGTTTTTCATAGGGCCGTGTATATAAAATTTTAAAAAGAGAAGATATATTAAATGTCCTATAAAAGTCAATGTTAATTCTTAGATAAAACCATATTTACATGTAATGTTGGCTACAAATGCCACTGATCAATAACTAATAACTAACTACATTAAAAGGTGTCTAAAAGTTCTATAATTACTAACTATCTACTCACATTAAAACACTTAAAATTAAAAAATAAAATAAAATTTAATTAAATAAAATAAATTTTTAAAGATGCAACTCATTTATAACTTTTCTTCTTGCATCAGTGGATTGACTATTCCAGATTTTTGCAGCTGAGTAGCTAAAACTCCTCTTCATTGCATTTGTTTTCGGTTTAGATAACATCAGCACAAGGTTATTATTGTTCCTTAGTTGGTAATTTTTGTCAGAAATTTTAAACATTTCGTTTATACTTACTGTACATTTCTTTTGAATAGCTTTTGTAACATATGATTCAGTTTGTAATACTCTACGCTCTTCTAAGTTTCTCCATCCTAACTTAGAAAGGATGTCTTTTGAACGTACATCATATGTATCTCCGGTAATAATCCGTGCTGCTCTGTTTTGTAGTCTCTGAATTTTATCTTTGAGTGTTTGGTTGCAGTTACCCCAAACAAGAGAACAATAATCGAAATAAGGTAAAACTAGAGACTGGCACATCAGTTCTAAAGATTCTTTTTTAACATATGGCTATAGCACGTCTGATTATTCCAATTGCTCTTGAAACCTTTGTGCTGATGCCATCAATTTGTTCTTTCCAACACAAGCGGTCATCGATAATAACTCCTAGGCTTTTGGTTGATTTTACTTGCTTAACTTCTTTACCTCCTATATCAATTTTAATTTGGCACTCATCTGTAATTTTCGATAACCTCTGTTTAGAGCCAATAATCATATATTCTGTTTTTTTAACATTGAGGGTTAATTTGTTGACCAAAAGCCACTTGTGAACATTTTCAAGTTCACTATTTAAATTTTTTTCAATCTCTTTGGCTGTTTCTCCACAAACTGTCAAGTTTGTGTCGTCAGCATACATAGCCGGTGTGGATATTTTTAAACAGTTAGGTAAATCATTAATATAAAGCAAGAAGAGTAGTGGACCCAGATTCGACCCCTGAGGAACACCGCAGTTAACAGGTTTTGCAGATGAAACTGTATTATTCACTTTACAAACCTGTGTTCGGTTGCTTAAATATGAATTAAACCAGGTAAGAGCGTTATCTTTCACCCCATACAAAGACATTTTTCTGATCATGATTTGGTGGTCAACCGTGTCAAATGCTTTTTTAAGGTCAAGGAAGAGAACTCCGTTGATAAGACCTGTATCCATATTAATTAACCAGGAATTTGTAGTACTAAGTAGAGAAGATTCAGTTGAATACCCCTCTCTAAAACCTGATTGGTAATTAGTCAGGATGTTCTTTTCCTTTAAATAACAATTGAGTTGACCACAGACCAGTTTTTCAAATATCTTTGCTACCACTGATAAAACTGAAATTGGCCTGTAGTTTTCACATTCCTCTTTGTTTCCTGATTTAAAAATTGGTGACACCCTGGCATTTTTCCATTCTTCTGGAAAAATTGCAGAAGAAAGAGAGCAGTTGTAGATGTGCGTTAGATAAGAAGCAGTTATCTCACTTGAGTCCTTTAATACACTAGCAGGTATTTTATCAGGTCCGCAAGATTTTGAGGCATTGAGTTTCTCTAAAACATTTCTTACTTCTTGGATTGAAATATCTTTAAACTTAAATGTATGCGAAACAGGTTCTATAAATTCATCAATATTACTGTTTGTTTGTGGAATCTGATCTGCGAGACCCTGTCCAATTTCTGTAAAATAAGTATTAAAGGCATCTGCTATGTCATTACTGTTCGATAAACTGTTATCATTGACTTTAATGCATGGTATGTTAGTTGTTTTTGAACCCCTGCCAATAAGTTGATTAATATGTTTCCACATTTTTTTCGGATTATTTTTGGTTTTATCAATTGTTTCTCGATAATATCGAGCTTTTGTATTTTTAATCAACTTATTAACATGGTTTCTTGCTTTTTTGTATGCGTTATGATAATCGTTGGATGATGTTACAACTGCTCTTTTCTTAAGGTAGTCACGATAATTCATTGCATTTCTTATATTTTCAGTTAACCAGGGAGCATAATTGCTTCTTACTCGTCTATGTCTAATGGGGGCATGTATTTCAGCTACGCGATTAAATGTAGTTTTGAACTGATTCCATAGTACATTTGGGTCATTAGATCGCCAGTCACACATTGATAAATATTCGGCAAGGTCAACTTTAAATGCAGACGAATTATAATGTTTAAAATTTCTGGATTCAACAATCGTTGGTGGATTTTTGCAAAAAGCAATCTTTCTGCATCCATATATGAGACTGTGGTCACTAATTCCCAAATGCATTACTCCAGAGTTACTAATATTCTCTGGTTTATTTGTTAGAAACAGATCTAACAATGTTTGTGTATTTGCTGTTACACGTGTTGGTTCTGAAATTATTTGTGTGAGCTGAAATAAATTTGCAATATCAAGAAATCGGTTTGTGTGATGAGGTTTAACATCAGCAAGAAGATCGCAATTGATATCTCCTATTAAAATTAGCTCTTTATTTTCACCATCAATATTTTGAATAAGATTTTGAATTTCATCAAATATCTCTATTCTTTCACTAGGTGGTCGATAAAGTGATGTAATAAGTAGAGGCTTGCTCTTTGTTTGTCTAACCTCAACACAGACCGACTCGAGATTTTCAGGGACTAGTTCTTTTCGCTCTTTAACATTCAAATGATCCCTATAATAGATTGCAACACCACCACCCTCACGATTTCGATCTTTTCTTAAAATATCATAACCATTGATTTTGATATCTGTATCATTTATATTGCTGTCCAATCGGGTTTCGTTAATACTCAGAATGTCTAGTGGTTGACCGTGCAAATAAATTCTTAATTGTTCAATATATTTCATAGGTTGTATATCTGATACAACAATAGGTTGTATATCTGATACAAACCACACGTGGTTGTATATGTGATACAACCACTAGTGGTTGTATATCAGGTCACTATCTCCGCTCTAAAACATTGAAATTGAGCTTTTTCTGAATTAATCTGAACAAATATTACTCATATTAACATCAAAGACTCGGCGTGTTTTAAGCTGTTTACAACATTCGCGTCCGTGTTGTATCGAATATATAATCACTCGCCTTCGGCTCGATCGTGATTGTATATTCGATACAACACGGCCGCTCATGTTGTAAACATTACATATATATATATATATATATATATATATATATATATATATATATATATATAAAATCCCTATGAATTTATAATTGCCCAATTCATATATCGTAACGACGCCGGTAGCGCCCACGTACGAAAAGGAGAGCAAGGGTTTGCTTTTCGCACCACGTGAACGTTGTGCATAAAATGTGGGATTGATACTGCATCAATACGCATTCCCAATGCTGTAATGATATCTGGTACTAATTATTCATCTGACTAATTATTCATACAAGCTTGTAGAAGTCTGTGTATGTGTTCAATGAACCTTTACGGACTTCTCAAGTTTGTTTCATAAACTTCGGCCCTCGGGATATATCTCGCTTAAAGCCGATGTTCGAGGTATTTATCCTATACTCAGCGCCTGTAGTATACGTTTATCAACCTCCAGTATATACGTTTATGCAGTGAACTCGCTAGAGAACCGCGTTAACGTATGAACAAGACGACTCTGTTTTTGACTAGAGTTAGCGTTTTTGTTGGTGTTATAAGGTCACCCACATATAAGTGAAGGCTATTACAGATCCACTGAAACACTTGGTTTAAATTCACGTGTAACATAACTATATGCTACTCTATGTCGCACGTATAGGGTTAGGGTTAGGGTCACAAGATGAGAAGAAATGAGTTAGAAACGTGCCTACCTCAGAAACGTTTTGAGAAAGGAACGGAATTTTTCCATGGCTTGTACAGTAACAGTATTTAGATACGCGTGTCGGAGGTATTTGCTTTGTGTGGTTGGTCCTCCAGGTAGGCAACACAGATGAGCTACAGTGACCACAGTTTGATAACAAACTGAGGCTGTTCAAATCGAAGGAAAATTCAAAACGATTCAGAATGACCAAGCTTTTCAAACTCATTAATAATTCTTTAAAAATTAAACACAATGGGAAGCCTTTACCGATGAAAGTAAACGTTGTCGTTGACGCTGAAATTTTCACTACATAAACAGTTTAACATGAAGTAAGCCGAGATATAAATGTATATATTCAATTAACAGAATTTTAAAATTCTTCCTATATTTCACCCACGTTTTGGCGAGTAGGCTGGCCTACTTGTCAACAATGTATACTCATTGTATAAACCCTTTCATTCCCTCTTTGTGCAAATACCAAAGGAGTTATTTAGCATGAACTACCAACTGTGCATGAATATGCTATTGAGTAATTAAACACTAGATGCATGGCATCTGTTTACTGTCTAGTTGTTCAGAAAAGTATACTGGGCGTTGCTCCAAATAACAAGCACGTTAGAGAAACTCGTAGTGGCCATTTGAGTTTCATATATAACGCCAATGAGACTAAATGCATGCAAGGCACAGCGAATAACAAGGAAGTTTAAGCCGGTTGTTACATGCAAATTACCATATGCATGAAACCAAATTAAATTATAAGGGGGCGATTACATGTACCGGGCTGGCCCGGTTAACCGGGATGATTTCAGGCCGAAATTTGCAATTATCAAGTAAACAAGGGCAAAGTTACGTTAGTTTTACTTCAGTTTTACACTAATTAGTCCATTATTTATTTTGTAATCCCATCGTTAATAAAAAAATTGTTAAAGTCTTAGCTAACCCAGGGGAGCGTCTTCACGAAGACCAATTAATTTATTAAATCTTCGCTTTGATCACGAAACACACAAACAACCTTGATGTTCCTTTCAGCATTATTTATTCACACAGTCAAGCAAAACGAACGCGTATCGAAGCGAGTTCAACAGTTTTTCAGTCCGGTTTGCCGGGATGAAAACGATTACATGGACATTTTCATCCCGGTTAACCAGGCTAGCCCGGTTGCCATGTAATCGAAATGTTAAAACAACATGCGTTTTATATATAAAGCGGGCTATCCCGGTTAACCGAGCTAGCCCGGTCCATGTAATCGCCCCCTTAGTGTAACTGCTACAGCAAAGGACAGGGTCGAACAACTCATCGTGGGCATTGCAGGTTTCAGAACAATGTTCAAAGTCACAAGGTTTTTATGAAGAATACTTCGGTGAGACGCTCCATCTATCTCGCGTTAAGTCAGATCTCATCTTGCTTATGCAACGCAAGTGTGGGCATCACAATCGAAGGAGCTAGTTGATTCGAAAGATGGAAAGAGACGTAACACAAGGTTTTTATGAAGAATACTTCGGTGAGATGCTCCATCTATCTCGCGTTAAGTCAGATCTCATCTTGCTTATGCAACGCAAGTGTGGGCACCACAATCGAAGGAGCTAGTTGATTCGAAAGATGGAAAGAGTACAACGACACGCTTCGAAATATATATTGAATCTTCCTTTTTGTTATCAAGAATCTTATCGTTTACTAAAATTGAACCTCCTTCCGATAAGCTATTGGCATGAATGTTTGGATCTTGTCTTTTTCTTTAAAGCCATAACGGGCAAAATATAGAAGTGAATCCAAAAGTACTTCCAACCATTCCGTCAACAAGGGCAACAAGAAATACAAACCCTAACATTGTTCATTTCCAGACGCGTAAATGCAAAACTACAACGTTTGGCAGAGATCTTTTTTCAATAGAACAACTCGAATATGGAATGCGCTGTCTAATGGCCTACAGTTTTCTCTTTCTTTTAAACTTACAACTTTTACTGAAACGCTTTTAATTAAATATTATAATAACGCACTTGTATATTCCTATGACCCTGAAGATCCTCGTTCATGGAGAACAATTTGCCCATCCTTCAATACTGTTCGCAATGTGTCAGGATTATTAGAATGTTGCTTCTAATCTTGATTCGCTGGCATTAATTATGTAATATCTATCTATTCTGTTTTGTTTTAAGTGTGTTGGGACCGCAGTAATTGGCTTTTGCTGTTGTGGTGTCCCTGCCAAAACTGTTTTCGTTCCGTGTAATTGTTTGTAATTGTAATGTGTACCTGGCAAAGCTAATAAAATAAAATAAATAAAATAAGATTCACCAAAGAAAATCCAGCAAGACGTATACACAAAAAGTATACAAATTCATTTCAGGCCGGACTCATGAAAATGATCTACGGTAAAAACGCTGCAACCGACCCAAAGTCAGTCCGGCCTGAGTTCGAGCCGAACATTGGTTCCGATTGATATCGTATTTTTTTACATATGTTTAAATACAATTTTTCTCACTAACAGAAAACTCTATATCGATCACACTAGTGTTTGTGAAATAAAGGCTTTTGTTTCGACTGTCTAACACTAGGCCCAGCAGAGCCGCCGTTTATTTTGTCAGAAAATTTTATATCATGAAAAGGAGAACATTCAGATATCCAAAAGAAATGTGGAAAAATATTGTGGAAAAATAATCCGAAAGAAATGTGGAAAAATATTAACCAGCTTGTTGGAAAAAGTTCGAAAACAACGAACATACCTTGCTTAAAAGTAAATGATAAAAATTTATCAGATAATAAAGACATAGCGGATACACTTAACACTTACTTCACAAAAATTGGGCCGGATCTGTCAAGTCAGATCCCACAAAATAGTAATAATTTTGAAGAATTTATGGAACCAGCTACTGATATTTTTAATTTCAAAATTGTTTCAACTCATGAAGTGGAAATGGTTCTGAGTAAGTTGAAAGTCTCTAAATCTAGCGGGCCAGATAAGATACCTTTTAGTATTTTAAAGGATTCAAGTGATGTGATTACTTTGTATCTGACGTATATTTACAACTGCTCTCTTATTTCTGGAATCTTCCCAGATGACTGGAAAAAGGCCAGGGTTTCACCAATTTATAAATCAGGGGATCAACAAGAATGCGGAAATTATCGGCCAATTTCGGTTTTATCAGTTGTTGCGAAAATATTTGAAAAATTGGTTTGTAATCAACTCAATTGCTACTTAAAGGAAAAGAATATCCTGACAAAATTTCAATCAGGTTTCAGAGAAGGACATTCCACTACATCATCTATATGCTTTGTACAACAAACTCCTAGTTAATTAACATGGACTCAGGTCTTATTTTAAATGGAGTTCTTTTACTTGACCTCAAAAAAGCTTTTGATACAGTTGACCATCAGATCCTTATTAGAATATTGGAATTATATGGAGTCAAACATACTGCACTGACATGGTTTACCTCATATACTTATATGGGCGAACACAGGTGTGCAGAGTTAATAACACAATATCTTCATCAAAACCTGTTACTTGTGGGGTTCCTCAGGGGTCTAATCTGGGTCCTCTGCTCTTTCTGCTCTATATTAATGATTTACCAAACTGTTTAAAATCTTCTGTACCAGCTATGTATGCTGATGATACAAACCTATCTGTTACTGGACAAACCGCCAATGACATCGAAAGAAGTTTAAATAATGAACTTGAAAATGTTCATAAGTGGCTTTCAGTAAATAAGTTAACACTTAATGCTGATAAAACAGAATTCATGGTCATTGGTAATTCGTATCAGAGAATCTCCCAAATTCCTGATGTGACTGGCCTCTGGTTTCGCACTTGCTCCGCCAGAAGAGTTGCACTTTACACTGTATTAATACCCCTTCGAAATTATTCACAAATCAAATTGAAGAACACCTTTGCATTTCATGAATTCGAGATAATATTCTACAGTAAAGTTAAAATATAAAATATGTACATGAGGATAAAGATAAAAGGTATGTTAATGGGAAATCGTCAAGTTCTTACCGATTGGAGTTTTCTATTTCGAGGATTACATGGATACAGTAACGTATAAACAAACGAATTTAAAACTTGTCAGTTGTCACTACGAAAGACAACAAAAAACCAGAACCTCTCCATGAGAACAACCGCTGTCCATTAACCACTGCAGCCGACTGCAGTGACATGGCTCCCCTAACTGCCAAAGGCAGTTAACCAAACAAGTACATTAATACATTAACAAAACAACTCAGTTAATAATTCCTTATGTTTGGCTCCTCGACGGGGAATTCCTTGGTCTCTACTTCTTTCCTTGCTGTCGGCGATTTTCTTCATCTTCTGCTGCTACCAAGAGAACTAACTTGTGTATTGGTCTATCCAAAAAGGTTGGGCGTTGTTGACGACGTCCCTTGCTGTCTGCTGTATCGCTTGCTATAAGGAGTTTCACTGTCCTCACATGACCATCCTTGCTGGGATAGACTTCAACCACTTTTGCCAATGGCCACTGGTTTCTAGGACCCTGGGTCTCCTCCTTGGAAATAACTATATCTCCAATGACAAGGTTCTTTACGGGACGAATCCACTTGTGTCTTGTCTGCAAACTATTGAGAAACTCTCTTCTCCATCTAAACCAGAACTCGTTACAAAGGTATTGAACCCGTCTCCACCATTTACGTGAGTATAAGTCGGCATTTTGAAAGTTTCCTGGGGGCGGCAGTAATATCTTCGGCTTCATGGTAAGGAGATGGTTCGGCGTCAGTGGCTCTGGTGCGTCGGGTGAACATAGGTTGTCGGTTGTCAAAGGTCGTGAGTTAACGATGCCTTCTACTTCAGTCATGAAGGTTCTGAACGCTTCATCATTGAGCTGGCTGCCGGCATTGTTGAGAAGAATTTCTAGGGCTCTGCGCACTGTTCGAATTAGCCTTTCCCAAACCCCACCCATATGGCTCGAGTGGGGCACGTTCATATTGAAGGGGATCCACTCGCATTCATTCGCCAAGAGATAACGTTCAACCTGCTGTTGATCCATTTCATCAAATGCCGCCTTTAGCGCGTTTCTGGCGCCTACAAAATTTGTTCCTTGATCGGATCGGATTTGCCTTACAGGACCACGTCGGCTCAAGAAGCGTCTAAGAGCGTTGATAAATGAACTTGTGTCGAGGGCATTAGCTGTTTCCAGATGCACACTTCTTGAGGCCATACACGTAAAGATGACCCCATATCGTTTCACTTCGCTTCTTCTTTCCTTGATTAAGAAGGGGCCGAAGTAGTCGACGGCACAGTATGAAAAAGGCGGTTCGGGTTGCAGCCTGTCCTCCGGAAGATCGGCCATCTTTTGCTTCTGTAGCTTCCCTCTAAGCTTTCTGCATGTTACACAATGAGATATGTAATTGGACACCGCTGCTGATCCACCAACTATCCAGTAACCTTGCTGCCTTATTTCGTTGTGGGTAATTCCTCGTCCCATGTGGTTAACCTTGTGGTGAAAGTGTCTAATCAAAAGTTCTGTGATATGACTTTTCCGAGGAATTATCAACGGGTGTTTCAGCTCTGTTGACATATTGGCTCTTTTAATTCGGCCACCCACTCGAAGTAGACCACGGTCATCAACGAAAGGATCTAGTTGAAACAATGAGCTATACTGCTTGACAATCTTGTTTCGTTCTCTAGTCGTCTTCCGATCTGTCACCCCTCCCCTTTCAAATTGCCCAAGAGCTTCGAGCTCCTTTCGAAAATGCTCCGTTTGGAGTGATTTAATGACAACTTCTTTTGCTTCTTGCACTTCTTCCACCGTCCATAAGGCTCCTTGATTGATTCTTGCATCCAACTGCGTCTTTGGTTTCTCCTTGCCATTCTTCGTTAGCTTAGCTTTGAGTTTAAGGCACAGTGCGACAACTCTTGTTGCTCGCGTCCAACTTGAGAAGCGTTTAAGTCGGTCGGTCTCGAAGTAATCCGGAAAGGCACCATCTGCTTTCTTAATGCCAGTAGTTAGGGTTGTTGCTTTCTTTAGCTCTGGGTCAAGTTCGTTTGGTTGAATTGTTTCGGCAAGTTGTGGGATGAACGCCCCATCTTCCCATAGAAATCTTGGGCCTTTCAACCACCGAGACTCGTTTACCAGTTCGTTGACGGTTAGTCCTCGCGAAGCATCATCAGCCGGGTTGTTCCGGGTTTCCACATGATGCCAGGAATTCGGATGAGATCTGTCACGTATTTGCTGAATTCGATTGGCGACATAGACTTGGAATCTCTTCGCGTCATTACTCACGTAGCCAAGAACAATCTTGCTGTCCGTCCAGAAGAACTCCACGATATTCTTATGGGAAAGCTCGTTCTTCAGGAATTCACTCATTTTTGCGGACACGGTT
Source organism: Corallium rubrum (assembly GCA_964035015.1). NCBI lineage: Eukaryota > Metazoa > Cnidaria > Anthozoa > Scleralcyonacea > Coralliidae > Corallium > Corallium rubrum. Next base: position 10,510,044 of record OZ036012.1, on the reverse strand, counting down.
GCCGCTGCTAGTTCCAGCCTGGGCATCGTTACTTGCTTGAGAGGCGTCACTCGTGCTTTTCCAATGACGAAGGCACAATGTGCCTTGCCCTGTTCGTTGACTTGTCTGAGGTATGAGCACTGTCCATAACCACTTTCGCTGGCGTCTGAGAAGTGATGTAACTCTACTGTCTCGACCTTGCCAAAGGACTTGGGTTTGAAGCATCGAGGAATTAGAAGTTGATCCAGCTGTAAAATTTCTTTCCGCCATTTTTCCCAAGCTGGGCGCAGATCATCAGGAATTGGGCTGTCCCACTCTAATCTTTCCTTGCACAATTGTTGGAGGATCTGTTTTCCCCTTAGCGTTACGGGTGCCACGTAGCCATTGGGATCATAGATTGAGCTTACAGTCGATAAAATTCCACGACGCGTGAAGGGTTGATCATGCAACTGTATACGAAACTGGAAGCAGTCGTTAGCCACACACCAGGTTATTCCCAAAGCTCGTTCAACAGGTAACGGATCGGAATCTAGATTAAGATCTTTAACTCTCTTGGCTCTTTCTTCCATAGGGATTGCTTGAAGCACTTCTTTTTCGTTGGAAGATATCTTGTGGAGTTTCAGTCCTGCCTTTGCGCACATACCTCGGGTGCTGTTGATCAGAGAAATGGCTTCTTGAACAGTGGGCAGAGACTTAAGTCCGTCATCTACATAAAAATCTTTGCGAATGAATGATGCAGCTGCTGAACCAAACTCTTCTGTTCCATCATCAGCTGCCTTCTTGAGCCCGTAGTTGGCACATCCTGGAGAACTTCCTGCGCCAAAAAGGTGAACTTTCATTCGATACTCTACTACGTCCTTGGTGGTGTCGCCATCCTCCCACCAGAGGAACCGAAGTAAATCTCTGTGTTCTTCGGTGACGTAGAATTGGTGGAACATCGACTTGATGTCAGCCATGATTGCTACCTTCTCCTGACGAAACCGACATAAGACTCCTAGCAATCCATTCGTCATGTCTGGTCCCTGCAGCAAGTGATCATTGAGGGAAACACCGTGAAATTTGGCAGAGCAGTCAAAAACTACGCGGATTTGGTCAAGCTTCCTTGGGTGGTAGACACCAGTATGTGGAACATAGTTAATTCGACCATCTTGAATGTCAAGGCGTTGCTCGGGGACCCTCTCGGCATAATTGACAACGACCTCCTCCATGAAATTCTTGTAATCTGCGAAGTACTTGGGATTCTTTCTAAACCGGGCTTGAAGCTGTTTCCATCGTTTATCGGCCAGTTGACGATTATTGGGCAGGGATATGTTTTCTGATTTCAGCGGCAATGGCATCTCATAATGACCATCAGGTCTCTTCTTGATACCATTATCCAAGACGTTCAGGAACCGAACATCTTCTGTAGAATAGGACCTCCCGTTGGGACTCGTTTCTACAAAATCAGCTTCAAGCGCTCTCAACACCTTATTTGAATCGAAGACTTCTTTAACCTTATTTGGGAATGAAAAGTGTTGGTACGTTTCATTGGCTTGTACCTTGTTGCATACTGCATTCTGACCTTTATCTTCACTTCGAGATTTACACATATTTCCAATCACACCCCATCCCATCAAAGACCTCTGACCATATGGGTCGTCTTCGTTGCCTGCAATGACTTCTCGTGGTCTAACAATTCTCGGACAGTTGTTTCCTATCAGCAGAGATATTTCCACACTGGAATCATACGGCATGAGCTCATCAGCAACTCGTTTCAAATGTTCCCATTCACGAACAACTTCTGGTCTTGGAATCTGGGATGGAAGAGCTGGAATGATATCTCTTTGGAAAAGCATTGGAAGTTGAACAACATGTTCCTTGTTGTAATCAAGAACTTCAAGTCCTTCAATTCTGTTGCTAGTTATCAAGGAATCCTTCTCTTGTACCGTGGTCAAAAGGAGCTGGGTTGATGGTCCGCTTAAGCCTAGTCTGTCGCAAAGGCTGTTGGAGACAAAACTAACATTGGATTGATCATCCAAGACAGCGTACTGAAGAACCTCGTCTGTAGGTTGGCCTGCAGGTCTCACCCAAACTGGCACGATCATTGAATGGTCTGTTCCACCGTCCCTCAATAATGAGCAAACGCTAGTACAATTGGTTACACCTTTCTCATTACTCTTCAGGTGAAGACAAGTTGGATGGGCACCAGAGCATGTTTTGCACCTTTTTTTGTTGTCACAATCTCTCCATATATGCTGCTTGCTTGAAGCACAACCCATGCACAGGCGGTTGTCAAAGAAAAACTGCTTTCTTTCCTTGAAAGATTTTGCTGCAAAATCCTTACAGTCATCAAGAAAGTGATCTTTCCCACAGAATAGGCAAACAGTAAGTAAAACATTGTCACTATCACCACTTGGTGCATCACCATCTTCGAGGTCAGTTGGTTGTTTTCCAGTTGTGACAAAGGAGGTTGCTGCTAAATTCTTACTAAGTTGTTGATTGACGTTTCCACCTTGTGGACGATTAAACCTTGAGTTGAGTTTGCCTTTGGATAGCTCGTCTAACTCAGGAATGTTGGCCTTCTCAGCTGTCTGCTTCATGAATTCTGCAAATTTGGAAAAGGGTGGGAAGCTCAACTCGCCATGGGTTGTTCTCCACTTGATAATGATATCTCTCCACTTGACTTCAACGTGATAAGGCAACTTGGCTAGGAGTTTCACATTTTCTTTGGCAAAATCTAGGACCGAAAGACTTGGTACGGTTTCCCATGCTGCTAAAATTTTTTCCAGAAAGTCTGAGAACTCTCTCAATGCGACAGATTCTCTTGGACCAATTCTGGGCCAGTCTTCTAATTTCTTGATAAATGCTGTGCTGATGATGTTACTGTTACCATACCTGTCACGTAACATGGTCTTCGCCTTCTCGTATGCTTCCTCAGTTCCAATTAAAAGGAAGTGCTCTACTATCTTCTTGGGATCTCCTGATACATACTGATTAAGGAAGTTCAACTTCATTTGGGAATTCATTGGCTTCGAGTCAATGAGAGCACAGAAGGAGTTATTCCACATTGGGTATTCCAAAGCATTTCCACTGAAAACAGGTACATTTATCTTTGGAAGCTGACTGGCTATAGTCAGCTGAGTGTTAACCTTATTTTGCTCCATGCTGGTTAATACTAGCTTCTCCATACACTTTTCCAATGAGGATGCTATCCTCTCCCATCCATTTTCTGGAGATGTACAACAATCTTGCTCCCGCCCAACTTCAGCGTTTGCTGCATGTACTACAGCTGTTCCAGTTGACGTTATAGTTCCCTTTGTTGTACTGATTGGCACGAAAGGTTCAACCTGTGGATTTAACTGATCCTTTGTCGAAGATGTTGTTGATTCTCGGTATGATCCATTTACTCTTGCTATACCTGTGGGTGCAATCACTATTGGGCTAGCCTGCAGAGAAGTTGTCAATAATGTGTTTTCAACTGCTGTTGTCAAGTTAGCAGTGGTGAAGACTGCAGTAGAAGTTGTATTGGGGACATGTGACATGGTGAAAATTTGGGGGTCCTCTTCCTGCTTGGTAGAACTAAAGAATTTGTTCATGTCCTCCTCTTTATTGGAAGGAAACTGGGATTCAAAGTCCTGTGCTTGAAAACCAAACTCTTCATTCTCAGTCTCAATACATGCCTTGAGCTTTGCTTGGTTTTCGGCCAACTCCCTCTCCAGCCTCAATTGCTGGAGCCTGGCTGTATTCTCTAATTCCACTAACTTTGCCTTCTGCTCACATTCCAACTTCCATATCATCAATTTTCTTTCTTCAGCAGAAAAGGCTAGCTTGGTCTTCAGTGAAGCCTCACTTTGTTGTAAGTCTACCTTAAGTTGCTTGGTAGAGTATGAGCTACTGCTAGATCTGCAGCTGGCCTTGCTAGAGTCGCTACGGTTGGTTCTTCTAGATTTTACAGATGCTGAAGAAGCCACTTCCAGTCTAACCTGAAGTTGTTCTAGTTGTACAAGTTCCTGTATTTCTGAGCTAATGGTTTCTTCAAATTTTAACCATTCACCTTCAACTTGATTTAACATTATTTCCACTTTCTTAACCCTTTCGTCTTCACAGTTCAAATCTTGTATCTCACCATAAATATCTCCTAGCTCAGCCCACAAAATTTGAGCCTTGCTTAGTTCATGTTTCCACATCTGAATTTCTCTACATTCCCCTCTGAGCAATAGGGTTTGTCGTATTTGCTTGACTAATTCATTTCTTTTACTATTAAAGTTTTTTGTCTTAATATCAACATGATACATCAAACCTTTACTTGTCAGCTTTCTCCTCCTAGACGTAGTTATATCCTCTTCTCGATCACTGGGGGGATCAACAATAGCAGCATTATGGGTTATCCCCATCAAATCATTCTTACTACACGTACCATCTTGTTCTCGTTCGTCTACAGTCTTCTCGACCGCATTACCTGCTTCTCCGGCAATTCCTGAACCTTCATTCATCCTGAGAATCCTCGGCAAACACAGACCTCGAATATTATTGTGACTGGCCTCTGGTTTCGCACTTGCTCCGCCAGAAGAGTTGCACTTTACACTGTATTAATACCCCTTCGAAATTATTCACAAATCAAATTGAAGAACACCTTTGCATTTCATGAATTCGAGATAATATTCTACAGTAAAGTTAAAATATAAAATATGTACATGAGGATAAAGATAAAAGGTATGTTAATGGGAAATCGTCAAGTTCTTACCGATTGGAGTTTTCTATTTCGAGGATTACATGGATACAGTAACGTATAAACAAACGAATTTAAAACTTGTCAGTTGTCACTACGAAAGACAACAAAAAACCAGAACCTCTCCATGAGAACAACCGCTGTCCATTAACCACTGCAGCCGACTGCAGTGACACCTGATGACAGTGAAATTAAAATAAATATTGGAGATAAAGAAGTAAAGCGCGTAAAATCCACCAAAAGTTTGGGAGTCATAATCGATGATAAACTGTGTTGGAAAGAACAAATCGATAGCATCAGCGTTAAGGCCTCAAGGGTTATTGGAGTTATTAGACGAGAGAAAACATATGTTAAAAGAGATACATTAGAAGTATTGTATCGTTCTCTTGTTATGCCGTATTTCGATTATTGTTCCTTTGTTTGGAGTAACTGTAGCCAAACGTTAAAAGATAAAATTCAAAGACTACAAAATAGAGCGGCAAGGGTTATTACTGGAGATACATATATGATATACGCTCAAAAGACATCCTTTGTAAATTAGGATGGAGCAATCTCCAAGAGCGCAGAAATTCACAAACTATATCGTATGTTTCGTGTTTCAAATAATGAAAAATACAGTTTAAGAAGTAATAACTTAATGTTGATGCTATCGAAACCAACAACAAATGCTATATGAAGAGGAGCATCAGCTACGCAGCCGCCAAAATCTGGAATTTTCAAACAATAGATTATAAAAATAGAGTTCTTAATTGACTCAAACATGTAAACTGAGGCCCGGTTCAAACGTCGAACTTCACATGAACCGATCTTATTTACTATTCAGGTCGACCTAAATCTAACTTGATTCAAACGTCGAACTTAATCAAGTGGTTTCTGAAAAGATAAACGTAATGATCAACGGTAGTCCTTAATAATGGCGGACAGAAAGCGTAAAGCTCTTCACCCGATTCGCACATTTTTGCCACTTTTTCTCGAGTACCAGCCGTCAAAAATCTCGCCGATTGCTCGGCTATCAGCCGGGCTGTACGGTAGTATACAGTAGTTTCAACAGGCTTCAACGCCCTACAAAATGCGCAATATATATTTTAGCGCCAAAGGAGCGGCAGTTTTACGTAACAGAAAAGCCTAGAAATGGCAAGAATTACACGAAAACATTGCCTTGGTAAGCTCAGGACTTTACAAAATTACTAAATAACAAGAAAAAGGCCGGAAGAAAACCAAAACGGACTAAATAAAAACACATGAACGAGCATAGAACAAAACGAAAAACTGGGGATGCGGTGACATCGATCTCAGCCATTTCATCACTTTACGGACTGTACTATCCACTAGACTATCAACGCCCTTCGCAAAGGAAGCGGCGGATTAGGTAACATTATACTTGTATAATAGTTTGGCCGATTATACTTGTATAATAGCTTGCTCTATTGTTCTCTTCAGGTATTATAGGAAGGAAATATATTATAATAATTATGAAAGGGGATAACGGAGCCACGCGAGGGACTTGAGAGATAAAATGCAGTACATTTAGTTCATGTGAAGTTCGACGTTTGAATCGAACTCGATCCAAAGTCGAAATTCCCGACAAGCGATGTCGAACTTTATCGTTGGATCGGTCTTAATCAAAGCAGTCGAAACAGACTGATGCAGACGTCGATCTTTACATGAACTTAATTATTGGAATTAGGATCGGTTCATGTGAAGTTCCACGTTTGAACCGGGCCTCAATCATATTAAGCTGAAACGTTCTATTTTTAAAATGTACTATTTAACATAAGCGGAAACGTAGTATTTTTATGTAAATTTTTAATTCATATATTGTAAGATAACCACTGTAATAGTTTTAGAATATTAAGATAGTTGATTAGATTTATTAGATAAGAATTGTTAATAATTTTTTGATAGTCAATAACACGGCCCTTTGAAAAACAGCTTTTTATTTTTAGTATTTATTTTTATTTTTACAGCTGATAAGGCTACCGTGTATAAAGATTATTAAATAAATAAATTAAATATCCTAGGCAGTAATGAGTTAAGGTGAGGCCTGCGCTAAACGTCGCACAATTTAATAATACTTAATAATACTTAATAATTGAGCGTTAGAATAATATATTATTGCATGTATATGCATGTTGATGTAGATGTGTTATATATAATCTTACAGTACAATAATTATACGTAACTGGTTAGTTTGTTTTTTTTGAATACCATGGCAACAAGTACCAGTGTTAGTAGGCCCATTACTATTCAATATATTACTTAACCCTATTCTCCACCTTCCTTTAAACTTATGTTTAATTTTTATCTGCCATGCATGCAATAAACAACATGCTCGTACTAGAGCCTGTTTATATGATCTTAAGCTGGCTTACCCACGTACTGATTTTGGTAAGCGCACATTTCTCTACAGTGCTTCAATTCTTTTTAACTCATTAGACAATAAATATAAGCAACTCGCCATGTCATCAGCAAGTACTACTGATGCTCCTACAATATTAAGAATAACTACCACTAAAAACAAACTCCATTATTACTTTCTTGATGAACTTACTTGTATTGACCATCCAGAAGATTTGTTTTGCTGAAACTGTAAATTTATATTGAATTGTAAATGTATTTCTACTTAACTATATAGTCTGTACTTAACATTTTTTCCCTGTATGTATATATAGCGTATTCTGCTTAGTATATATCATTTTGTAATTATCGTTATATTTTGAGGGCCGCATGTTAGATAACCTTTTTGGTTAATACGTCTTTTCCCTCGTGAAATAAAGTTTTATTCTATTCTATTAACCATCAGGGGACTGATTTTCAATGTAAGTATTTCCTTGTTTTTGTTGTACAGCAAAAACAACTGAAATTTTAACAACTGCAAGCTGAAAACACTATACTTTCTTATAATAAAATAAGGTGTCTTCTACGCACGCTCTGATTGGCTGGGCTCCGTGCATTTATAAGAGAACAGAGATCATGAATGACGTAAAATGGCGTCAGCTGGCCGGAAAAGCCCGCCAAATTCCTAAACTACCTCACTTTTAGTTTTATTTTTCCTCTTCTTATTTTATAAAACAAATAAAACATACCGCTCCTGTGCATATGTACTCTTATAAAGGCACGTTTGACGTGATTTGAACACGAAAGAAGTGTAAAGGCACGAGGCGATAACTTCTTTCGTGTTCAAATGACGTCAAACGTGCCTTTATAAGAGTACATATGCACGGAACTTTATGTTTTATTTGTTAAATGAAGATCATGAATGACGTAAAAGGGCGTAGGATGGCGTCACCTGGCGGGAAAAGCTAGCGAACTTTCAAAACTATCCCACTTTTAGTTTGTTTTTCCCCCTTCATATTTTATAAAACAAATAAAACATACCGCTGCCGTGCCTCTACTCAACTTCTTTCGTGTTAAAATGACGTCAAACGTGGCTTTATAAAAGTACATATACGGAGCTTTATGTTTTATTTGTTAAGTAGAATTTATTTATACTAAAATTTGAATAGTACGTGCGTTTTTATTGGTCGATAGCCATGATCTATAAAAGGACAGATGCACAGATTACGTCACTGACGTGGTCTGATTTGTCTAAACCAATCACGCATCTAACTGCAACATCACGAGCCAATGACGTTTTTGATTTGTATAGATCATGGGTCACGTCAGATGAAGTGATTTATCTTTTTCAATGCCCCGGAAATTCACCGGGAAAATTTAGTAAGTCTGTTAAAACGTGATTTTTCTATTTTTGTATTGTATAAAACACATATACAATAGGCCACTTTCATAAAGGCCTTCGCTTTAAATATTCTTTTATGTGCATCTAAATGAGCCTTTCCGGCCTCGTTATGAAGCAAAAATTCTTTTGAATTGCAGACACACAAACGAGGCTAGAAAGGCTTATTTAGATGCACATAAAATAATATTTAAATTAATCGCTATTATGAAAGTGGCCTATAGAAGTTTATACAATACCGGGTTGCTATGCGTGTTTTCATTGGTTGTTGCCCATGATCTATTAGAGGACAGACACATGGATCACGTCAGATCACGTCAGATCACGTCAGCTGACTTGCTTTTTTCTTCCTTCATGCCCCAATTCAAAATCCGACTGCGTCTCGTGGGCCACTTTTCTGTTCTTTCCGCGTTGTGACGTCATCTGTGCATATATAACTGAACAGACAACGGCAGAATGGAATCTATTTGTTAATTTTAAACTATTTTCTTTGCAAAAACAGCCGTCTTATTTAACTCATTCCTGTCCGGGGGCTTCCCCAGAGGTGAATAAAATCGTCTGGCGTTAGCCAGAATAAAATACTAAAGACCAATTCGGACAAGAAAGAGTTAAAGAGATAGTTTTTAAAGAGATAGTTTATAACTCATTCCTGTCCAGGGGCTTCCCCAGAGGTGAATAAAATCGTCTGGCGTTAGCCAGAATAAAATACTAAAGACCAATTCGGACAAGAAAGAGTTAATAGTCTGTACACGAAGTGTAATCGCGGCTTAAAAATCGTCTTATTGACAATTTCGTTTATTTTTATTTTTTGTGTTTAGCTATTCATAAGCGGAAGCAGTATCCCGATTACAAGTGGTTCTCATCGATCATTTCGATGGCTGAGTGGTCAAGGACGCTGACGAAGGAATAATCGAATACTGCGCACCACGCACAGTATGATGAACAGAAAGGGGGAAGGAGTAGGAGGGGGAGGAGAAATGGGAGGGGGGGAGAGTAAAATAAAAAATAAAGTTTTTCCCTCTAAGTCAGAACCTGTCGACTTACTCTTCCCTCTCAAGAAGAGGAAAGACGAGAGGGAAGACTCTCCTCTCGAGAAAACTCTCCGCTCGAGAAGACTCTCCTCCCGTCAAGTCATAAATAATGGAAGGAGAACTGGATCGGAAACTTAAAACGCTCTTACGAAACCGGGAACGGTGTTTGCACAACTTGCTATGGTAATTATACACTTATAAGCAGCTAATGCACCTAACGAGTGATCCCACATGGCCAGGATCAACCATTGCTGAAATTAAACAATCGTGTAATATCACTTAAGTCGGTAGTGTCTGATTTTAGCCATGCGGGACCACCCGTTCGGTGCGGTTAGCCCCTTATAAGTGTATAATTACCATAGCAAGTTGTGCAAACATCGTTTCCGATTTCGTAAGTTTCCTATCCAGTTCCACTGCCATTATCTATGGTCAAATACACCAGACAGGTTGAGTGTGCATGCACCATGTACCATCGCGATGGCGAAATATTGTGTACTATCTTGAAATGTTGAGAATGTATAGGTTACTGAGTTACCGAACCGGAGGTAACTACGTCAGTTTAGTTTTTAGTAACTACAATAATTTTTCAATTGTTGCCGGCTAGAACTTTGAACTCTTCACGGCATCCTATAAACAAAAGCTTGTTTGTACGAAAAAAGGAATATTTATAGATCTTCAAAGCATGTGTGAAGATTAACTGGAGAAATATATTGCTGTCCTTTTGTTCGGAGACTCATATTTGTTTGCTTGAAATGAAATTACCGGGCCAGGCAAAATGTTTTGCTAAGTTTTAGCGTTTGTCTTTCGTGTACTTTCCCTTGATAAACGTCGAATTATTCAGCGAAACTCAATTATATAACAAAACACTTAATGTCTGCTCCCGAGGGAAACAGTTATTTTGTTTTCCCTCCAGTCTCGATGTTTCCCTCGACTTCGTCTCGGGAAATATCAAGACCCTCGGGAAAACAAAATAACTTCCCTCGGGAGAAGAATTAACACTTCTCTATTATTATTCTTGAATAGTTTTTTCTTCTGCGAACGTCTACCAGGCATCTGTTTACTTTGTTCTGTTATGGTGTTGTTTTATTGCTCTTGGCTATGTAACCACATCAATGATGGCTTCTGTTCTTTCCTACACTCCACTGCGCGTATCATGTGTTGCTACGGAAACCGTTTAGAAACACGAACCTTTTTACTAAAAAATTAAAACATTAATTTTATGTTTCTTTTCAAAAGAATATGATGATTGAAACATTCGGAATACAAGATCTGTGTCTACAAATATTCATGTGCAGTAAAAATTGTTTTATGCAGAAAAATAAACATTTTTGTTTTACAGATGGAAAGCGCCTGTTTGCAAACCGTATCCATAGAAACAACGTAATGTTAACGTTGGAGTGTATTTTTCCCATAACTATTCTTGTGCAAAGTTTGAAATGTTTCTACCTGGCAGTTTCAGATGTATTACTCATTTTGTAAAACTTATTTAGCCTGTGTGAGTAAATGACTTCACGAGGCACCTAATTCACATGTTTCAGAAACTTAAATATCTCGAGAACGAGACAATATCTTTTGAGAAACTGAAAACGCCAGTATTCCTCATTTGGAAATTATAGTTCACTGGTATCATTACTAGATTCACGATTTTTCGTCGTAGTATAGTAAAAAGTAAGTAGTAAAAACTTTATTTATACACGCTAACCTCATCAACTATATTTGGTCAATGTTTCCATGAGGGGCGTGTGGCAAATTCAACTAACTAATTACATCAAATAAACGTTTTAGGTTCCTAACTAACTGATTACAAACTAATTATGGTAAAAATGTAAAAACAGGGTAAGATATAAACTGAAGTTGACATTGCAAATGTATAATATAAAATAGAAAGATAGGGCATAATAAGATTAAAGTTATAATGGTTATAATCCCCGAGCCCGGGCGTAGGGCCGAAGGCCCAGAGCCCGGTGAGGGTGCTAATCTCGACACGCGTGGAGTCATTTTACACGCGTGGACAAACGTGAAATGCGAACGAATTTCTGAGATCTGAATATTTATTTGTATATATGTGTGGACGGACCATGCGCGGTTAAGGTTGTGGGGCACTGGGGACAATATAGTTCTTGACAAAAAGATTTGAACTATCAACATAATTTTTTCTTGACAAAAAGACTTGAGAAAGAAGTTATTGGGAAACGTATATATCATTTTTGAAAGAACAAAAACAAATCAACCTCTACGTATAAAGCAAAACAACGTCTTCAGTAGTAGCTAACCCGTCAAACCGAAACTCTAAAGGAGGAAAAAGCAATAGTAAAACTTGAAATCAATGGAGAAATAAAGACCGGTGAAAAGTTAACGGTAAAAATATTATAGAGCAGCCGCTCTCGGTAATCACGAACCTGTTCCAGTTTCCCTGTTTACATCCTATCACTGTTAATTTTGTTTTCTTTTTTTGTGTGTCCTTAAACTAAAGTATTTGTCGGTTGTATTTATCTGTGGCTGCCGTTTTACTATAGTTTTCAATCAATTCAATGTTTTGGAAAAAAAATTTTTGACAAAATTTTTACACCTGCCTCAGTAGCCTATTTCCAGGCCCCCAATAGAAAAAAGGACACGGGGGTTGCTTTATTGTTCTCTAATCAGAGGGTATATTTACAAAAATTCATGAAAAAGCGGGCGAGGGGTTATTGCATTTATGTATTTCTAGTAGTTAATTACTTACCCCCAAACTGGGAGTGCCAGTGGTAGAGGTAGTGCCACTTTAACACTGTTACTGCTTCTGCCTGTAACTTCGTTCGTTCGTTCGTTCGTTCGTTCGTTCGTTCGTTCGTTCGTTCGTTCGTTCGTTCGTTCGTTCGTTCGTTCGTTCGTTCGTTCGTTCGTTCGTTCGTTCGTTCGTTCGTGCGGAATCAGTAGAAAACGTCATTTTTGACGCCAAACACGGTACCGCCTTTAACACCGTTACTCCTACTGCCTGTAACTTGGTTTATTGGTTCCTTCATACGTTCGTTAGTTAGTTTTTTTGTTTCAGAATAAATAGCAAGCGGCGTTTTTGGCGCCAAACAGACCAACCACATTAACTATATAGTTCCTCCTGTAACGACGTTCGTTTCTTTCTTTTTTCGTACGTATATAACTATATAGTCTTCTATCGTACCCTTGAGTCTTCTATACTTGAATCGCTACATAAGTTTTCGATATTCCACAGAAAACCAAACGACTTGAAAAATCCAAACACAAGTAATCCCGATACATGTGGACGTCATTAATGTCTTGGTGAAGGTTAGACCTCCTATCAAACGACTGGAAATAACTGCAAAATGAGCAACAGTAGAACATAGACTCTGATAGAAGGCCGCGTGCTTGAAGTCCGTCACTTTGGACAGTAAAGAGGAAATAAGGGGGAAATTAAAGCTTAGTATGAGACCAAGACAGATAAAGAGCAACAGAAGATAAGGATCGAACAGTGGATTGCCATTGTTCCACGTGAGAGAAAAATAGTACATTAAAATAATTGGAAAGATTTGCAAAGCAAGCCAAACGACGATCAGGTTAATTTCAGATACGTACTCCGACACGAGGTAGTTAGCCAAATAGCCAATTAGAACAACCAGTATTCCGTTCAGAAACAGCACTTTTACGTGGATAAGCTTCAAGTTGAGAAGATATACTGCTATTAAGGGCGTATAAAACGAAACGATACAGGAGACTAAAAAGGCCACGAATACCGTGAAATACAAACAAGAAATTTTGGAGTCGATTTGCTTTAATGGTTATCCGGTTTCAGCTTCGATTCAGGATCGACTCCATCGTCGTCTTTCGAATCCAACTGGATTTCCTCGCAACTGGAAAAGGAGTCTTCGTGTCCCAGATTTCTTGGTAGGCAAAGCGTTAGAAAAATCATGAAAAACCAAAAGATTGCCAAAATGAACCCCGGAGAATTTCCTGGTCCAATCTTCCAGCCGAAAATATTAGCGTCGAACGTCACAAAACTACCAATCGTCGGAGCGAGCGATTTTCCAACGTTATACAATCCATCAAAAATTAGGAATGCCTTAGCGCGATTTTTGTTGTCTGTGTATTTTGCTATCAGACCATACAGAACTCCAGCTGACCCCCCGGCTATTCCACTTATGAGACGGCCAAACAGGGGGAAGTATTCGGAGACTGGAATCGAGTAGAGTAGATTTGCAAGAAATCTAATCACAGCGCAAAGCACGATGATGGTTTTGGTGGCTCGAAGTCTGTCGTCCAGTCGTCCAAAAATTGGCGCGAAAACCATCACACCAAAGGAATAGGCGGCTAAAGTTGCGCCGAGGAAAAATTTTGTCTGCCCAAACGAAGCAATATAGTACCAAGCCGTCGGTAGGATTAAGAATTCCTCCATGCCATCGAGAAAGAAGCGAGTAACGGCATAGAGGAAAAGCACTGTGGGCATTGAAGTAAATTCAATTTTCAAACAGTTCTTGAGCGTTCTATCAAGTATATAGGAGAAAAATAGATAAGCATAATGTCATATTTCTGTGTGTAAGTATAGATAATCATATGATAGCGAGTGCAATTAAGGATTTTACACTACGAGTCATCTGATTTGAAAATTGAACCAGAATTGCAACCTCATCTTGCCAAAATTCGATAAATCTTACATATCATGAGTAGTATAAAATCATTAATTATCTACCCTTCTGTAATCAAGCCAAAATGCTGCAATTTCATTGGTTCAGAGGAGTCCGATTTATCATTAACATAGTACTCTTTCTACCTGTAATCGCATTCCTGTCTCAATCAATCAAAATAAAGCTAGTTGACAGGATTGACCAAGCACACTCCTGCATGCAATGTGTTATTTTTGGGGAATTTTCAAAAAATATTAAAAATGGAGGATTTTCGATATAAATTTTTTATTTGTATTATTTTAATGTATATGTTTTGAAAACAATGTCGTGTCCCCAAAAGATGAAAAACAAAGTGTCAACCAGATTGGCACTCCAGTATTTCTATATTTTAGTCAGTAAAGAAATGCCAATAAAGATCTACCTAATATGAACGAGTGTTCTGATTGGCTATAAGTAACCAATCACAATGTCGATTATCAATTCGTTCCCATGCTCCTTGCGGATTAGTACAGATAACAACGTACTAAAGTTACTTATTTAGTTTCAGAAATTGCAGCTTGATGTTAGTAATAATTGTCAGTGGTTTGCTGTAGAAGCTGTGTTAGTTAGTAACACTCAAAAAACTTACTGTTACAACCGCGACTTGTGGACCTACAAGTATACTTGTAACCGAGCGGTTAAAACTCGTTACCAAAGGACTGGGCACAGTCTGAGGTATAAATACCTTAATTAACCTTGCTCCGCTATCTGAGTGGTAGTGGCTCAATGGTTAGAGCGTCTGGCTAGCATTCAGAAGGTTACGGGTTCGAGTCCTGCTTAGAGCTCAGAGTTTTTCTGAGTGTTACTAAGTATTACTTAGGGGCCGTTTACATGAATCCAGATTCGGAGTTTCAATCGGCCGGATTGAACTCATTCCACTTCTGATCAAACCCCTTTATCTGCTTACATGAATCCGGATTGAGATTAGCTCATTCCGGATTGAGTTCAATCCGTTTCTCATTCCGGATTGAAATCTCATTCCGGATTGAAATTTCGTTCCGGAATCATGTAAACGCGGTGCGAGTATCATTCCGGAATGAAAAACGTGACAGAGAGGACTAGAACAAACAATACATGCGTGTTTTCTAATATTTACGGATTTCAGGCGACAGGCGGATTTCAATCCAGAAACCCAATTCCCATGTAAACACAGATTGGCTTCGCTTTTTAATCCGGATTGAAACTCAATCCGGATTCATGTAAACGGCCCCTAACTAACACAGCTTGTACAGCAAACAACTGACAATTATTAAAAGTTACTTAGTTAATACAAACTAAATGCTAGTAACGATGGCAGGGGATCCGCAACAGCGATTAGCCAATTACAGCCCGATAGATATAGAGTTCACTTGTCCTAGATTAGGTCTAGTCCTTTAGTGTAAACGTGGCTTTAAATGTGACTTAAGTTCTATAAGCAAATCTCAATAGAGCGACAAAAATTCGGAGAGTTTTCATCTTGCCGAATACAACACAACCGCATAAATTATGGCAGTATTAGAAATTCGCCCCTTTCAACCCACTATTCCTCAGTCTCTTTTTCTGAAGACAATTCGTTTTGATACATGCCACTGAAATTGAATTCGACACGACAGCCAAGTGCAATGTCGTTTGAACTAACGGGCCGCTTTATTTAAGTCTAATTAAAGAAAAAAGAGAATGTATGATTATTGGATCAAGACAGCGTTTAGAACAAATCGATAACAGTCTAGAGATAAAAATTGGAAATCATCACATCAAACGGGTCCATGACAAAAAAGTTCTCGGCATCATAATAGATGACCAACTAAAATGGGCAGAACACAACGACGAACAATGTAAAAAGATTTCCAAAAGCATAGCCCTTATAACAAAGGCAAAACCTTTTGTCTCGCAAAGTGTTTTCATAACTATGTATAACTCACTTGTGCTTCCTCATTTTTAATTACTGTTCTACCGTCTGACATGATGGTAACATAATGCATATTGATAAATTGTCGAATTACAAAAGAGAGCTGCACGTGTCAACTAATTCAAATTATGAAATTAGATCCTCTGAAATATTTGAAACCCTCAAATGGAAACCAATTAAAGCTATTCTCGACAATCGTGAATTGACTATGACGTTCAAAGTCTTAAAGGGTGTAACTCCAGATTATTTAATGCAGTTATTCAATACTTGTAACAACAATAATTACCAGCTACGAAGCAATAACTTAAAAGTCTATTTGCCCAAGCCCAGAACAAATTTTCTTAAAAAAAGTTTTTGCTATCGAGGTGCTGCGTCTTGGAACAGAATACCGATAGACAAACTATATAGAAGATTAACTCTACAGAATTGTCTATGAATATTACTCGAAAAATACTTGACAACCTTTTTTAATGTATATAGATTATTTAGCTTTTAAATCCTTTTAGTGTTTATGTAAATAACTGTATATTATGAGTTGTAGATATTTGTGTACGAAGAGGAAATTTTGTGGTTCTCTCAAAAGAGAATCATAAAGTTTTTCTTCATATTCTTTAAAATATTTTTCCTATTTGTAAATACCCACACGGCCCTTTGAAAATCATTGTGGTGAAAGGTCACCGTGTTTAAATAAGTTTAATAATAATAATAATAACACTTTTTATTTTTTTTTTATTATATATATTTTTTTAATATACATGTACTAAAGATTATTTTTAAAATTTTACAATGGTAAACCTCACTTGCTTTTAAAATGTTTGTCAATGTCTATTTAAATTTATGCAATATGACAGTAGAAAGATTATATTACAATTAAAAGGAAAGAAAGATAATAGTGAAAATAAGTAAATAATAAAAATGTTACATAATAAAAATGTTACATATCAAGTAACTTTATTCTTTGTTTCTTCAAACTATTCTGGCCGCCACATTCTCTAAGGTAATGTCATTGTCTAAAGTAATATTTACAGGTATTCTTCTTGCTCTGGTTCCTCTAAGAGCTGAACGTACTGAGGCGAAAGAGATTTTCGCTCTTAACCAAGACATTGTGCTGGCGTAGTCTTCTCCCTTCTTAATGGCAAGTAATTCAGCAAGTCTACTATGGTACTTCTTGCATTCATCAGCCATTCCACCTGTCGTGGTAAATGCTAGCGGGGTGAAAGTACCTTGTTCCATCTCCATCACTCTGCTCGCGTATTGGCGCTTCTTCTCATTTTCACGTTGCCGGTAGATTTGCTTGGGACTGAGATCTTTATAAGACTCTGCGTTTGGGTGACAAACCCGAACATCAAAAAACGCAGATCTTTGCCTCTCCCAGAAGCCTCAATGCGAGTATTCGCAGCTCATTGCGAGTATTCGCAAGGTTTCCGTTGTATTTCCACCAAACGCAGCTCGTTGCGATAACTCGCGGCTGATGCATGAAGCGATCGAAATATAGTAAGGCTTGACTTTTGAGTATACTGCCGAAATTTTGAACGTAGTTTTCTAAGTGACGAAGGGCCTTCGCTCGAAACGTTAGAAAACTACGTTCAATATTTTCAGCAGTACCCAAACCTTACTATATTTCGATCTTTATTTCAACACTGCCTACGCAGTGTTTTATTTCACTGGTGAAGCTATAGCCGAGTTGGGTTTTTTTTAACAAACTCGAGGTGTTTGGATATCCTGATGAAGCACTCTTCTGAGTGTTTGATATAGCATCTCAAACAAATCGGTATTTTTAGGGGGCCTTTACACGAGCCTGGGTTGAGTGCCAGCCCGGGTCAGCTCGCCATCCCTGGGTTGGCTGCTTTTTTTTCCAACCCAGGTCAGCTTTTTTCAACACAAATTATCATATTGCCGACACTTTACACGAGCCCGGGTCAAGTCAACCCGTGTTTACATGAAGGAATTGACCAAAGTTCCGCACCGCCGCACCTCGCCAACCCGTGTGACCCTTTTCAAGACCCGGGTCGACCCGGCAAGACGGGTTGACCCGGCTATCGTGTAAACGCTAAAGCTGGATTTCCACTTGGCGAAAAATGTCGCGCGAAGCGACATTTTCTTTTGTCTCGTAAGCTCTCGGGTGGAGCTAATTAGCCAAGACAAAAGCAAGAGGTCGCTTCGCTCGAAAAATATCGCCTATTGGAAAACCGCCTTTAAGCCGGTTTTCCACTAGGCGATTTCTTTCGCGCGAAGCGACTTCCTTTTGTTCGAATTCAATAGATTTCTGATTAGTTCCAGCTCAGAGCTCATGAGACAAAAGAAAAAGTCGCTTCGCGCGAAAAAAGTCGCCTAGTGGAAAACCGGCTTTAGGCGGTTTTCCTTTCCACTAGGCGAAAAATGTCGCGCGAAGCGAATTTTCTTTTGTCTCGCAAGCTCTCGAGTGGATCGGAACTAATTAGACAAGACAAAAGAAAAATGTCGAGTCGGTCGACAAATGTCGCCTAGTGAAAAACCGCCTTTAACAGGGGTTTGTTCGTAGACAGGTTGACCCGGGTTGGCGAGCTAACCCGCGGGTTGGCTCTCAACTGCCCAGGCTCGTGTAAAGGCCCCTTCAGAGAAAATCGAGGTGAAAGTCCAATTAATTTATGTACATGTAATTTCTTCCTTCAATATCCATGCAAATTAATTATCGACACGGTAATGATTTCCTTTGTGCAGTTTTCCTGTTTCAAATGTTGACATAATTTGTTTTGATTGGTTTACTTACCACAAATACTTGCCGCGAATAAAATATAGTTCAAAATTTCCAACTATATCTGTCACGAGCGTTAAAATACTCGCAGTGAGCTTACTAGTGCTCACAGCGAGCTGCGAGTTGCTTTGTGCCAGGACTGGAAATCCATCTATTAACGCCAGATTATTCACACCTGAGTAGCTCTGCGAGGCAAAGAGAATTACTAAATTTCTAGTTTTTCTACTAGAGAAAGGTGCGGTATTGCAGAATAGACAGTTTAGATAGAAAGAGTGTATGGTGTATATTTATACAGTGCATACTATAATATAGTGTATAGTTAGACTATAACTTCCTATACGTTTCAAACACGTTCGCCACCACCGCATGCTGATTGTCAAATACCTAGGAGTTATCTAGCATGAAGTGTCAACCATGCGTAAATATACTGTTTAATCCAGAGTAACATCTAGTATACATTTATCAACACCTATAGTATATACGTTTATCAACCTCCAGTATATACGTTTATGCAGTGAATTAGTGAAGGCTATTTCAGATCCACTGAAACACTTGGTTACAAATTCATGTCTAACATAACTAAGCTACTCTATGTCGCACGTATCACAAGATGAGAAGAAATGAGTTATAAACGTGCCTACCTCAGAAACGTTTTGAGAAAGGAACGCAGTTTTTCCATGTCTTCATGTACAGTATTTGGGTACGCGTGTCCACTTTGGAGGTATTTGATTTGTGTGGTTGGTCCTCCAGGTAAACTTATCAATCTTTAATTAATGGTTGTATGGCAACACAGATGGGCTACAGTGACCACAGTTTGATAACGAACTGAGGCTGTTCAAATCGAAGGAAAATCCAATACGATTCAGAATGCCCGCGTGGGTATAAACACTTGTGTCGCGTGAACTAAGCTTTTCAAACTCATTAATAATTTTGAAAAATTAAACACAATGGAAAGCATTTACTGATCAAAGTAAACGTTGTCGTTGACCCTGAAATTTCACTACATAAACATGAGTTTAACATGAAGTAAGGAGATATAAATGTATATATTCAATTAACATAAACTTCGAATTTTAAAATTCTTTCTATATTTCACCCACGTTTTCGCGATCCAGCCTACTTGTCAACAATGTATACTCATTGTATAAACCCTCTCATTCCCTCTTTCACATGAACTACCAACTGTGCATGAATATCGTAATTAAAGCCTAGTTCACACTTGTCGTAAGAATCGCAGCAATGTTATCGTGGCCGATGACATAGAGTGCTGTCAGTCTAGACTGTGATTTGCATATATACAGCAGTCAAGACACAATAGAACAATGGAATAAAAGATTAATATTGTATTGTGTCTTGACTGCTGTATATATGCAAATCACGCAGTCTAGACTGGCAGCACTCAATGACATCGGCCAGCATGACATTGCTGCGATTCTTACGACAAGTGAGAACCAGGCTTAAAGGGATATGGCAATAAAAATTATTTTTGTCCAGTTTGTAAGAATATGTAGAAAAGTTAGAAAGTACGTTTACAGATTTTCATTAGCTGGCTTACTTTTTCAGATATTTGCGAACAAAAACACAAGCCGTCCGCCATCTTGCTTCACAATTAGATCTAATTAAGTGACGTCCCAAGCAGGGTAAACATTGTAAAAATTGTAATCAGTAGCCAAATGTCAGCTAAAATTCTTTTACATTGTTAGAGTTTCAATTTGAAATATGTCAGATCAAACTACTTAAGATTTTGCATTAAAATACCTAGGAAATTAAGAAATGTTTAGACAAATTTTACCCTGCTTTTGACGTCATGCATATCTGACAATAGACATGCATATCCAAAATGGCGGATGGCGAGCGTATTCGTACGCAAATAATGCCGAATTTCTTAAAAAATAAAAAATCTAATGAAAATTTGTAAATGCACTTCATAACTATTCTTGATGTTCTTACAAATTAGATAAAAATAATTTTTATTGCCATATCCCTTTAAACACTAGATGCATGGCATCTGTTTACTGTCTAGTTGTTCAGGAACGTATACTAGGCGTTGCTCCAAATAACAAGCACGTTAGAGAAACTCGTAGTGCCCATTTGAGTTTGATATATAACGCTAAGATTCACCAAAGAAAAGCCAGCAAGACGTATACACAACAAGAAACTATTTCTTAAAAGAAATAGCTGTTTCGTTCCGGTCAGTCGTTTATGAGGGGCTGTTTCAACAGCAATGACGAATTTTAGCTCAACTAATTATTTCCCCCACGTAGACTGGCGCGACAATTTTTACTACGCGCCTGCGTTTCATACGATATAAACAAACTAGAAATATGATTTTCGTGAGAACGCAATTATTTTGGCAACGTAAATCTTCTATTCAGCAGCAATACTCTTCTGACCATCTATAGGAGGAAAATAAAACGTTACCAAAATAATTGCTTTCTCGGGAAAATTGCGAGACGCTGGCACGTCGCATTTAAATTTCATGCAGCTGATTTATTTATGACACCGTGGTATTTATTGAATAATCGCCAATAGCAAATCCATAAATTCCCAAGGCCAAAAGGATCAATATAAATTAGGTCAATAACGGACTATCATCATTTTCGTCGTCATAGGTCATAGTTTAATTCTCGAATCAGAATAATCCATTTCGATGGGCCACAAATGAATGATAACGAACTTCTAGCCTCAAACTATTGACATTGTTCATAAAATAGCTATATTTTACTGTCGTGGCAATAGAAGCGTTCCTAAAATAATTGTGCAGTTGTATTCCTCACGTTGAACAATTCATTTGATGAAAATATTGCTAAACTTCCTGTTTTGAATTTTGTTTTGAATTTGATTGGTGTTTGGCAAATAATCCTTTTTCTTATTGGTTATTCAATAACCAGGAACCAATCAAATTCAAAACAGGAAGTTTAGCAATAATAAAAAGGAAGTTCATCAAATGAATTGATCAATTTGAACAAATGAATTGCACAATTATTTTAGGAACGCTTCTATTGCCACGACAGTAAAATTATTAGACACGCGTGAAATAGTGCGACTGACCTTTTGGAACGCGCAGTTGCCATACATAACGAATGCATTCTCGAGTTCAACGAGGGGAAAGTTCCTACTTTCTACAGCACAAGATTGATGATTCGCTTCGCACGGGATTGTTTACGTCTTCAAATTACTCTAGATCAGCAATATTTTCACTTCGTTTTGGCGTTTAACCACGCCTCCAACTAAATTTTTTATGCGGAATTTTGATTTCATTGGATAAGATCACAGTTATGTCAACAACACTGCACTACGATTGGACGATTTTCATCTGTGATGACAGTTTCTTTTGTGATGTCAATGGAAAGCTAATACAGTAACAGTTTCGTTCCTGCGGGGAACGAAACAAAAAGTATACTAGAAATACATCAATGCAACAACCCCTCGCCCACTTTTAATTTACATGCTTTTTTTTTGAAACCCTCCCCCCCCCCCCCACCTACCCACCCACCCCCTGATTGAAATAAGCACTCTTGATGTACAGCCAATATAGAAACAAACAGATATAAACCTCAGGATAATTATAAAATTTATAGATAGGATATCAAAACATAGATTTCATTAAATTCTTGTTGTAACAAAATATTGTTTTCAGGAGGTTTCAAAAGGGTTTAATATTTTTAGGAAGCCTTTAAATGACTTCCCTATCCATACATGTTTTGTACTTTGCAAAGGCAGAATTAAACGTAATAGCTCAAAAATAACATTTTTTATTATATGCATGACAAAATTACTGCAATCTGATTGGCTAAGAGGAGTGCAATTATATCGTTAATTATATATCCTTCTGTAATCAGGCCCAAATGCTGCAATTTCATTGGTTTAGAGGAGTGCGATTTGAGCATTAATCGCACTCTTGCTAGCTGTAATCGCACACCTGCTTCAGCCGATGGAAATCAAGCTAGCTATCAAAATTGTCCAATCACAGCTCGGCACCTAAGCTGTAGGATTTTCCGGGATTTTTCAAAAAATTAAAAAATGGAGGATTTTAAATATTAAAATATAGAATTTAAATTTGTATTTTTCTGTATACGTTTTGAAAACAGTGTCGTATCCCCAACAAATTAAAAACAAATTATTACCCAGATTTGGCACTCGGGTATTTCTTAAATATTTTAGTCAGTAAAGTAGCAACACTCGGTGAAATACAGTAAGCTTAAACTGCATGAGTGTGTTTATAAATACATGCGTATAAACACGCTATAAAGTAAAGACAAACAGCACTAAATTACTCACATTTTTGGTTCTTGTCATTCTTTATCAATAACTCCCGGTTTTACCTCACATATAATTGTATGAACTCGTCATAAATTCACTTTGTTATTAAAAAACTCCTCGCTGAGTCTCAAAATATTAAAAGAAATGGCCGCCTGAAATTTGCATTTTTTGCGGGCCATGTTGAGAGGCCTAGGTCTAGAACCCAAAAGTTGGGCTACTATGAATTCGTGATTAAAAAATCAACCTCCCGCTTCGCGGTCGGTCGATTTTGTAATCCCTCATATGATTTTGGCATTAATAGCACTCCTCGTCGTTCTATTACCCTCATTAATTGCACTCTCCGGAGTGCAATTAATGTTACCATGGTAACAGTTGTAAAAAAAATAATTCAAAATGGCGGCGTATTTTCAAATTGAAAGATTTTGACTTTTCCAACGACTTGTGGAACACTTTCAACTGAAAATTTCATGTAAATATTTGAAGATCAATACAGGTAAGATCTACTCACCATAAGTGAAACTGTTTGTTGTCCAGTTGTAACGAAACAAGATATTTTCAAACGCGCGAATTACTACGAAGCGTACCACAAGGATTGACACTTCAGGTAATTGTAAACTGGTTTTGAAGTTTGTGATTACTTATAGTTAGTTGCCAGAAAGAAAAATTAATTCACTGCTTTGAATAACTTTTTAAGATTGTCTGTGGTTGTATGGCCAATAAACATTCAAATTAAGACAAAAAATTTTGACTGTAATTAAGATAGATATCGTAATTTTGTCATGCATATAATAAACAAGTAATCATATGATTTTGCTCATGCAATTACTGATTTTACACTACTCGTGATATTTGAAAATTGAGCCAAATTGCACTCGCCTACGGCTCGTGCAATTTTGGATCAATTTTCAAATATCACTCGTAGTGTAAAATCATTAATTGCACTCGCTATCATATGATTACCTATACTAACAGAGTCTGAGATAACAATTTATTCAGTAGAATCGGATTCCAGAAAGAAGTATTGAACAGACAACGTTTCAGTCAAAACTTTGGAAATACCGCCAAGAAAATCGGCAAAGCCCATGATTATTTTTAATAATAGTGCATGCAAAGTCAATGAAAAACATCACGTCCACATAAGCTTAACTCTTTCTTGTCCGAATTGGTCTTTAGTATTTTATTCTGGCTAACGCCAGACGATTTTATTCACCTTTGAGGAAGCCCCCGGACAGGAATGAGTTATAAACTATCTCTTTAACTCTTTCTTGTCCGAATTGGTCTTTAGTATTTTATTCTGGCTAACGCCAGACGATTTTATTCACCTCTGGGGAAGCCCCCGGACAGGAATGAGTTAAGGTAGTGTTTTAAATTAGCTTTAGTTAAGCTGACATGTGGTTTGGACGAGCACGAAAACGTGAACCTGTATATTGTTTAGGTTAAGCAAAAACTTGAAAACAACATATAAAGGACAAGCTCAAGGTATACTGAAACTTTAAACCGATCTTGGCGTTTACAGAATATATAAATACTGATTCCAATACAAATACCCTACCGTGAACTTGAAAATGATTTTGAGACCACTGAGTGACCGACCACAAACACTGCAATTCAGATCGAGTTCTTGTTTACCGTACGGTGATTGGTTTCTTCAGGTTCTCTGATTTCTCTTCAACATATATTAAACCAGCTGTTTGTCTTCTTCTTTTCTTCGTTTCGTTAAGCAAAACCATTTTGTTTCGCAAAATATGGAGATTTAGACATTTAGTTTTCTTCATAGCTAGTCACCAGTGCCCAACTATTCTTACCGCGTGACACCGTACCAAACCATAGATATAGGAGACCTAGATTGCTGACTGTAATATAATTTATAGCGCACGCGCGCGCCAACATGAGTAATCCAAGATGGCGGCTCAACCGGTCAAAAATCATAGACAGTGCATAGGAAAAACGATGTTTTTCGCATTTTACGTCCGTCCACTGTTTCCGATCCCGTTGGACCACCTTTTTTGGGGAAGAACTACCTATTGTGAAGGTCTTGGATGAAAATCGTACAATTTGAGTGGAATTAACAACAAAATAATCGATCGTTAAATGTTGCCGAAACAGTCACATGGTCGGTTCAAGACGTTCGAGCCTCCCAACCTCTTAACTTAGTCAGTTTCTTGAGTCAGTCGTTGCCAAAAAGAATAAGTTTTGTCAGCTTTGGCCTCTTGGATGATTTTCCTTCGCGGACAACTCGGTCGGAATAAACTTTTCCGAAACGATGGATGAATATTTTGATGTACAAATCAATTATTGTCTTGATGACGATGGTAATATGGTCTTCACGAAATTGCTCGTCGAGTAGATGACTTTCGCGGGAGTGCTGCTCCAAGCATTCGGAAGAACTGGCTTTCACTTCTTGCAGGACATCAGATTTCAAGCTTGATAGCGCCTTCTTGTTTAAAGATGCCCAATCACCAAGCAATGGACGAAGCTGTCGGTCGGTAGCTTTAACCACTTTAACGACTGATTGAGATGGTGTTATCAACTTTCCATAGCTCTTGAAGGTGATTAAGCTTGAGTTGGTGATTCACATTGGGAATTTGAATTATAGCAATGATCAGATCAGGCTGACTGGACACTTGATACAGTCATACAGACTGTAATTTTCTTTATTTTCTTATTTGGCCTTCTATTGCTCATTCTCCCTTACAAATATAATCATCTGGTTTAAAGTGTTTTTCACACAAGACTGAGTATTTGGTTGGTGTCCAGTCTTTCCATTTCATTGCCATAATCCAACTTTTTAACAGGTCGGGATTGCTTGAAGGAAATCTAAATAGTATGAAGGGTAAGATACTTCTTTGTTCACTGATGTGAACAAAACTCAAAATTAAAGTGAAAGTTGTCTGTCTAAGGGACAGACCATTAGATATTTTTGGGGGGGATGGAAAATTTTGAAAAAATATCTTATAAAAAATATCGAAAATATCTACAGGGAGTGTACATATCGTATAATGATTGTGTGCTTGTGTGAGTCAAGATTAAAAAATAAATCCATGCACCGCTTTTTGGCTAAAAAGAAATACTTGCACAGTCTGCTTGGGAGAAAAAATTTTTTTTTTCTCAGAGCAATTCTTCCACCCCCCTCCCCCTCACAAATCTAATGGTCTGTCCTAATAATTATTAATTAAGTTTTAAATTCCTAAAGAGGCTCGATAAGGGTTCTAGAAGGGTAAGGTTTGAACTCATTTAAGACTTTTAATAGTTGAAATAGAACTGTTTATACTGAAAAGAAGTAAAATTGATAGTGAAAATGAGTAAAATCCTAGTCCCTTCTGGGACCTACTCATTTTCTCATTAAAATGTATATAAAACAGCCTGTTGAAACATGCATATAGACTACAAACACAGACATCAAAATGATAAGTTCTTTTCAGTTTATTCTTTTATTAAAAATGTAAACTTAACTTATACTCTACAAAACTGCATTGTTGTCATTACAGACATTACAGTATTTAAAAAAAACAGCTTGTTTTTATACTACAAAAAAGCTTATTATAGTCTTTAACTATTATGTTAATATATGCAATGCTATTGACTATTGTGTACGTGTTTGTTTTCTAAACTTACTTATGAAAGGACAAGCCAATACCATCTTTTAAATCTCCATGTCTGGCCGTACAGTTATACGCTGAACACGCTTCAGGCATACTTTTCGATAGAAAAGTAAACTTTCTATTAGAAGAGACTACCTCTTGCTTTATATACCAAGAAAGAGTAAAATAAACAGCACTATAGCTTTTGAAATATTTTGATATAACAAACGTCGCTTAAGAAAACCTCGCAAAAGACAGTAGAAATACAAAGTAAAACAATCCAGGTGAGTTTCGTGTGCTTTTTTGTTTGCCAATCATAGATATAGAACTGGAACGTTCACCTGATTGCTGCTACAGATTGTATAGTATAATATGCTTTAGAAAGCTAATTTTGGGTTAAATGTACTTGTTGAAGTAAAATTCTGTCTTTTAACGCAAAAGATGTATATAATACTTCGTGTTTAAAAGAAGCTAATTAGATAGTAAAATGTTCACTGGAGTTAATGCGTAGTGTATAACTATATTCTATAAAATAGTGAAAATTGCTGAGGACAGATCGCTATCTGTTTGTCCACTAACACGTAAGCTTTCCATCTCGTATCTTATACAGAACGTCCTAGAATCTTCCAACACCTCAAAACTAACCAAAACCTTTATTTTCGGCCAGAAATGTCTCGAACCGACCAAGTGACCGCATGTGACTGTTTCGGCAACATTTAACGATCGATTATTTTGTTGTTAATTCCACTCAAATTGTACGATTTTCTTCCAAGACCATCACAATAGGTAGTTCTTCCCCAAAAAAGGTGGTCGAATGGGATCGGAAACAGTGGGCGGACGTAAAATGCGAAAAACATCGTTTTTCCTATGCACTGTCTATGATTTTTGACCGGTTGAGCCGCCATCTTGGATTTTCAAATTTGGCGCGCCTTTTCAGCCGAGTCAGCAATCTAGGTCTCCTATATCTATGTACCAAACATATAAACTATTTGCGAGATTACGTCTCCCTCGCTTTTTCTACACGCGTGTAAAGTGGACTCCACGCATGTCGAGATTAGCACCCTCACCGGGCTCCGGGCCTTCGGCCCTACGCCCGGCTCGGGGACAAATTCATTTCAGGCAGGACTCATGAAAATGATCTACGGTAAAAACACTACAACCGACTTAAAGTCAGTCGACTCAGTCCGGTCTGAGTTCGGTACGATTGGTCAAACGGGATGTCTAATGCGGCATTTTATTGAATCGTTGCACGATATCTTTACGTGTAAAAATACCGTATTTTTTTACATATGTTTAAATACGATTTTTCTCACTAACAGAAAACTCTATAATATCGATCACACCAGAGTTTATGAAATAAAGGCTTTGGTTTTGAACTGTCTAACACTAGGACTAGCAGAGCCGGCGAAAAACGGCCCCTTCATTGTTTTCCTTCATCTATTTTGTCAAAAGATTCATGAAAAGGAGAACCTTCAGACATCCTGGGCAGCAGTGAGTTAAGGTGAGGCCTGCGCTAAACGTCGCACAATAGACGAATTTAATTCAGACGAATTTAATTGTTTGAATTTTATTCGACGAAACTGCGAAAACGACTAACTAAATTCGTCTCGGCGATTAAATTCGTCGGATAATGCGAGGATAATACGTGTTAGAGATACACGACGAATTATCGTCGCGTCGAATTAAAGGTTTGTCTTCTGTCTGTGACAATTCATTCGGTGCCATGTTTTCAAGAAGTCGTTTTCAGACTCCACGAGTCCAAGGAAAAGCAACGAAATTCGACTGAAACTCGACGTTTAGCTCGACGCCGCATTTATACGTCGTATTACCGACGAAATTAATTCGAATTCGTCTATTGTGCGACGTTAAAGCGTGGGCCAGTTACCATGCAATATCGGTAACAACGTTTCAGTGACTGATTTCCATTGTGTTTTATTCTGCAAGACTTGTTAAGTTAGAAAAGCTTATTAGTTCGTTGACGACACAAATATACGTGGTCATTCCGAATCGTATTGTGTAGTTTGAATTAACTTTTACAGCTTCAGTCAAGTGCTTTATCAAGCTGTGGTCACCGTATGGCCATTTTACAACTGGGTTGCCTTACAGCTATTAACTAATTAGTCTCTACCAAGGTGCAAAGAACAAAAGGATCTGAAGTGGACACGCGTATCTATAGGTTTACTGCTGTATTGAAACATGGAAGTACTCCGTTCTTTCTTCAAGAAAACCTTTCAGAGGTAGGCACGCTCACAACTCATTTTACTTCTCATCTTGCCAAACGTGAGATGCTTACCGAGAGCAATACCGTAGAATCCCGAAAGTAGCGCCTCCTCCCCAGAAAGTAGCGCCCCCCCCGCCCCCCCCGAAAGTAGCGGCAGATTTCAGATGTCTTAAAAATTTCTAAAAGTAGCGGCCCCCCGAAAGTAGCGGCCCCTCGTAAGTACCGGCCCCCGTAAGCATGCAGCGGCTCTTTTGAAGAGCGCGCTTCCGCGTTATGCAGTGAATACGATTGATGATGATAAAATGGCTTCAAACAAACAAACAAACAAACAAACAAACAAACCAACGAACGAACGAACGAACGAACGAACGAACGAACGAACGAACGAACGAACGAGCGAGCGAGCGAGCGAGCGAGCGAGCGAGCGAACGAACGAACGAACGAACGAACGAACGGACGGACGGACGGACGGACGGACGGACGGACGGACGGACGGACGGACGGACGGACGGACGAACGAACGAACGAACGAACGAACGAACGAACGAACGAACGAACGAACGAACGAATGGACCTTACATGCAGAACTACTAATAGTTTTAATGGGAGGTGCGCTGTTTGGTATGAAAAACGTTATTAGCCACTTCAGAAACTGCATGGGGACTGAGTACGAATTTATACCCGCGTGGAATTGTGGGGTTGTTTTGCGGGACGGTCTATCTTCGATTTAGTCTGGTTTGCTTGAAATATTATTTACTGTATTTATCCATGGTCTTGAAATGGAATTACTGTGTTCCTCTTTGTACGGACAACTGGAGAAATTCACTTAATCTGAAGATGCATTCTTTGACATCGGAAGAAGGAATTCGGAAAGAATATGCGTGGCTTATTAGAAACGACAACCTATATAAGTGATTCTTCCAGCACAAGAATCTGTGGCAAGCATTTTCCTGGTGGCGAAAGAGTTACCAAATCTTTGTTATGTTAATACTACTTTCTGGCTCTTCCATATTAAATGCTTCTTGTTCAAACAACGCGTCCCCCAAAACAGCTCCACAATTCCACGCGGGTATAAATTCGTACTCAGTCCTCGTGCAGTTTCTGACACATGATGTACGTTCAAATGACATTTTGCAAAAATTAGAGTGGAAAACACTCGATGAAAGAAGAACAGAACAAACTGCATCATTTGTAACAAAACGAAAAAAATGTCCTGAAAACATTTCAAATATGTTTAGCGTTTCATCAAACCCGTCATATAATCTAAGAAGTAATTATAATATGTTGATGTTACCAAAGTCTAAGACCAACACAATGAAGAGAAGTTTTAGTTATTTTGCTGCTTGAATCTGGAACAATCTTCCAACTGTCCGAAAGGATTTAAGATAAAGCATATTTAAGATATTAAGGCCTGTTTTAGACGGCGTGCTTCTCATGTACCGAACCTAATAGGAGAGATTAGGTACATGATAAGCACGGCGTCTATATCAAATAGGTACGACAATTTTTATTTGGTTCGACCGTTTGATTAAGTTCGACTGAATTAGTCGTACTTAATGCATTTGGTGCGACGTTGATTTAGATCGATTTAGATAGCGAACTTCTCATAGTACCATATCTAATGCATAAATTATTAAAATATATTTTCTATATTAGGTTCACAGGAACACGAAACGGTATTTGGTGCGACCCATTTGGTTCGCCGTATAAATCGACTGCCGTGCTAATGTATTTATTTTAATACTGTAGTTCTTTTTTCTCTTTTTTATTTTTTATTTTTATTTTTTTTCCTTTCTTATGTGTGAAAGCACGGCCTAATGAAAAACAATCAAATATTTTCATTGTATTTATAGTTTTATTCAAGGTTGATTAGCTACCATGTAAAAATAAGGTTAAATAAATTCTGATGTGACTAAATGATTCCGCACGAACGAACGAACGTACAGCCAGAACCTAATTACGTATGTTAATCCTTTGAATGTTTGCATTGTGACAAATTGTATTTTAAAACAAGAGGACACCCAGAGACTGCATATACCTCCGCCAGTGGGTTATTAAGCCGGTTTTCCACTAGGCGATTTTTTTCGCGCGAAGCGACTTTCTTTTGTTCGAATTCAATAGATTTCTGATTAGTTCCAGCTCAGAGCTATGAGGCAAAAGAAAAAATCGCTTCGCGCGAAAAAAGTCGCCTAGTGGAAAACCGGCTTAAAGGCGGTTTTCCACTAGGCGAAAAATGTCGCGCGAAGCGACATTTTCTTTTGTCTCGCAAGCTCTCGAGTGGAACTAATTAGCCAAGACAAAAGAAAAATGTCGAGTCGGTCGACAAATGTCGCCTAGTGGAAAACCGCCTTAAGAGATATTTTATATAAAAGAAAACGGGCCATCCCGCTAACCAGGCTGGCTTACAAGGCAAGCTAGATTACGATGACTTGCGATGCTACCAGTCAAACGTCGGCACAAGTCATCGCAAGTTCTGCACTTCCGTTAGTTCCCATGCCTTTTCGCTAGTTCTCATGGTAGTTTCTATGGCGACGGAGCACGAAAGACTTGCATCGACTTGTGTTTTGTGTTCAAACGTTTCGCAAGTTGAAGAAAACTTGCGGTGGAATTTGAACTTAATTTGAACAAGATCAAATTAGTCGCAAGCTAACGCAAGTGACTGCAAGCTGGCGGTCAAACGAGACACAAGCAAGCACAAGCTAAAACTTGCGATGACTTGCGTTCTCGTTTCATCAGGGCTTTACATGCTTGATTGCACTCGCACCAAAATTATGCAAAAAATATTTGCATAAAATAAGATAATGAGCGCAATCGAGTAATTTTTTTTCTACATGGAGGATCTTGTGGTCAGATATTTATTAATTTCTCATTCGAATTTCAACCAAACTCCATCAAAATTGAAAGGTATGGTCATTGATCTATTCCACAAACTTTCACGAAAACCTATGGGGTATTTTGTGAGAGATATCCTGGTGACAGACAGACTCACAGTTAGACAGATAGAAAGACAGACAGACAGACAGACAGACAGACAGACAGACAGACAGACAGACAGACAGACAGACAGACAGACAGACAGACAGACAGACAGACAGACAGACCGACAGACAGACAGACAGACAGACAGAGGTAAAAACATAACCTCTGCTACCTGGCGGAGGTTAATAACATTTTGAAAACGCACGCGGTGATTGGTTAGAAGCCGTGTTCTTTTTAACAAATAGATTCCATTTTGCCGTTGTCTGTTCAGTTATAGATGCACAGATGACGTCACAACGTGGTAAGAACAAAAAAGTGGCCCACAAGACGCAGTTGAGTGATGTTCTTACCACGTTGTTACGTCTTCTGTGCACCTATAGCTGAACAGACATAGAATCTATTTGTTTTTGTTTTATATAATACGAAAATTTAAAAGGTTTTTATCGAAACTCTTGCCGGATTTTGGGGCATGAAGAAGGAAAAAAGCAAGTCAGCTGACGTGATCTGACGTGACCATGTGTCTGTCCTCTAATAGATCCTGGGCAACAACCAATGAAAACATGCAAAGCAACCAGGGTATCGTATAAAACTCTATATGGAAAACATGGAAAGATTAAGCCATCCAAAACGCCATTATTCTAATTAAAATTTGTACAGAAACACATTATACCCCATCCATGGACAGAAAGGAGAATTTAGGCTTTCTATTTTAATTTATTTTAACGTTTAGTCTACTTTTGACGGGTTATTTTATTGTAAGAACTCGGAATCAGTGCGAAAACACTCGTTCTCCGGGCTCGTGTTCTCACTGTAATTTCTCGTTCTCTCAAGCTTCCCCTCGTGTTTCTATAACTCTAAAGGAACGTACATGGAAAATGTTTTCTATGTCTTAAATAGAAGCGATAAAGCAATAAGTAATAAACGTAAAGTGTTACCACAAATTCTCGCTCCGTCTATTATAATTAACAATTACACAACGAGTTTTCTATTTAACAATTAGTCACCGAAGTCGAGGTGACTATCGATGAATATTTTATCGACCCCGATACGGAAAAAATATATTCAACAGAGAGCTATGGGGATGCAAATGAGTTTTATTATCCAAATGGCTCTGACAAGTTCGTGTGAAAACAACGAATTTTAAAAGAACGCGAGAAAACTGTGAAAAAGCAAAATTTCAGCGAGCGACATTTATAAAGTTTTAAAGTATTATTGCTCAACGACGTATGAAAACAGTTTAAAACAGTATAGGCAAAACATATATAAACTTGTGAACACAGTATTTTGAATTAGTAAATGAAACTATATAGAAGTATATATAAAAAAACATACCACGAGAAGACAGAAAAGCTGAAACCTGTTGATACTATTACTGTCATTCTTCTGTTGTCCAACTATACTCAACAAAACCGCTACAGTATGTCGCCCAGTTTCCGGACAGTACGTATTTCTTACGCTATATCTCACCTTTAAAGATCGCAAGGGGGATAAGAATTTCACACATTGTAGAGACAACCATCTGCCACATTATGTTAAAAGAAAAACCGCTATACTTTGTGATCTTATCTGTTATCGCTAAAATTGTCAGTTTGATTGCACGCCCAGTTTCCGGACAGCTCGCCCAGTATCCGGACACCATTAAAATGACGGTAGTTCGTGTATTTTTGTGTCTCACGTAACCTTAATTTTGATAAATTATTGATTATGTAACGCAAATAGTACGACAGAGGTTGTTTTAAATAATATTTATTGCTAAAAAGCGATTTTTCGTGCATTTTGTCTATGCCACTATATGCTAATTTCAACTATTGAATTATTTTCCCAAAACAGTAACAATACCCTTCGTTTTGCACCAGAATGTTCACAAACATACCACGAACATAGTAAATTATCGATTGAACTAGCATTTCCCTGTTTGAACCCTGTTTGAGCAAACAACTGAAGGTATACTTGCGCTTGAAATGTCAACATTGTGAACCGAAAGTTTGTGTCCTGTTACTGGGCAAGCAATTAAAAACCTACTTAAAAATTCAAAAGTCCACTATATCTTAAATTTTTTAAAAATGGCGCCAATTCTTTCTTCAGATGAAAAATCTGTTTTTTAGCTTTCTTGTACGTGAAAACCATTTGATTCTGCCGTAGAGTTCCTGAGAATCTCTATCCTTAAGTGTACCGTATAGTTTACGGCGCAGTAAACTACGTACTTTTGAAGAAAATGGTTTCGACTTACCTTCACAAAAAGTTGAATTTCTCGAAGAAAAGCACAGCAAATAGGCAAAAAACACGGGATGTGAATCGTGACATGTCGGACAATCATCGGAAGTATTCGTCGATTTTTCGTCGTTATTTTAGAAGAGAAATTAAACATTGAAAATGAACTGTCCGGATACTGGTACTGTCCGGATACTGGTACTGTCCGGATACTGGTACTGTCCGGAAACTGGGCGACATACTGTACAAGTCTTTACCCTTTAGTCAAATATTTTCCACATACCAACCTCGTCGTATCATGCCTTTGAAAAAAGTTACAAATGGCTTATTACAAGCATTTTCGTCTTCAAACTCGAACGACCCACTTTCAATTTCCCTGCAGTCAGCCAGTATTGAAAGCGATTTTCCAAGCGAACAGTCAAAGAAGACGAAGAATCTTTATCAACTAAACTTTAAAAACACTAGGACTGCATACTGACTTCCCTTCATAACTAGATCTTCAAGTTTTGACTGGTTTTTATCACAAGAGGTTCCAAGTTTCCCTGTCGGCAGTTGTTTACTGTCGAACGATAAACTTTGGACTTTTGAATATCACGCGAATGTCACCTCGATTACGCAATTCAATTATGTTAATTTATCAGCAGATAGTTTTACCTTTTTGTTTGCTGAAGTCTCCCCATTCAAAATGTAGAGTATAGTTCGATGGCACATGATAAACAATCGCTCACAAAAAACGAGATTGTAATTACTTTGATTCAAATTTGGTGTTTATATACTCCATGGGCAAAAGCGAATTCATTTTCTTGTTCGAAAATACCAAACTAAACAATTTTCCATTACTTTCGGGCCAATGTTTTCATGATTTCATCACTTGTATATAAATTTTAACGGACGCCATGTTTGGCCTAGTTACCAGGTTTTGCTTGCAGCGTGAATATGTCGTGGCTTCCGATT
Organism: Corallium rubrum; assembly: GCA_964035015.1. Taxonomy (NCBI): domain Eukaryota; kingdom Metazoa; phylum Cnidaria; class Anthozoa; order Scleralcyonacea; family Coralliidae; genus Corallium; species Corallium rubrum. Next base: position 10,475,104 of record OZ036012.1, on the reverse strand, counting down.
GGTCAGGATAGGAATATTCCAGTTATAAGGTTTGTCATCGGATAACGCTACTATAGTGGTGCATCACCAATAGACCCAATAGACCTGCTCAGCCAATCAGAGTGCCGAATTTGCAATAGACCATGCCACTAACTACGTATATACTTGACGGCAAGAGCAACTATCTGAAAACATGCTCCTTCGATATCAAGGTGTTTAGTAATTTACTTATTGAAATGGAGATATTTCGATAGAGCATATAGCACAAGCTTTAAAATGATATATAGCTTGTTGGACTATGTTTTATGCTCACCAAATGAGAGCTAAAATAATACAATGACATCACTATTCTAAAATTGTCTTACATGTTAGAACATAGTAACATTGTAAAACATTTATAAAAGTACAATTTTCGTTGTTGAGATATTCCAGGTTATTTGATATGCAAATTAAGCATCTTGACGTTGCACTGTGCGCACGCTCACTGCTTGCAGTTTGAGCGCTCTGGCATGGTTTTGATGTCCCACAATTTGTGAGGCACCAAAGGTGACTGTAAATAGCAGTTACCTTCATCCTGCTCATCAGCACTACACTGATGAGGCCCGAAAGGCCGAAACGGTACTGTCTGTACCGTATATATATATATATATATATATATCGTTGCTGTTATTAAACCAAATAGGTACAAAGAAACCATATGGGTGTGTTTCGCCCACAACACCAATGCTCTTTTCTCAACACCAATATCTTTGATAATAGCAAAGATATGATTTAATGATTTAATGATATAGCTTCAGTCACTACATTGGAAATAAGCAGAGCTTTGGGAGTTCGCCACAGTAACCACAATTACGGCGATCCCATAATCGAAACTTAATTACAAAGACAAAATTAATCTAACAAAACTGCTAATTACACGATTCATTAAAACATTTATGTGCTGGTTACTGTACAGCAGTTTGGAGAAGTATCAAGAGGCCTAGCCTTTCTGCATTTGATGCAAACGGATTTCCAATACGAGGATCATCACAATTATAAACATTTAACAAAGCATTTTTATAGTAAATTTTAAGACCTGATTTGAAAGTGGGTAAACTAATGTCACCATGACGAGGTTTTTTAGTTAAAATGTTCCAAGCCTTAGAAGCTCTTATGAAAAAGGATGTCTTGAAAATAACAGTTTTAGCAAATGGCACTTGGAGTTTAATAGTAGTATTTCCAGGCAGTGCTAATGATGGACGAGCATATGCATCAATTGAAGTTTGGTTGTGTATAATTTTGTCAAGTAAACTAAGTCCAGGTAGTCGTGCCAATAGGTTATAGGTAGTAAATCGAGATCTTTAAGTCGTAATAAATAAGGAATGTCGGTTGTAAACCCTAGATTTAAAATATTTGATAGTATATTATGCATGTAACGTCAGGATGTTTAATTTGCATGTTGAACAAACTAAAATATCTCAACGAAGCAATTAAGGAAACGAAAAACTGAAAAAGGTCTTACTTTGTCATTTTAAATGTTCTTTCGAATAAGAAACTTAATTTTTATGCATATGCACTTTAAAAAAAGTGAAAAGACGGTAAATTAAAGCGGACAAATAATTAGCGACCGTATGTCAAACATTCTTATCTGAATCAGGCGAACCCATCAGAATAGGGCTTGGGGTAGAATGCGTCGGAATCTAACGTCAACCTCTCGAATCTTTCCGGAAGCAATTTTACGCATGTGCAGATGGAAACATCTTCATTTTTTCTAACGACAAGTACACGGCATGATGACATAATAATATATAGTTATAATTGTGCCGTTGTGTAAGTGCAGTTAATGTGGATAAGTAAACTATGAATCTATGATATTTAGACTTGAGATTCGACTTAAGGCGTAAAAAAACAGTATTGGAACTCAACTTATAGACTTGAAAAAACAGTAACTTGAGACTCAACTTAAAACTTGAATGGGAAAAAACAGTAACATGAGACTCAACTTATAAAGACTTAAAAAAACAGTAACTTGAGACTCGACTTATAAAGACTTGAAAAAACAGTAACTTGAGAATCGACTTATAAAGACTTGAAAAAACAGTAACTTGAGAATCGACTTGAGACGTGAGAAAACAGTAACTTGAGACTCGACTTATAAAGACTTGAAAAAAAGTATAACTTGAGACTGGATTTGAGACTTGAAAAAACAGTAACTTGAGACTTGTCTTAAAACTTGAAAAAACAGTAAATTGAGACTCGACTTATAAAGACTTGAAAAAACAGGAACTTGAGACTTTTATAAAGACTTGAAAAAACAGTAACTTGAGACTTGACTTGAGACTTGGAAAAACAGTAACTTGAGACTCGACTTATAAAGACTTGAAAAAACAGTAACTTGAGACTCGACTTGAGACGTGAGAAAACAGTAACTTGAGACTCGACTTGAGACGTGAGAAAACAGTAACTTGAGACCCGACTTGAGACGTGAGAAAACAGTAACTTGAGACCCGACTTGAGACTTGAAAAAAAGTATAACTTGAGACTTGTCTTAAAACTTGAAAAAACAGCAACTTGAGACTAGGCTTAAGGCTTGAAAAAACAGCAACTTGAGAATCAACTTGAGACGTGAAAAACAGTAACTTGAGACTTGACTTGAGACTTGAAAAAACAGTAACTTGAGACTCGACTTGAGACGTGAGAAAACAGTAACTTGAGACTCGACTTGAGACTTGAAAAAAAAGTATAACTTGAGACTTGACTTGGCTTGACTTGACTTGCGACTTGAAAAAATAGCAACTTGAGACTAGACTTAAGGCTTGAAAAAACAGCAACTTGACACTTGACTTCTAAAGACTTGAAAAAACGGTAACTTGAGACTTGACGCGAGACTTGAGAAAAACAGTAACTTGAGCTTCGACTTGAAACTTGAAAAAAATGACTTACAATACTAGGCATTTTAAGTGTTCTTAAAATAAAACGGACTTCGCTTCATAGTCACTTTAGCAGTTTTAACCGAAGTAGAAGACTTCTACCTCAGATGGAATGAAATGATAACTGCCAGGCAAGAGAGCTCGGGTGTTGGTGTTGCCAAGGATGTAGCCAGATGGAGGTTGGTACGTGTTACCAAAATTTGTGCTCGAGCTTGTTGTCGAGTGGGCGTTGTCTGCGATGTGGAGATCAGTACCCGCGCCAAAGCTTGGCCCATACCTAGAAATGTCGTAAATTGCGTTATGACTATTTTGATAAACTGGAGCTCTAAATGGTTTGAGATTATCTTTATTTCGCAGTGACAAAAGAAACGGATTCCAGCTTGATCTCCAACCTGCTCCTGAAATAAAAAAAAAAGATAACAAGTAGTCAGTGACAACTGATGTGGGACAGTGTTCTCTGCCTCAGGTGGAGAATCAATCTCGTACCCAGAGCCTGCGATACTTTTGGTCACAACCAATACCGAAAATCGTCACAACCGATACCGAAAAATATGGCGGCGGTACATTTAACCACAATGCTTTGCAACCTCAAATCAGCTCAAATGATATATAACTACAAACATCCTTTTGATGTTAACATGGATTAGTAAGCAAGAACTTCATTCCTCCCAAAGTTCATCTTTCTGAAGACCTATCTTCCGATAATTCTACACGAAACAATATTTACTATGCCCCAAGGATTGTGGTTAAATGTACAAGTCGCCATCTTTTTCGGTACGGCCAATTGGAGGCTCTGGGAAAGTTTTTGTTTTTTCATTTATTATTTAAAAGTCCCCAAATTGTGACTTGTTCGCAGTTCTCTGGTTCCCAGTTCCTTGTAATTTGTATAAACCACTTTGTGAAGCGTTCTGCGTCGGGATAAAACTTATTTTAAATCCATAACATCAGGTTAAGGCCACAGAACTCATTTGCATTTTCGTTTACACTAGCAAATCCGTTATACTGAATTCCTCAGCCTGATGTTATGAACATGATGTCAAAAACCAGGGAAAATATTTACCAATAAAAAACCCAACATGTTTTACAAAGCTCACAACAAAGCGTTGCGATACGAATGGCCTTTCTTCGCTTTTCTCTAAATCGTCAACCGGACGATTTAAGGAGAAAGTGTAAATTTTATATGAATGCATCGGCAGTGATAGGCTCAGCCGCTCAGGTAAGGATTTGGACTTTTTGCCTGGAATTCTGGCTAAACTACATCGACCTTATTTTCTCGATATCTAATATTATCTAAACTCCGGAGACGAAACTGCGAAGAATTATGAGACGAGTCAGACGATGGATGTTTGTTTGCCGACGAATAATAATAGTTTTAACTTGTAAATTGTCGGAATTCTTTTCTGTTTTGAATTATTTCATGTGTTTAATTGTATTTTGGGCCTGTCGTGAATAATTACGCATCGCAAAACGTCGAAAATTTTACTGCATGTTTTTATTATTTAAACTGTTTACTGGGTTTAAAACTGGCGCAACGCTCTGGGTACGAGACTGATAGAACTAGCCAATCAGATGACGTGTTTCATCAGAGATTCCAATAGCCCCTAATCCTTGGCCGAGGCAAAAAGGATCGCAGGCTCTGGGAACAGGAGTCCAAACCGCGGAACCTCTGAATTTTTAGTTGTTGTTTGTAAAGCGCATACGTGTTAAAATTCACCGTTTGGGATTTGGACACGAGATGATTGACAATATAAATCTGCCTTTAGTTTTCAGATCCAGGTAGTTCAGACAGTTTGACGGTCTCGTATTAACCACCACACCAATACCCCCCCCCCCCCCCCCCCCCCCCACACACACACACACACACCACCCAACGCCGAATTTCCTCTTAGTATTTTCCCCGAGCCGGGCGTAGGGCCGAAGGCCCGGAGCCCGGTGAGGGTGCTAATCTCGACATGCGTGGAATCCATTTTACACGCGTGGAGAAAAGCGAAGGAGACGTAATTTCGGAAATAGTTTATATATATATATATATATATGTTCGGGACGGTGTCACGCGGTAAGAATTGTTGGACACTGGTGACTAGCGATGCAGAAAACTAAATCTGTCAGTATTATATTTGCTTTCGTTTATTACGAAATGGAGCCTGCTCAGCTACTTAAATTAAAAGCGAACAACGAAGAAAAGAATACAAACAGCCGGTTTAATATATCTCGAAGCGAAACCAGAGGACCTGAAGAAACCAAACGCCGTATGATAAACAAAACCTCGAACTGAATTGCAGTGTTTGTGGTCACTCAGTGGTCTCAAAATCATTCAACGGTAGGGGATTTGTGTTTTGTCCTTATGTCCTAAAACAATATACAGCTTCACGTTTTCGTGCTTTCCCTTTGCTCGTCCAAATTAACCATAAGTCAGCTTAACTAAAGCTAACTTAAAACACTATCTTAGGCTTATATCACCCTTATATTAACCGTGCTGGACGTGGGCTTTGTCGGGTTTTCTTGGCTGTGATTCCAAATTTTCAGCTGAAACGTTGTCTGTTTAATACTTCTTTCCGGATCCGATTCTACTGAATTGTTTTTATCTCAGACTCTATTATAAATGTAATTTTGGAGCTGTCAACTTTTAATTCTGCCTTTGCAAAATGTACATGCATAGAGAAGCCATTTAAAGGCTTGCTAGAAATAATCCCTTTTGAAACCTCCTAAAAACAATATATTTTTTACAACCAGAATTTAATAATGAAATCTAAGTTTTGCTTTGATATGTTCAACTTTCATTAAATGATTTAAATCAGTTTTGTCATCCTATAGACCTATCCATAAATTCTATAATTTTATATCCCAAGGATTTAATATCATTTGTTTTTATATTTGTTTGTTTTTATATTGGCTGTATGTATAATCAGGAGTGCTTATTTTAATCAGGGGTTTTTGTTTCAAAAAAGCATGTAAAAGCGGGCGAGGGGTTTTTGCATTCATGTATTTCTAGTACTCTGGCTAACGCCAGACAATTTTACCTCCGATTGGAAGGCCTCGAGGGTTGAAAGGGTTAACTCATTTGACTTTGAAGCAATTGTGACTATGGTAGATTCCGTTCGAAGAAGGTTCTTGTCGAATGTGCTCATCGCCGCATTCACTCAGTTGGGCATGCAGAAGACATTTTAATGTTTTGAATTTAACGAGTTCTCCACTCAGAGCTTGATCATTATTGAAAAAGAGCCGCGTCAGAATTTCTTCGTGCTTGATATTAATAAACGTTCTCTATATAAAGCTATCGTTAATATTCTGATCGATTGTTCAAATTCAAAGGCCTTATAATAAGGCCTTTGAATTTGAACAATCGATCAGATCACCATATATATGGATTCCCTCAGAGCCCTTTTTATAAACGGGCCTGGAAACGAGATTGAATTCAAGTCTATTTTCAAATACTCTAGGTGATTGGATAGGGATGAGTCGACGTAAACGATTTAAGGCAAAAAATCGCAATTATCAAGTAAATATTGCTTTATTGATGGTGAAATACAATTTTATTAAGCTGGACGTTAGTCTAAACCCACTAAATTACTTTGGAGATATTGACGTTTTTGCTTATCCTTAACTTTCTCCGATAAGTAATTATGCACAATGACATGTGACGTCAAGATGTTTAATTTGCATATCAAACAAACTGAAATATTACAACAATGAAGCAAGGAAACAAAAAACTGCAAAACATGTTACTTTGTCATTTTAAGTGTTCTTTCAAATAAGACAAACTTAATTTTCGTTGTTGTGTGCAGGAAACACGATGGAAGGGTGGAAGCACAAAAATGGTGAGAGGAAAGAGTGGCCGTTTCATAGGCACCGAAACCCTTTCATGAATGACTTTGACGAGTAAAATCGTGTGGCGTTAGACAGAGTAAAAAGATAAAGTTGTTCCACAACAACAATTATGCGAGAGGAAGAGTTAATCAACAGTGTGCTTAAGGGAGTACAGACATTTATTTTGACCCGTTGCTGGGGAAAACTTGATTTGGCCACAGAGCTTCTAGAGCTTTACAAATTTGATCCCCATGCTAGAAATGCCAGATATTCTTTCGTTTGATGACGTCATACAGTGACGCCATTGAGATAAGAAAAAACCTATAATTTCCGCCAACTTAAAAGTTTTGCTAACTAAAGAAGTTTCACTAGAACCAGAATTGTTATGTGCAAGAAAGTACGCATGCGTTTCTCAATTGAGCAAATCTTAATGACTTTATGGCCGTTTTAATGAAACTTTAAGGGATATTTTTAACAAAAAATAGAATATCTTTGTCATTTTTGCTTTATTCATAAAATCCATGCGTACTTTTAGGGAGACATGTTTTCCCGACACTGTAAATTCAAAAGAGTCGTTTCGACCCCTTCAAAGGAGTCGTTTTTGTGACCCCAGGACGACACCTTCGAAGGAGTCGTTTTGACTCCTTCAAAGCCTACTTACTCTTCCGAAGAGTCATTTGTACTCCTTTGAAGGAGTCATTTTTACCTTTTCAAGGGTAGTTTAAAAATTCTTCAGGAGACTTATTTTGACTCTTGCGCTGCGTCAATTCTATTTATTTTAGACTCATTTCTACTCTTTTGAAGGAGTCATTTCCACCCTTATTTTCGGTAAATTCTACTCTCATTTTGGGGTCGTTATTACTCTTATATGGGGTCATTTCTACTGTAACTTTGCATTTAATATTTCGACAGTTATTCAGTCCTACATGGTTATTTATCAAAAGTTGAATCCCAAAGGCAATTCCGCTATGCTATATTCGTCCAACACTTCACAGTATACTATAAAACGGGCTTAGGAAAATCCACTCAGCCGGGAAACATACACACCAACAAAATGTAAAGTTGGAAGACCAAAACAAGTCAAGATCAAAGTATAATTATATAGTTAGAACAAATATAGAATTTAGACGATTAGCTTTGCCATTAGAATCCGGTGTCGAGCGGCGAATATCCACACTCCAACAAAATGACTCCAGAAAGAGTCAAACGATCCCACCAGGAGTCCTATGATTCTACGAGAGAGTGCAGAGATTCCAGCAAAGAATCGTTTTGACTCCACGTTAGGGTCAAAACAACTCTTGGAGTAAAATTGACACCTTAAAATAGTCGAAACAACCCCCAGATTAAAAGAGCTGAAGAGACTCCTTGGAGTCAGAAGGACTCTTTTGAATTTACAGTGTAGGTGTAAATGAAAGAAAAGTAACGATTCGATAAATACTCGCGGAAATTATAGGAATCTTGTGAGCTCATGTTTTTGCGACTCAGTGCCACTCAACCTAGCCTGAAAGAATCAGGCGCGAGCCCTCGTCCTGCCTCCTGCCTGATTGGAACTTGCCAGCCAAATTGCGAGTTCAGCCGTTGGTTCCAAGCCAAGAATGCTCGAAAAGTCGTCTTGTTCTACACACAATTGCAGAGTTAAAAGTTGGTGTCCAATGTCTTCGGAATGTTTTATTTATGGTTCATCAGCTCTGCCGATTTCTAAATTCCGGCACGTCCTTCGTTTATTTTTCCATCTATCGCCGTCTGTGCACCGAAGTTCTTCAACTCTTCAAGTGTTTTCGCCAGCGACATTCTACAGCAAAGGAATAGTTTTCTTTTGTTTTGGTACTTTTTCTCACAAACTTGCTCGGCTCTCTTCGTTTTTTTGTTATGATTTAATACCTTTTTGCAGTGTATAATATGTTTTTGTGAAAAGATTTCTCCGACCGAAAGTAATGTCCTTAGCAACCGGTTGCCTAGCAATGAAATACGTCCAAACACCCTTAACCCTTTCGTGCATAGCTTTCCGAGATGTGTTAGACGAGTAAAAAGATAAAGTTGTTCCATAACAATTATGCGAGAGAAAGAGTTAATCAACAGTGTGTTAAAAAACCCTTTTATATATATACATGGCTTTCCAAAACGTCTCCCCTTGAGAAGTAAAATCGTCTGGCGTTATGATAGAGTAAGATAAAGTTGTTCTACAATAATGTAAATATAAAGGGTTAAGTGTTATTGCTATACCTGTCCACGATTGGTCATTATAACCCCCAAATATGTATTTTCCCACACGAACAAGGGTAACTGTGGCTCCTTTATTGTCACATCTTAAATGAAAGTTACACGCTCTCCATCCATCTCGGGTAGCACGGTAACAAAGATGCCAAGGAGTCTTAACAGGAAGCCACTCCTCAATTTGCTCACGAAACCCAGAGGTGTTTCCAGACATGCTGCCAGCGGTAAGAATAATGGACGAATTATCTGAATAAATTAGTTGTAAGGTAAGTGAAAGTTATAAATTAAGCGTCGAACATATTAAAATTTAAATCAAGGCCAGCTCCCAACTTGACTTGTAGCTCTGTCGGTAAAGCGTCAGTCAAACCGAAGGTCGCGGGTTCGAATCCCAGCCAGGCCAAGTATAAGGTTTTCTTTACTTGTCTGGTATGGTTCGCTACTCGGAGAAACACCTTATTATCATTATTCTCCACCCGAGTTCATCATTGTCCCTTTAAGAGGGACTTTAAGATATACGAAGGCAACTTCAATGACGACGTCCTCCAAATAAAAGAATTCTATAGTGTGTTCATCTTGAAGTTGGTTTGTTTTCGCTGTACAAGCTGTCGTAAGTTAAATTCAGAAAAAAACAAGTCGCATTGTGTCAGTTTATTTTCAGTAAATGTATTTCTATATATGTTAGTAGTGTTTTCAGCTTGAAGTTGGTAAAGTTTTTTTCGTTTGAGTTCCAGTCGGCTCAATGGTTATATGTATATGAAGAACATTGTTCTTGAAAACGTTTGATGTACTACAAGATTAAATCATGCGCCATAGGTAGCATTGTTATTAATTTTGTCTTGACCCTGTATATAGTAGCAGTGTGCTGTGTGACAGCTTTTGTGCAAGGTGGTTAACGCTGCCTTATTCGCCGTTATCTCTTCCTGGTCGCACTTGCAAAAGAGCCACCAGTTGTCAAGAACTACGAAGCCAGGATTCAAAGCATGTAAACACTGTACTTGATTACGTTTAATTTATATAATTTATTAAACATAATCAGCATGCTAATTGTTACAGTCGTGTCAAGGAAAAGCAAAAACATTCACAGGAATTTAAAAAAATAAGGCAACGGAAATCACGCCAAAAAAGAAAACGTGATGTTGGAAAAGAGTTAAATCGTGGCATAAATGATACAATAAAACCCTTAAAAGAAGATAATTAACAGAAACTTGAACAAATCAATTGATTTAGAGAACTCAACAAAAGAAAGATATGAAATGTGGCAGAAATCTAAAAGTGAAAAAATAAAGTTGAAGAATTTAAAGAAAGTTGTTTCTGGTGGCAGTCAGTGACAATCTTGAATCAGAATCGTGAGGAAAAAAACGAGAGAAATCTTGTCAACTCGAAGATCATGCATGAGAATGACAAGATACTTGGAAAGGGAAAGTTTGGTACCGTTGTCCTAAAAACGTTTAGGGCAACTCCACTTGCTGCAGAATATTTTGGGCAATCATCTTCGGCACGAATTATGGAAAAGGAGGCATTTTGTTTGCGACAATTATGGATAATTGCAAATCACCCTATTTTATTATGAATTATACGCTTAGTTCCCGCGAGCAATGACTTCCAATATCGAAGTCATATATGCAACGTTAATTGTATAGTATATGTTTATGCTGTGCATGCATGTATCTCTCTCTTAATTATCAAATTCCACGCTTCCTCAATATTTTTGACTCAGTGTCGCAGTGAATGGCAAAAATAACTATCCAATTACATCGCCATTCACTATATATATATTAGGTAAAATATACGTTTCGTGGCAATAGCAATATTTAAGTTTGTTACCACAACTGACAAAATCGTTATTATATTCTCTCATATATACAGAAAGATGAAAGCATTGAAGAAATGGCGTCCCAATTAAAAGAGAAAGCTTCGCCATTTCCTCTCGTCAGTATGTGAGGAACAACGAACCAGACTGTTTATACATCGCGTGGCAGACCTCCAAGTCCTTTTTGAATTTTGTGCCTTGTGGAGGAATGGTGGAAGTTAAGGAACTGTTGCCCTTTTAGCAGCTTATTATGTTTTTATGTACAAGTACCCGGCCATGACGCTCAGTAATGTTTCTTTTTTGTATTTGCAAAAGTGCATATTGCAAATTACCGACTCTAACAAGCTACCAACGTCAGTCATAACTATTGTGAATTCCTTGGCGAATATCTCCCCTGCTGCCGAAGAGCCAGATAATACTGCTGTGGCTGTGCCTCCAATACCTGACTGCCATGAAGAAAACAATAATTTTTGAACACGTTACATATATTATTAGTTGCACTTAAAAGTTTTTCCAAAATTTACGTTCATCTAGAGACATCGTATACAAATGCTCGTAAAGGGAGCTTGGGGTACTTATGTTTGTGTAAATATTTCTAAGGTTACTTTAAGGTAAATATATTACTTTCTATATCAATTGTTTCACCGCGAATGCATGCACTTAATTGATTTGTCCAACTGTATTCTCTCTTGACAAACGCGGTATACTCAAAGTGAGAGTACGTTTACTCAAGCTTGCGTGAAATCGCTAATTTACTCACCATAGCGTGAGTACTTTTACTCAAACGTATGTGTTACTGTGGACGCATTTCACTTTACTCAAATTTTGAGTAAACTCTCCTCGAAACTTGAGTAAATTTACTCATACCATGAGTAAAATCTTCATTTTACTCATCTTGAGTAAATTTACTCAAAAGTATGTGTTACTGTGGACGCATTTCACTATACTCAAATTTTGAGTAAACTTACTCTCTTACTGCGTAAGTTTACTCACGTGTTGCGTAAATTTACTCAAATAATACAGGTAAAATTACTCAAACGTATGTGTCACTGTGGACGCATCGTTTTACTCAAATTTTTGAGTTGTTTTACGCGAACTTTTTTTGCAGTCTATAGAGCGTCCGAGTGGAATTCGGAAGGTTGTGGGTTCGAGTCCCGTCTGGAGCTCACAGTTTTTCTCTGAGTTTAACTTATACGACAGCCTGTATACAGCAAAAACAAACTAAAAAACTTTAAAAGAAGTCTAGTTGTGAAACAAAGAGAATGAATAATTTTTAATTCCAAGAGTAATCTCAACACCGTCCTCGTTCTTTATACAACGCACTTGGAGCATTTTCACGTCTTCAGGACGACGTCAATTCACCAAAAGATGAGAACTGTCCCTTGACATCGATCTCAACACAAAAACCACAATCATTTTAGCAATACTGGGGCGTTTTAGAAGTCATTAATAGTTAAGGTGAGGTAATGCTGGCAGCAAATTGCTGCAATTTATCTCGCAACAATGTTGCGTTGCAAGTTGAAAAGCGTTGTTGCAACAACATTTTGTTGCGTGACAATGTTTGAGGTGGGTGGTAATACGTGCAGCGACGCTTTCAACTTGCAATGCAACAATGTTGCAGCAATTTGTTGCTCGTATTACTTCACCGTTGGGTAACCGTGACTTTTTCCAATTATAGAATTTATGTCGCTTTTTAAGCGCCGTCGCCGTCCTAGCATCTTAAGGTCCCTAATAATTGTTCTAAAGGGGCAAATTGTTAATTTAAATTAGTAAAAGATAAGTTCTTCGTTATTGCCTTTTACTGTATGTATATATAATGTATTCTGTTTAGTATGTTATTTTGTAATCATTGTTATATTTTGAGGGCCGCGGTTAATACGTCTTTTCCCTCGTGAAATAAAGTTTTATTCTATTCTATTCTACTCTACCTGGTTTGAGTTTCCCAGCCATGCAAAATGGTGCCTTTCCTTTCTGAAATTACAAAATAATAATGAATTATATATTGTATAAGCTTTAATTTGATGTGGAAGTTAATGTATCTGCGACGTATTGCGGACGCGCTACGTGAGGGCCATCATGAAAACTACTGGGAAACCAGTAATGAGACTGAGAACACCTCTTAACTTATATAAGTAACACTAATATTATACTAACCTGAACTCTCCGCTCAAAGTAGTTAAACTCGTTGTCAGAAACAAGTTTCAGGAAAACACCGCACTCAATATTAACTGCAGCTTCGCTATTCAGCTGGCATTTTCTTTTTGCTGCTGAAGATTTAGTCCCAAAGTTAATGGACTTGCAGTTGGTGCCTTCTTGTAAACATATCTGGATACATTGAATGGCGCTGGAAGCACTGGATACATTGAATGGCGCTGGAAGCACTTGTCTCTCTGATGAGGTAGCCATCGAGACGGTAACCTTCGTGAATTAATAGTTGAAAGAAAATGTTTACGTATATATATTGTGCAGAAAATGAACCAAAAAAACACATTTCGAAAGAGGAACAGTTCAAAAATATACTTTAAATTCAAATTACCTTGCGCTGCAAGTGAAAATACTCCTGATGCAGCAACCATGATATTACTGGCAATATCTTGAAAGAAAATCAGCCAAAATAATAGAATTGAAAATATACGTAAACATCCTCGGATGTCTATTTTCGAATAACAATCCAGTAGCACTGAAGGAACAGCTGTCATTTTCAAAGCTAATAAAGAAAGAGTAAACATGCAGTTTATAAAAGCAGTAAAACGACTTTATTTATCGAGGGTAATATATGACAGTAGTAGTGATAAATCCAATAGACCTCACCCCTTGTTAGAAATATAGTTATAGAATTAAGGAATTAACTGAGAAACTATATGGTGTTGAGTATGTGGACGGAAGACAACCGGAGATCATGCACCCGGTGAAAAACCCTCCATCGCACAGGAGAGAACCAACAACTCTACTAATATGAAGCTAAGTTCCGCCACCATCTAAGTACTACATCATTCAACCTGGCTTGTATATATAAGATGTGTTTCTACGATATAAGCACGTTTAAGACTGAAGTTAAGTCCAGTTAAACCGGTTTAGTATAAACTGAGATGGTTGACCACCTGTTCGAATTAGGCCTGCATGGGGACTTATGCCAATGAGTATAATAGTTGGTTCACTTCTGTGCATCGAAGATTTTACTTGACTTAACCTCTTGGTGCCCGATTGCCCGAATGTGAGACTGGATGTGTATCTGCAATGGAAACGTGTATAATGGCCATCCGAGCCTGGATGATTGAAGATAAAATGAAGTTGAATGATGATAAGACGGAATTCTTAATCTATAGGATCTAGACAACAACTCGAGAAGGTTCGCGTTGATATGCTGTCTGTTGGAAACATTGATATTCTTCCTGTTTCAAATGCCAAGAACTTAGGAACAATCATTGTCTTCATTGATAGTAACATGAGCAGGGCCGTAGCGAGGGGGGGTATTGGGGGGTGTTTCACCCCCCCAACTTTTTCGAAACTGAGATATTCGGAAAATCGAATTACTCGTTCGGAAAACTACGGCAACATAGGTTAAGCGAGATTTCAGTCAGTGAACAGCAAAAAAACTCATGTTGAGTTTATAGAACTTACAAAACAATAATATTCACATGCATAATAAATCTTTTTTGTCGATTTACTGCGCACATTAGATACATGACACCTTTTGCTTTGCATACACGGATACATAATAAGATTTCTCATTTCCGGATTTTGACCAGTCGGCAGTCGAGTTTACAGACTTGCGTTGACTGCTCCTGTGACTGTGGCTAAGAACGAGAGAACTTTCAGCAAGTTAAAGACAGTGAAAACCGCTTTGCGCAATTCTATGACAGATAATAGATTGCGCAACTTAATTTTGCTTAATTGCGAAATTAAAAGATATTACAGACGGTATAGACTTACAATCAGTGACAAAAGTGTTGGGACACTTCAACTTAAAAAGCAACATTTTCCGTTTTATGTTCCCCGGCCCCCATGTTCAATGTTGGTGACTATTTAAGCACTCATTTTCACGTTCACAGCGTCCCTTATTTCCAAGTCAACATTGTAAAGGGAGGGGGAGGGAGGGATAAACTCTATCAAGAGAAAAAAACTATAAAATGTATTAAGTTAACCTACAGTACAAACACGAAGTGTCCCAAGGTATTTTGTCACTGATTGTAGACCACTTGGTTGACAACTGGTCCAAGCCGAAGGAAACCAGCAGACGAATAAACTTCTAAATTGCAAAGCTTGTGATGACGACTGAACTGCATAAGTAACCATGTAAATATGAGAAACGTCTTTCTTGTTGGGATATTATAGCTGTATTTTGTGCAACAATCCCTGATTAGTGCAAATAAATTATGATACCTTATCATAGAATTTAATTGTTTATTTTTGGCTTCTTTTTTATTGTTGAAAACTAAATTCCCAGATATGTAAACTGTCCTAGGAAATCTCTCAGAACTGCTCTCAGAACTGCTCCCAGAATTCTGGAAATGCAATGCATTTTCCGAGACCCTAGAACTAAAAATTTTCCGGGGTGAGCATGCCCCCGGATCCCCCTAGATTGACCCGCCTTACGGCGCGTGCCGATTCATATTCGGAAAAACCATCTGAAATTCGGAAATTTTGGACTTACACCCCCCCCCCCCCCCCCAACTTTCATATGCTAGCTACGGCCCTGAACATGAGTTTAACTCCACACATTAATCAAATAGCTAAAGCTGCATTTTATCAACTTCATAACATAAGGAGAATTCGCAAATACCTCTCGTTAAATGCAACCAAGGTTTTAGTTCACGCTTTTGTTACAAGTAGGATTGACTATTGTAATAGTCTCCTTTATGGGTTATCTGCTAAGTCGCTGAGTAAGTTACAGCGGGTCCAGAATGCATCGGCAAGGTTAATAACAAACACACCTAAGTTTTCTCATATCACTCCTGTGCTGTATTCTCTCCACTGGTTGCCGGTTAAACAACGATATACATTTCAAGCTACTAATTCTGACTTTTAAAGCTATGTATGGTCTTGCGCCTACTTATATATGCAAGCAAATTCAAGTAATGAAGCCGAGTTCGTATTCTTTACGCAGAAATAAGGATATCCTGCTTACGGTTTCCCATACGAAAACCAAAAAGACCTTTGGTGATAGGGCCTTTGCTGTGGCAGCGCCTAAACTTTTTAACGACCTTCCACGAGAAATTAGACATGAGACGAATTTTAATAAATTTAGGGCGTTACTTAAGACATTCTTGTTTATAGGATCGCTTATGCCTAATTTTGTCTGGTAACATTGATTTTACACACTGTATATATATATATATATATATATATATATATATATATATATATATATATATATATATATATATATATGAATAAAGGTTTAAAGTGTACTCACTGTATAAGATAGTAGAAATGTGTTCAAGTGAGTGAACCCAATGCTATTATCAGGAAATGTCGCATCCCATTGATTCGAACACGCCATTGGCGTGTTCGAATCAATGGAATGCGACATTTCCTGATAATAGCATTGGGTTCACTCACTTGAACACATTTCTACTATCTTATACAGTGAGTACACTTTAAACCTTTATTCATTTATTGGACAAGACGAGTATGTCTGCGTGCGACGTAATGGGAGTTAGTTAACTCCTGACCGTAACATGTTAAAATCTTTGTTGGTCTTCATCATAATACCCCACCTTTGTGTGTCCTTGTAGTTGACCTTCATTATTATAACCTAATGTGAGTGTTGATGTTTTGTGGTATGATTTAACACGATGGGACCTATCCTTTCTTCGAATGTTCCATGACCTTGACTAACTCAATAATAACACCTTATAAGGATTTTGCGTGGTTCACCTTATATCCTTTATCTTTATAGCGACTCCTACTTTTAAGGCGACACTCGGTGTCCCAAGTGCCGAGCACATTAATTTGTGACCTGCCGAGGGGGAGTAGCTATTCTTGGTCTGTTCATTTGGTTTGGATTGGCGTGTTCGAATCAATGGGATGCGACATTTCCTGATAATAGCATTGGGTTCACTCACTTGAACACATTTCTACTATATATATATATATATATATATATATATATATATATATATATATATATATATATATATATATATATATATATATATATATATATATATCTTAGTATACTAAATCCGTAATTTATTCCTGTAACATAGGTTATTTATTTTGTAACGCGCATTTGATCATTTTCGAATGTAAGTTTGCGCGCTATAAGTATTAAATTATTATTATTATTAACTCTGCCCTTGACGAGAAAAATCGTCTGGCGTTAGTATCGCCAGAGTAAGGGCCCGTTTATATGATCCCGCGATATACCGGGATGTCCCGGTGTACCGGGATCTCGGCTTGTAGATAATTTACTGTCGTTTTCCAAGTTACGTTTATATGGAGACCGCCGGGACATCCCGCCTGATCGGGATCTCGTTTGAACCAACAGGGATCCTAGGAATCCCGAAATTCTGACCATAACATTCAAAGTTACAAGCATTGCGTTCAGTAAACTTCATCGCGGTCTACCGGGATACTGTGTTTATATGGACAAACATTTGTCCATATATAAACGCACTATCTCGGTAGACCGCGATGAAGTTTACTGAACGCAATGCTTGTAACTTTAAATATTATGGTCAGAACTTCGTCCAAACGGTCAGGTCTAGAGACAAGATACTGAATGAAAGTGAAATAACTTCTAACATGATAGAATTAGGGTAAGTATTTGCTTTTTTGCTCCATTTCCTTAAATCCCCGCGCTTTTTGCCCCGGAATGAAATTCATCCCAGTCAACCGGGATGAGCACTGTCTTTGTTTACTTCATATAAACCCGGGATGGAATTTATCCCAGGCAACCGGGACATCCCGGTACACCGGGATCATATAAACAGGCCCTAAATTACTCTGGCGTTAGCCAAAGTAAATTACTGAAGGCTGCATCGTTCCAAAAAAAACGAGACAGTCGAGAAAGGGTTAATCAGATAGATTTTGAATTGTCATTAACGACTTGGCGCAAGAGAACTCTCCCTTGACGAGTATAATCGTCTGGCGTTAGCATGCGGAGTAAAATACTAAAGTCTGTATCATTCTAAGAAACAATACAGTCGAGAAAGAGATAAAGGCACAGTGTCACTATATGCATCCAAACTGGAACAACATAATATAGATACAAAAATACGCGTGGACAAATTCAAGTCAACATGATTAAAATTAATTCTTTGAACGTTTTCATGGCGATAAAGTAATATAAATAAGTTCTTAAGTGTTTCCACAAAACTTATTTATATGATTAAAATTATGGTAAATATCACACACTTCAAAACTTGGGCTAAATAGTTTGAGAGAATATGCGTTAACGACTTACTACCAACGTTTTCCGAATATTGTTCTTTTCCTCTGCCCATGCACAAATATCGTAAACTATTAATTTTAAGTAGTAATTTTACAACTTACGCTGTGCGTTTACCAACTCTTTGCCTATACCGTATCATTCGTTTTTGAACAAAGCAGACTTCAGTATTTTACTCTGTCTAACGCCGATTTTATACTTGTCAAGTGGCCTCGGCCTCATAAGTGAAGGAGTCAAGGAGAGATGTTCCATCTCGGGAGGCAAAAAAATCCAAGTTATCCCGATCAATACAACTATATCCCAATTAACATTTCTACTGCCATCAGAAACAAAGAAATCTTTTTAACAGAGCGAATTGAAAAAATGGTATATATATATATAGATTTTACTAACGAAATACTGACGTTTCGAGCGCCGCCGAGCCCTTCATCAGAGCATAGTTGATTGAGGGAGATGGTTAGGAAACCCAGCAAACTTCAAATATATTAAACAAAGAACCCACTTGGAGGTTGAACGGGGTTTGACCGTGCACAATGTTTTTTATAGCTCATTTGATATCGACAAACGACTGAACACAAACGTTTTCTATTGGAAGCACGGCTCGAAATGTGTCATTATTTGTAATAAGTACTGGAATACCTCGAAGCAGAAGCCAAAACAAATACGTAGTGCCCAATCTCTTTTACACTGCTATCTTAGTTCGCAAAGGTAAAACAATAGTTACACAATAGAATGTGCACAAGGTACATAATCACGATTTTATGAAGTTTCCTAAACATCTCCCTCTATCAACTATGATCAGAGCGACAGACGAATTTGCTGGGATGTTGATTGTAAAGAATAATTATACAAATTTCAAGAGAGAAAGCCTTAAAAAACACCTGCTTTATATAGTTAACGTGCGGCTCTCACTGCTAAAGTTAATCCCGGGCGAAGGAATTTATATAGTACTCAGATGGGTGCATGACTACCTTAACTTCATGTCAGTAGAGTTCTTGATTTTCTCTTACATGCCTCCGGTTTTTCACCGAGTTCTATGGTTTTCCTCCTTCCGCAAAATTAACACCAAGTTTCCCCAGTTAACTTAATTTTATACTAACTAGTTCCATCAATGAGTGAACGCCACACCCTCAATAAATAAAGTCACTCTTTACATCTAAGAAGTATTAAAAAAACATACCTGAATTTTGCTGCTATTTGTGTTAAATATGCTTTTCAATATACTGCTTCGAAATTCGATTGTGGTACCAAGAAGATACGAAAAAGACGGTGTAATGTAATCCAAACAGAAAGACGATAGAAAACGATGAAAGCCAAATGACCCAAATTGTTCAACTGTATACATATACTCTTCAGTTTTACTCCCCAACTGTAACTCGACGTTATGCAAAGATTCGCCTCAAGCACCGCTGTATATAACCAAAACAAAACTATAGTTATGCTAATTCGTAGTGACGTTTTGCAGACCATATGCTTAAAGTGCTCATGAAATGAATTTTTTGCTTTTTATATTATTTGATAATGTAAAAATATAGAAAATTCTGATATTCGTACATAATCATGTTAATTTAATATTTACGTCTTTGGAAAACACTTTATTTTTCAGTTCAAAGTTGGTAGCTAGGGCCGTGAAACGTCAACACAATAACGCGGTCACAACAACTATTTGATGTCACACGATGGATCATTATCATAAAGTCCACCTTGTATTGTTACTCGTCTCAGTCCTTGCTTCACTGACATTTCGACTTAAGAATTACTACGGTTTGGCAAGTTTAAATATAAAAATAAAGCACTTTCTCAAAACATAAAAACAAAGTGAGCATATATGTAGCAATATCAGCGATTTCTATATTGTTATATTATGAAATAAAAAAATTAGCGAAAATTTAATTTCATAAGCACTTTAAAAACAACTCATCGAAGAACAAATACTTGACCCAATGGCCTGCGGTGTTATAAATAAACTTCAGAACATCTGACGTATCTATAGATACATCTGAAATATCTAATTTTCGAAGTATACATCTGAAATATCTAATTTTTGAAGTATACCTCTGAAATATCTAATTTATACATCTGAAATATCTAATTTTCGAAGTATACATCTGAAATATCTAATTTTTGAAGTATACATCTGAAATATCTAATTTTTGAAATATATACATCTGAAATATCTAATTTTTGAAGTATACATCTGAAATATCTAATTTTTGAAGTACCCTTACGAAAATTCCACAGGTGGATCACCAGTGAACCACCGGTGGATCACATGTGACCACATGTGGGTCACATGTGTGTCACATGTGACCACATGTGTGTCACATGTGGCCATATATGTTTCACATGTGGCCACATGGTTGTCACATGTGTCTCACATGTGTCCACATGTGAGACTGGGACAATACGTACAGTATTTAAAATAATGCAGGGGTTAAAGAAATGAATTTTCATAGTAAATACTATATTAATACATTGTATTAAATACTATATACAATACATACCTCTGGAACAAGGGTAGACCTAATTGTAAATTACTGCAATATGCAATAACTAAATGTACCAGTATTTATTTATTTATTTACAGACAATAGTAATGGCAGATAATAAAATGGGAAAGTTACAGTAGTCTTAACAAAGTTTTAAATTCTTATTGTGTTTGTTAGTATAAAGCTACCTTATATACTTCAGTAGTCACATGTTAATCTCTGTCCATAACATTTGGCAATTTGCAAATGAATGTATCTGAATAGGTGGCAGTGTTTTCACTCACACTGCAAATAAATGTGTACTTATCTGAAATGTCATTGAGTTCAACGATCTGCAATGCTGATTCTATACCACATGGTCACAAAGGCGGCCACATTCACTTTCCGTATGTAACCAAGCAGGTCGATCCAAATGAATAATTTTTCCAAATGCAAAACAACAGTCACCAATCAGGACAAACACTAGAATTAAGCTCCACAGTTGTGCCATTCAGCAAACCAACAATAGAGTTCCTTCTGCGAGAGCTCCGGGTGTAGTGCTGGCTGTGAATCATGTTACCACCCACAACCACCTTGGTGAAGAACTCAGCTTCTTCAATACCACCAATACAATAATTAGTTGTGTTTTTCATGCAATATTCCCATTTTAATATCATATTTATTATCATGAACCTGTTATCATTGTCTAGCGAAGTGCACTTGACTAGTATAATAATTATATTTAGTAGAAACTTACTAGTATTCTATTGCAATAGATTGGCTACTCTACTCGAAATAAAATATAGCAATTAATACCGACCGGGGTTTTAGCCCCACGCGTATGTCACGTGGTTAAGCAAGCCCGAAATGCAATTTGTTCTCATTGTTGTCACTTTTGAACGAAGAGAAGGACACCGTTGAGTTCAGAAAAAGCACAGTTAAGAAAAAGTCATTTCAGCCAGAAACTCCTTAAATACAATATGAAGTACGTATTGATTCACTGGACTGTCACCAATGAGACAAGCATTTTAACTGAAGAATGTGTTCGCGACGAAAGTATGCTCGAGAATCCGAAGTTTGGCGACTTCGTTGTGTTTGGCGACTCGTGCAAAAAACCTCCCAAATCTGGGTGGAAATCGTATATAGGACGAGTATTAGCGACTAGTGGTGAGTATTATCTGAATATTACTATAATAGAACTAGCTTAAAGACGGTATTTATTATTGAACCGTCTGACCACGCTGACGAGTGAAAATTCAAAATGGTGATGCCGATTGGTAACTCGTTTCTAAACAAAGAACATTCGTCATTTCCCTCTTTTATAAGTTAAGAAAATATATTAGATATTGAACTGGTAACTTAGGCTGCTCCTAATGATTAAAAATGTCGTTTGAGAGAAAGGTAACACCTGCTGTGAAGTGGGTAATGGGTATGTGCCTATTAATTATCTACTCCACCAAGTATACTGATCCTTTGAGGCTTTAATATATTCTCTTTGTTTGTTTAGCAAACTCACTATCGCTCCAAATTAGAAATTGTTTTAACAAAGTAGGGGATTTCATAACTTTTCTATTTTCTAACTTTTTGATTGCTGTATGACTTATATAGACTGCAAACAATTGATTTAATGGCAAAAGAACTGAAGTTCTTTCAGGGTGATGACAACCATGATATAAATGCATTGCCCAGAAAAAGACAATGCCAAGAAATCAAAACCAACCAAAGGCAAAAACTTGGGAATAACAAAAACAAACAGGTTGGCAGACTTATTTTTATGTATTATATATAATACATGTATTGAACTATATATATATATATATATATATGTATACAATGTGTGCCTGTATGCATGTGATTTTGTTCGCGGAATGTTGGAAAGTGCTCAATACCATAAAGGTAGAGTGAATATAGTATAGTTTAAGTGGGCTAACCTCAAAATGTTTAGTGTCGCAACTGTCAGTCACCTGAAGATCGCCCTGTGTGAAACTGACAGTTGCAACACTCAACATTTTGCGGTAAGCCCACTTATACTGTACTATACTATGCTATATATATATATATGAATATATGATATCATTTTCATTACATATATATATATATATATATATATATATATATATAATGAAAATGATATCATATTTCTCTTCACACAAGATATGCTTGTTGTCAGGCTATGGCAAAATTAACCGATAATCCCCTTTGTTTGTATTAAGACTATATAATAAACAGAACATTACATGGCTGCTTGGAGATATGAATATTATTTCTTGTGTTTTTACCAATGAGATATCAAAAACACTATTGAAGAACTCTAAAATATACCATATAAATAGGATATTACATGGTGGTGCAAAGATATGAATTTTATCTTCAAGTGGTGAAAACAATATTTCACAAATGAACGAAGCAAATGAGTAAAATATTGCTTTCACCACAAGAACATAAAATTCGTATCTTAAATGTAAAGCTACTAGAAATACATGAATGCAACAACCCCTCACCCACTTCATATGCATTTTTGTAACACTCCCAACTGCTTTTGCATGCTATTTTATACATACAGTACCCCCACCCCCAATTAAAATTTAATTTATTTAATTTTATGTAATATTTTAATTTTAATTCAATCAAGTTCAATACATATCAATTATATTTACAAGACTTAGTGACAATTGAATGTATTAGGGTATACCATTAACAGAATTTAAGATTCCCTCAAGAATGGTCACCTGAAACCTAGGAATTGATTTTATAGAGGGGGGGGGGGGGACTAGAGAACCTTGAGAAAAAGCCTCAGAGCACAGGAGACCAATGTACTAAACTCTACTCATTCCTAGCCTTACTGGCGGATAACTTCTATGATAAACAATATAGCAATAATACTTCAGGATTGTAAATGGCAGTGCAGTGAGATAATAACTATGCATAGGGGAGCCATTCAAAGGCAATTGCTAAAAAAAAGTTTATTTTAATTTATAACCAGAGTTTACAATGAAATCTAAGTTTTGGTTGATAATTTGATATGTTCAACTCTATTAAATCAGCTTAGTTATTGAATTCTGTAATTATCTTGAGGATTATATTATTTGTTTTTGCTTTTGTATACCAGGAGAGTTTATTTTTAGGGGAGCATGGGTGCCTCTCACCAATACCAATAGTTAAGCCTGGTTGGTCAGGGTTAATACTTGGATGGATAGCCATCTGGGACTAACACTGTTCTTGAGGGATGTTTTCAAAAGGATTGCCATTGCATCAGATTCCAGTAGTGATCCTGAGGATCACTACTGGAATCTGATGCAATGGATTCCAAAGGTTCTAGTAATGTCATCTGTCACTGGGAAAAGTAAAGAAGGTCCTCCCCCATTAGACCGCACAATAGTCGAACTGATAATAGGTCAGTATACAGTATATGTACCAGTGGTCCAGAAATATTCCGGACAAAATTATACAAGGCTATATTTCTTATTTTAAAAATGTACGTATATTAAAATGATTACTATGATAATATTTCTAGCCTGTGTTCTGAAGAAGTACCCTGATGTCAATGAATACATGGTCAAATCCATAATGGCACAGAAGTGCAAAGACCAACGATTTGCAATTGAGGGCAGGAGAAGAAAAGTCGAACTTAACGAATAGACATCAAAAACAGTAGAACTACATAGATATTGACTTTTTATACTTTTTATACTTATTTATTAATTATTATATATCTCAACCTTTATACGTTTATTTATAGTAATGTTCTGTATAAATGATTCAATTGTATATTTTATTGCATATGATGGGTATATAATATATATATTCCGCGATATAAGTATTTTGTGTGTCACATTTTGTAATATAGCCACATTCCAGATGTGGCAATTCCAATGTGGCCTGCCACATGTGGCGATGTAGCCACATGTGAGTCACGTTAGTCACATGTGGCAGTTCCAAATCCCGTCACATGTGGCCTGTCACATGTGGCGATGTAGCCACATGTGAGTCACATGTGGCTGTTCCAATTACACATGTGGTCCACATGTGGCCCACATGTGGCATTTGACATGTGGATTTTTCGTAAGGGTATACATCTGAAATATTTAATTTTTGAAATATATACATCTGAAATATCTAATTTTTGAAATATATACGTCTGAAATGTCTAATTTTTGAAGTATACATCTGAAATATCTACTTTTTGAAGTATACATCTGAAATATCTAATTTTTGAAGTAAACATCTGAAATATCTAACTTTTGAAGTATACATCTGAATTCTGAAATATCTAATTTTTGAAGTATACATCTGGAATATCTAATTTTTGGAGTATACATCTGAAATATCTAATTTTTGGAGTATACATTTGAAATATCTAATTTTTGAAGTATACATCTGAAATATCTAATTCTTGAAGTATACATCTGAAATATCTAATTTTTGAAGTATACCTCTGAAATATCTAATTTTTGAAGTATACCTCTGAAATATCCAACTTTTGAAGTATAGCTACATCTGAATTCTGAAATATCTAATTTTTGAAGTATACATCTGGAATATCTAATTTTTGAAGTATACCTCTGAAATATCTAATTTTTGAAGTATACATCTGAAATATCTAATTTTTGAAGTATACATCTGAAATATCTAATTCTTGAAGTATACCTCTGAAATACTGATCTAATTTTTGAAGTATACATCTGAAATATCTAATTTTTGAAGTAAACATCTGAAATATCTAATTTTTGAAGTATACATCTGAAATATCTAATTTTTGAAGTATACATCTGAAATATCTAATTTTTGAAGTATACATCTGAAATATCTAATTCTTGAAGTATACATCTGGAATATCTAATTCTTGAAGTATACATCTGAAATATCTAATTTTTGAAGTATACATCTGAAATATCTAATTTTTGAAGTACACATCTGAAATATCTAATTTTTGAAGTAAACATCTGAAATATCTAATTTTTTAAGTATACATCTGAAATATCTAATTTTTGAAGTATACATCTGAAATATCTAATTTTTGAAGTATACATCTGAAATATCTAATTCTTGAAGTATACATCTGGAATATCTAATTCTTGAAGTATACCTCTGAAATATCTAATTTTTGAAGTATACCTCTGAAATATCTAATTTTTGAAGTATACATCTGAAATATCTAATTTTTGAAGTATACATCTGAAATATCTAATTCTTGAAGTATACATCTGGAATATCTAATTCTAGAAGTATACCTCTGAAATATCTAATTTTTGAAGTATACCTCTGAAATATCTAATTTTTGAAGTATACATCTGAAATATCTAATTTTTGAAGTAAACATCTGAAATATCTAATTTTTGAAGTATACATCTGAAATATCTAATTTGTGAAGTATACATCTGAAATATCTAATTCTTGAAGTATACATCTGAAATATCTAATTCTTGAAGTATACACCTGAAATATCTGATCTTTGAAGTACACATTTCAAATATCTCGAAAACAAAGAAATACAATGAAAAGTTGTGAAAGATATTCCTTTACCATTTCACAATTTTTTTCAAATTACACAAACTTTATTTATTTTCCTATTTTTAGCAACTTCATTTTAAAATTTTTCCAACAATTTGAAGATGTTGGATGTGTTGACATTAAGGAATATTAAAACAATGATTTTAAGAATAAAGGATAGTTCTAACTACCATATTTGTTAGGCATCCAAAAAGCAGTATATATCTACAGCAATTACTCATGTTTAAAACTGAAGTTATAATTCACATATAAATATAATAAAAAACAAGAAAGAGTTCAATAATGCAGGACTAGAGAAGTTAAGTAAAAATTGCACAAACTTAATTGCCTCAAGGAGTCTCACGCAAGCTTATTAGCCGACAGACTCGGTTTTCTTTGACCTACCTCCGGATGTATATCACGAATACCCCCAAAATCGGTGCTCTAACCTGTATATACAGCAATGTTTCCAATTACTTAACGTCAAATCGGAAAAAAAAACACAACCCTCCTTTGTTGTCTAATAAGAAAGTCTCCGAAGATTATTAACACTCAGTAGACCAAGGTCGGATTCAATAATTACCTTTACATAAAAACAATCTATTACTGAATAATTTTAATTAAAATTTGTTTTTAAGGTATTATTTTACCGGCAATTTGAATACTCCAATATGTTTAAATAATACTTTATGTTTATCAAAGTTATAATGCGCATATCCTTGAGTATATTGACTCAACACATTGAGTAAAATAATGCACCCACATCATGTGGCCCAAAATAATGAGTGAAATTACTCAAAATTTGAGTAAAATGGACTCACACAAAATGCACCCATGACTCAAAGTCTTGAGTAAATTGACATTTTATAGTTAAAACTCTGAGTAAATTTACTCACAATTTGAGTAAAATTGACTCATACAAAATGCACCCACAGTAAATAAAAAATATTCTAATACTATTCTAATACAAAAAAATATTATTAGAATATTGGATGATGTGTAATGGTGTTTCTGTCCAAATTTTAATTAGAATTTGGCGTATTGGATAACGTAATCCATCCATGTTGTCCATATAGAGTTATAGAAACACGGCTTTTAACCAATCACCGCTTGGATTTTCAAAATGTTATCTTATAAAGGCATTTAAAAAGCAGTACTGACTATCGCTATAGCAACATCTATATCTATAAAGAAGAGACAATTGATAATTGTCTCTTCTTTAAATTGTCTCTCCTTTATAGATATAGATGTTGCTATAGCGATTAAGACAATTAACTTAGCTGGCCCATGCAGCAATTTAAAATTTGCTATTCATTTTTTTTATTATAAAGTAAACTTAACTTATTCTTAATAAAAGCAAATAAAACGTTCACTGACCAGAATAATTTATTGAAACGAGCTTTCGGCTACCAGACTGTAGCCTTCAACGGGTATGAGATTAATGGGAACAATTTAACATATATATTTACAATCGGAAGCTATAATTAGTTATGACGTGTGTGTGGTATGTGTTTGCGAAGAGCGTGTGTATTTTTGCGAAGACGGCGTTTATTTATTCGCGAGAAGAATGGCGTATTGCCCAGGAATCGGTTTAGAGTTATTGTCCGCTTCATTTGTCAAGGCGGTATGCCAAGACTCTAAAGTTTTTCGGTTTCGAAAATTGCCCTTGTCGATAACTTTTCCATTTTCAAAATCAATGCTGTGGTGTTTGTCCATGCGTGGTTGGCAATGTTTGAACCTTTCGTGTAGTTTTTCACGTTCCTGATATGCTCTTTCTTCCTTGTTGTAAAACTTCTCCCTGTTTCTCCGATGTAACTCCAGTTGCACTCTTTGCATGGTATCCTGTAGACGACGTTCGGTTGTTCGTTAATCGGATGTCTGTATTTTGGTGATCGAAATTCGTTTTCTAGTGTCGTCAAGGGCTTGTTGTAGACGTTGATGTCGATCGTGCTTTCTTTCAAATTATTCTGGCCAGTGAACGTTCTATTTGCTTTTATTATGAATCATCCTGACCGCGTTTCTTTTTTTTAACTTATTCTCTTTATATTTCACTTAAACTTCGAATTCTACACTGCCTATCTGCACACTATTTTTTTAAACAAACCGAAAAACAATATCGGACAACAGTAGACTGACAACAACACACAACTCCCATAACTACTACGCAAACATGTTCTAATGAACCAGACACATAAATATAGGCAAACCAGACAAATATTTTACTTGACTCTAAGGATGACCGCCGCTGCAGTGCTGCACGAGAAGTTCAAAACGTCAGTCACTACCACCACTACTGACAGTCTTTGTCAAGACTTTAACAACCTTAGACGAGCAACTTTTACAAACATGTACTAATTTATTTTATTGAACTAGAAGTTACTACCGCAAGTGAAGTGCTGCCTCGAAAGGGACAAAACCTTTAGCCTACTCCACAGGCAAATATCTGCAGTCCGTGACCAATGTGACACCCTTCTTGCCCACTCCACCCAAGGTTACCCACACCACCCAAGATTGCTCACACCACTCAAGACTGTCCCCTCTACCCAAGATTACCCACACCACCCAAGATTGCCCACTCCACCCAAGATTTCCCACTCCACCTGGGATTCCCCACTCCACCCAAAATTACCCACTCCACCCAAGATTACCCACTCCACCCAAGATGGTCCACACCACCCGAGATTGCCCACTCCACCCGAGATTGCCTGCTCCACTTGAGATTGCCCGCTCCACCCAAGATTGCCCACTTCACCCAAGATTGCCCACTCCACCTAAGATTGCCCACTCCATCCAATTTTTTCTCACCTTTTCACCATAAGAGCCCACAGAATTACCTGTGAAGAAGACTGGGAAGTCCAAAAATGTAAAATTAATTACAATAGCCAGAGTATTTACACATCTCTTCTATATTTTTTAATTATATAATTGAAAACTACAAGTTACTATAACTTATCGCTTGACTTAATATCACAATTAATATACAAATATTAAATAATCATGTCTCTTGCTCTAATGCTGTGGCAAAACTGCCAATGCAAGTGCTTAATATGTTTTGACAAATCTAGAGCTATAATAAAATTATAGAGCAATGTACCATTGAGCCCATCAGATTATTTTGCAGAATTTGTATAAGTCAAAATACACACACGCAGATAGTATAGTAGTGTCTGATCCTGATCAGAATGCTGATCAGCACAAACACAATAAACCCAGTCAACCCACACTAATATTGGCAATATACACCTAAAGATAGAAGAAAACAAGTGTGAAATCTCCTACCAAAAACACAGTTTGTTGTCAGTTGTAGAAATTGATATGTTACCTCGACAGGATAATCTCTCCTCCCTGAAATTCTATAAAAGGACAGTTGACAAAGTTGACAAGTGAACGAGAACACTGAACATTTGACCAGCGCGTCGGCTTGACTCGTGGCATGGCCAGTTCAGAAATCCATCGCCGTCATGGTGTTGACAAACTTCAAACGTACATTTATCAGAGCAAATCCTTCTGGCGTATGTGATGATGTAATTAAGTTGCAAGGAAGAAACGTCTACGTCACATGACGTCATAAAACGGTCAACAAACTCTTAAAATCGAGATTTCGTTGACAAAACATAACTCGGCAAAGAGGTCTGGACATGAGACACAGACAGGCAACCCATGTCAAGATTAGTGAGCTGCCTTCGGCAGCAATAATTTCATTTTTTAAATTCTATTTTATGGTATTATTTTACCGACAATTTGAATACCCCATCCAATATGTCCAAATATGTTCAAACAATTCTCAAAGTTTAACAATGCTTCCCGATGTGTTGTTCTTGAGCTATAACCGGTGCTACAGGAAAGTACTATGGAGAACCGCTGAAAATGAAGATTTATAATAATACACATCTATTCTAAAGCCCTAATCAAACGAGAACGCAAGTCATCGCAAGTTGGCAGTCACGAATTTCTGTGGCGGTCGTTCGAACACCCAAATTAACAAAATAAAGGTTTCATGAGTGTTTTAAACAAGTTTTAACTTTGTCACGGTACATAATATTTTCGAGAAATCATTCAGAGCGGCCGGCTGAGATAGGGTGACTGCCAACTTGCGATGACTTGCGTTCTCGTTTGATTAGGGCTTAATAATTTTCTTCAGGGGCGCCCACAGGCGACGCACGTGCGTCCACTACATTTTCCACCTTCCAGAATATGGGCCCTTACAACAGTGATGGACCCTTACCCTTAACCACTGCATACATGTTTTTTTACAGTTATAAAACTATAAAAACACGCTTGTGCTGTGTCTGAGGGCCATCAATAATGATTGTAATCTGATAACAGAGCCCCTAGATTTGTGTGCCTCCACATTAACTACCTCTGTGGGTGCCCCTGATTTTCTTTGTAAAGCAGAAAAAATGTTAAGCAAGACGCCTGGGTCAGGCGCTCACTTGGGCTACTGGCAAATGCGGGAGGTGCTTGGGTAAAAGATACTGAAGTGTTAGTATTGCAGCAATTACAAAATCGAAGCCTGAATCGAAGGCCTCCCTCCTCCGCAGATCGAGGATCTATACCGCGCTAGCAGAGGTGGGAGTGGGTCGAAGAAGATCAGATCGAAGGCTGAATGTGGTGCATACTTCACATTGGTGACATATTTACGATCAAAACAGTTGTCAGCCACATCTGATCACTGTTAAACTACAAAGTAAGTCAGTCTATTTCGAAATCTACCAACAACGTGCAAGAACACCTTAGTGGAAAGGCAAAGCTGTTGAACTTTTTGTCCAAAAGCGAAAGGAGCAAAGAATTTACAACATGCCTCACGACTTCACTCAGTCCACTCAGTCACACGGCTAAAAAGCCGAAGTATGAATATTAGCGAAAGTAAAAAGTGCAAAAATGCAAGACCGTGAAAGAAAAAAACAAAAACCCAGCCGAAACCTATAGACTCGGTCTACCACAGGGTAGCCCGAGTAATAACAGGGTTAGAGTAGTATATAGGTTCTGGTTTAGTAGCTATAGCACCATTTATTGCCTATATGATGCTAACATAAAAACAATCGTGTTAGCAAGCCGAGTGGCTTAAAATTTGCTATTGTTTTATTGCTGAAAAATTTCAATTCAACTTAGTACTTTACCGATAATTTGAATACTCCAAAGACCAAAGTGAAAAGGGGAAAATTGAAATTACTACAGCATAAATACTAACAGAAAAAAATTAAATATCAAATTTAGCAAAAATAGAACCAACTTAACTGATTTTTCTAAACACAATCCGCTATTCATGTACAAAAAAGCCAACTTCAAATTCGCTACATATTTTAGGGCCTACTTATATGGAGCCGAGTTACCCAGCAAGCCGAGTCGTTGAAAAAAGATGAGTGTTTATATGAGACGAGTTACGACATTATAATTGGTTTCACATTCCATGAGTAGTTTCCGATTGTCTTCATAAAGGCGGTTTTCCACTAGGCGAAAAATGTCTAGCGAAGCGACATTTTCTTTTGTCTCGCAAGATCTCGAGTGGAACTAATTAGCCGAGACAAAAGAAAAATGTCGAGTCGGTCGACAAATGTCGCCCAGTGGAAAACCGCCTTAAGTGGCGCGTGCGCTGTTGTGATGAATTCAACTTACCCGGCAAGAGAGTGTTTATATGGGAATATTTTCATCCCGGCATGCCGAGATCTCGGCTGTTTTGCCTGGGTCTCGGCTAGCCGAGTTACCCGCCTGTCTCATATAAACACACTGCTGGGATAGCATTGAATTTCTACACATGGCGGGTAACTCGCTTTGCCGAGTAACTCGCCTAGCCGGGTAACTCGGCTCCATTATAAGTAATATTGGGCATTTCACTCGATTACATAGCATGTTCTAAGGATTTTGGGTGAAGGAAAATTCGAGTGTATATATTCTACACTCGAATTTTCCTTCACCCCAAATCCTTAGAACATGCTATGTAATCGAGTGAAATGCTCAATATTACTTATAACATACCCAATTCTCTCCTGGCATTACCACCTTATTATATATACAGAACTCGCGATCAAGCTCTCGGCAACGCCCTCCGTGGGTTCAATTCCTGCTGGAAGGCCTGTGTAGTTGCATTTTTCACAACTGGTCCCAGTTTGGTCTTAAAATGTATATATTCTACATGCACTCGAATTTTCTTACACCCAAAATCCTTAGAACATGTTATGTAATCGAGTGAAATGCCCAATATTACTTCTAATAAACCCAATTCTCTCCTGGCATTACCACCTTATTATATATATACAGAACTCGCGATCAAGCTCTCGGCAACGCCCTCCGTGGCTCAGTGGTCACAGCATTGCACTAGAATCACAAGGTCGTGCGTTCAATTCCTGCCGGAAGGCCTGTGTAGTTGCATTTTTCGCAACTGGTTCCGGTTTGGTCTTAAAATGTATATATTCAACACTCGAATTTTCCTTAACTCGGCTCCACTTTGATATAAACAGGCCCTTAGTTTGCTAATTTTAAGAAATAGCGTTAAGCATTATGCTTACTTTCGATAAGCAAATGTGTTAACTATTTACTGGACAGATTACCATGCAGCAGGTCTCTACATATACATGTGACTAGTGAGTAGTAACTTATAAAAGTGTTCATAAAAATCTTGTAATACATTTCACGTAATGTTTAAAACACGAGCAGCAGTGTTTCATCAGATTCAAAACAAGAGACGATTTAGGTGTTTTGACCCATTTGGTAAGTTCATTGGCGTAGTACTTTTGAAAAATAGCGTTGTCTAAGCCGAGAAAATCACAGCTAAAGTTTAATATGTAAGTCACGAGGAATTTTTTATCAGGTATAAAACTATGGACATATAGTATTGATTTCCTTCGTGTTTCCCTCATAAATTATTGAGTTTTTGAAGTAATATATAATACACGAGAAGACGTTTAAGCCTGGTTCTCACTTGTCGTAAGAATCGCAGCAATGTTATGCTGGCCGATGTCATTGAGTGCTGTCAGTCTAGACTGCGTGATTTGCATATATACAGCAGTCAAGGCACAATACAATATTATTCTATTATTCTATTGTTCTATTGTGTCTTGACTGCTGTATGTATGCAAATCACACAGTCTAGACTGATAGCACTCTATGCCATCGGCCACGATAACATTGCTGCGATTCTTACGACAAGTGTGAACTAGGCTTCATCATCTGATTTGAAAACACCGAGAAGTGTGTTGCAAAACGAGGCGATAGCCGAGCTTTTTTAACACACTTTGAGCGGTGTTTTTAAATCAGATAATAAATGGCTTTCGGGTGCATGGTTTAATAGCTTCTCAAACAAATCAGTATTTAAGGTGGCTCCACACAGTTTCTTGAAAATTGGAAAATACAAGTTTGAGAGTCCAAAAACACGTGCATAAACAATTCGGAACAAGAATAAAACTAAATGTTATGCATAGTTAAACAGTCTGACAATCAAAAACTGTTACCAAATAAATAGCAACAGTTGTTGCTATGGCAACAATAACGTTTCAAAATGGCTGCCAATTACCCTTCAAACTAATTTAATTCCAAAAAAACTTTGGTGACCCCGAATTTTCCTTTTATTAAAACTTTTCTTTAAGTATGAGTAATCAATAGGCCGATTTTAAAAAATTTCTGTAGAACGAATAATTTTTTTTCCGGAAAAAATCATGTTTGTTAATTTTTAAAAAATTTCGTTCTACAGAATTTTTTTAAAATAGGCCTATTGATTACTCATACTTAAAGAAAAGTTTTAATTGAAAAAAAAATGGGGTCACCAAAGTTTTTTTCGAATTAAATTAGTTTGAAGGGTAATTGGCAACCATTTTGAAACGTCATGGTTGCCATAGCAGCAACTGTTGCTATTTATTTGGTAACAGTTTTTGATTGTCAGACTGTTTAACTATGCATAACATTTAGTTTAATTCTTCTTCCGAATTGTTTAATCACGTGTTTTGGACTCTCAAACTTGTATTTTCCATTTTTCAAGAAACTGTATGGAGCCACCTAAAAGAGAAATTTGAGGTGAAACTCGTGTTAATGTATGGGCGTTTCGGTAACTGATTCCATTACTTAAAGTGTATATGAAACGAAAATTAAGTTTGTCTTATTTGAAAGAACGCTTAAAATAATGGGGAATATCAATTTACAGCTTTTTCATATTTTACTTAGTTCTCAAAATCACTTGTAACTTGTCTTTCATGTTTAGTTGCATGAACTGTAGCAATATGCAAAGTTTCAAGTGATTTTGTTCAATAATCCTAAAAATATTCAGGATTTTCGAATATGTTAATTCGAAAAAAAACGAACCATAAGTTATCTCATTTGAATATCACATAAGTCTAAATATCTCGAGAACCAAGTAAAATATGAAAAAGCTGTAAATTGATATTCCCCATTATTTTAAGAGTTCTTTCAAATA
Source organism: Corallium rubrum (assembly GCA_964035015.1). Taxonomy (NCBI): domain Eukaryota; kingdom Metazoa; phylum Cnidaria; class Anthozoa; order Scleralcyonacea; family Coralliidae; genus Corallium; species Corallium rubrum. Next base: position 10,440,627 of record OZ036012.1, on the reverse strand, counting down.
AGACAAACTTAATTTTCGTTTCATATACACTTTAAATAGAAATATACAAGACGTTCTCTGATCAAAAATTTTAATAGTAACGTCTTAAAATTTTAAAAATTTTAATAGTCAGTCTACAGCCTTCTACGGGTTAAAGAAAAAAGGAAATTAAATCTCTCTATATATACAAGCGGAAAAACTACAAGCAGTGTAAAGTGTCAAAGACAAAGACAAAGAAGCGGAACTCTGATTAAAGTGACTAATAAAAGTGACTAAAACCAATTACAAATAGATTAAAAATGTCAGAATAAACGCCTATAGGGATATATAAAATATATGAGTTAAATTTATATATTATTGTTTCTTAAATAAAATAGCATATTGTCCTGGAAGAGGTTTTGAATTATTGTCAGCTTCTTTTGTTATTCCGGTGTGCCATGATTCTAGTGTTCGTCGTGTTCGAAAATTGCCTCTGTCCACAATTCGTCCGTTTTCAAAGTCTATGACATGGTCATAGTCCCAAGCGTGCTTAACTACATTAGATCCTTTTTTACATAACTTTACATTTCTCAAATGTTCCTTTTTCCTAGTTTGGAAGCTTCTTCCTGTTTCTCCAATATAGCTCAAATCACAATCTTTACAAGGTATTTTGTAAATAACGTTCGTTTTTTCTTGGAGAGGTGGTCTGTATTTTGGAGAGGGGAACTCAAAAGAAAAGGAATAACAAAAGAAGCTGACAATAATTCAAAACCTCTTCCAAGACAATATGCTATTTAATTTAAGAAGCAATAATATATAAATTTAACACTTAAATATTTTATATATCCCTATAGGCGTTTATTCTGACATTTTTAATCTATTTGTAATCGGTTTTAGTCACTTTTATTAGTCACTTTAATCAGAGTTTCGCTTCTTTGTTTTTGACACTTTTGCTCTTAGTTTTTCCGCTTGTATATATATATATAGAGATTTAATTTCCTTTTTTCTTTAACCCGTAGAAGGCTGTAGACTGACAGCCGAAAGCTCGTTACTATTACAGAGAACGTCTTGTATACTTCTATTTAAATATGTTTAAACCTGATCGCGGTTCTTATATCTTTTCTATGATGCCATTATGTTTCCTCACGAATTATTTATGAGTTTGAGAAATCTATTTAAAGTCTATGTTACCTAGCTAACAGTATAAAATTTAATTTGAACGATTAGCATTCCTCTTCATTGCATAATAATTTTTGGTTTCAATAGAAAAGCTCTTTTTCAAAAGTGACTAACTAATAAAAACGTTTCTAGATGTCTTGTAATAACTTTCGAATTTATTCAAAATCTATGCTTCTTATAATAGTATAAAATTCAAGTAAACTGGTTTTAAATAAGACAATGCTCCATTGCATATTAATATTTGGCTTCAATAGAAATGCTGTTTTTCAAGAAGCCATACAAATAAATAATTAATTAAAAGGTTTATAAAAATCTTGTAACATTTCAAATCTATTTAAAAATCTATGCTACCTAATGATATAAAATTTAATTAAAATGATTAATACTCCTTTTCACTGCATATTTATTTTTTGGTTTCGATAGAAATGCTGTTTTTCAACGAGCCATATAAATATATTAATCGCTTATATACCATACAAGATGTTGAGGGGGGCGATATTACTAGGAATTTCGCCCTCCCCTTAAAGGCGGTTTTCCACTAGGCGAAAAATGTCGCGCGAAGCGACATTTTCTTTTGTCTCGCAAGCTCTCGAGTGGAACTAATTAGCCAAGACAAAAGAAAAATGTCGAGCCGGCGACAAATGTCGCCTAGTGGAAAACCGCCTTTAGTCGCAAAACATAAATTGACCAAATTGGCAAACATTATTGCCTTCAATACGTAGCAAGAACACATGCCTTCTGGCAGCCATTCGAGATAAAACTATTTCCACTGCGATTTCCAAAGCAATATTTAATTTTGTCACCGCGACAAAACCATTATTTTAAGAAGGGAGGCTACGTCTGAATAGGAAGCACATCTATCTTTCATAATTATTAGCGATTATACCCGGAAAAAGTTAAAAATTTTCAAAGTAATATTATTTATTGCTATTGATACCGGGCGGAATGCGTAGTCTTAATGTCAGAAAGATAATTGCCCAACAAATAATTTTCAAAAAAGCCGTAACGATAAAAGTAAAATCGGCAGCCTTTTTTTCAAATCACGCTTTTGCTGTTTAGAAAATTCTCCGTGGTGTTCAAGGTAGGCCAAAATAAATGGTTGCATAATAATATTTTGTATATAAAATCAACGGTGATTTTTGGCGAAAATGGCGAGCAGACTCATTTCCCATACGCACGTCGTCCAATGGTTCAGCAAAGACACCACAACAGCGCCACAGTTGAGACCCTCTGCACATGCAAGCTTCCAGAAGAGTATGACGATATGGTTTCATGTGATCTTTGCGGGGAATGGTTCCACTTAAAATGTGTGCAATGCCATTCTACGCAGAGTGAGTGGCTTTGCCCTTCGTGCACTCCACCACCTGCTAAAAAGACTAAACTAACCCTCTGAACTAGTCGACTAGTATAATTTTTGTAACATATTAAATTTACTAAACAATGTTCTTGACATGTTTTGATTTTAAATCGAAATCGAGAGGGGCTAATTTCCTAGAGGATGGCGAATATCCTAGGAAATTCGTCCCTAGGGGGGCAAGATTCCTAGGAAATCCCCCCCCCCCCCCCCCCACCACCAGGGGGCGGGAGGGGGCAAATTTCCTGGGAGGAAGGCGAATTTCCTGTGACACCGGATCAGAAGGCGAGAGCTCGAGGTTATACGTATATCCGATACAACAAGAACACGAATATTGTAAATATATAACTTATACAGATACTCATGCATTGAAACGATCGCATTCGACAAAAATCTGGTTGGTAGCTAGCCCGCGTTCAATTAATTGTCATTCTTGAATGTTGAACGATGTTGAATTCATTTGGCCACTCGTGCTTCAACATTATTCAACATCGTTCAACAATGTTGAATGATGTTGAATGCGATGTTGAATGCGATGTTGAAAGCGTTTGGTCAGGCCTTTAAATCGCAATTTTGCAAGTGAAATGGAGTTTTTCAGTCAATATTTGCTTTATAAACACGCAGCCTTAATAAATGCGTAATTATCATGACCATGATATTTTTATGAGCACGCTAAGCCGTGAGATTAAAGGCCATTGCATTTAGGATTTCCGTTTCAGCAACAGGCTTTCACAAAGCTGCTTAACTCCTTAGAATTGCTTTGTCTCTTAAACTGAATAATTAATCAGCAGAAAAAATAAAAATAGTAAAATCAAAACAAACTTCTAACAAAGATCTATTTATATAGCCCTATTTATATAGGTGGTATGCAACCAATCCCTTGAGATTCGAAGGACAAAGATATTTTCGCCATGTTGGATGATATTATAATTGCAGATGATGAAAATCTTTTGAAAACGTCAACCAACATGGTGGCAATGACGTAAGATGCACACCAGCAATAGACCAAATCGCAGTTTATTCAGGCCCACACGTGCACGCAGATTAGTTTCCTATTCAATTTGGGCCACTATGCAAATTACATCGTGTCTGTTAAAGCATAACGGGAAGATAACACTAGGCTGGGACTGTTTTTTTCATGTTTTGAGTTCATTATTTTTAGATATTACCTTTATGATTATTGTCAAGGATAATCGATAAGCAAATTTTATCCTTATAGAATACCTAAACATTAAAAAGTTTCTGAAATCAGAAATGCTATGTTTACTACGGCTGCTTCAGCCTCATGTTATAAATGAACTACGTTTTATCCCGACTCAGATTGTATGCGCAGTCGAAACCCCAATTTCGTGTATAGGTTCGAATAGTTTATAGGAAGTAACCCTATATGCCACATATATATATATATATATATATATATATATATATATATATATAGTTCAATCTACAGACACGTGTTTCGCTGTACTACAGCTCATCAGTGTAGCTATATATATATATATATATATATATATATATATATATATATATATATATATAGCATATACCTCGCAGGTGAACAGTGCTTTTTATGCAATCTGATTGGTTACTCTAGCTTGGGATATCCTGTACTATTACCTGCGGGCTAAACAAAATGGCGGCCAGTTTTGCTTTGTTTACCGAAGCAGAAGATTTTGTTGATATAAACGAGGCTCATGTAGTAGAATAACGAGAAAAGTCAACAAAATTAAGTAGAAGAGTGTCCACAGGTATGTTTCTTTCCAATTTCTTTCTATTAATGTATTCAAAAGTTGTAAAAACTGTTTTGTCGACAAATATTGAGTACGCTAAGTGCCGTTAGTGCCCAAGTTGCTAGCGGCCGTGTCTTGTATAAAATACCGAAAAATATAAGAATGTTAAACTTGTTATTTCCTTTATGAGGTATATGCTAAAACAATTATTCACCTCAGTGTCGGTGAATAGTGTGGATATTCACCTCGCCGAAGCGGCTGGGTGAATATCCAACCTCGTCCCCAGGGCATTTTGCCTCCACGTTGGGAGTCGGCGAAAATGGCCCTGGCATCGGCTGGTCACGTGACACCCAGAATTTTGGGGTGTTTTGGCAAGAAAATTTATGCGGTCTTTGTGTTTCGTTTTTGTATAATACGTATACATGAATAATAAATAAGAAATATTTAACGCTCTGCCGAATCACTCATGTGAACCTTTATCATAAATGCAACTGGCTAGCATTATTCATCATGATACTGCCCACGATTATTCAAGATACATTTAAATGTAGGGAAGAAACATATATCTAATGTTGTTCTTGACTTTAACCAAAGCTATCGTTACAATTCATTGCATGAACTTCGCAGAGTGGATTCATTGCAATTCATATTTTGATGAATAAATTACACTGTATCTGAATTAATCAAGTTTTTAAACCGGCCAATCCGATTATAGAATCGACCAGCCGATGCCAGGGCCATTTTCGCCGACCTCCCAACGTGGAGGCAAAATGCCCTGGGGACGAGGTTGGGTGAATATCCAGCACTATTCACCTCCACTTCGGTGAATAATTGTTAAATATATAAAATAAATCACTTTACCTTTTTACTGTTTTGTTTCTTTCTGTTTTATAGGCCCGTTTTAAGGGGGATTAATTCCGGGATGAGTTTACGAAACGATTACATGGAGCGGTCTAGCCCGGTAAGCCAGGATGAGTTTAGAATATTACGTGGATGATTTCAGGCCGAAATTCGCAGTTATCAAGTAAATAAGGGCAAAGTTACGTTAGTTTTACTTCAGTTTTACACTAAATATAGTCTATTATTTATTTTGTACGCAAATCGTTAATAAAAAGATTGTTATAGTCTTAGCTAACACACGAAAGCGTCTTCACGAAGACTAATCAATATATTAAGTCTTCGCAATTCCGATCACGAAACACGAACAACGTTTTGATGTTCTATTTTACGAACGCGTATCGAAGCGAGTTCAACAGTTTTTCAGCCCGGTTTCGGCCCCAGTAAAGACCTACCACGGTTGTCAGAAATGGGGTTTTTTCTCCCACTTGGCTCACCAAGGTATGTATAGAATATGGTATAGTAGGTTAATACTGCCGAAACAGAGAACGTAAGTGGTCTAACGTTTCGAGCGAAGGCCCTTCGTCAGAGAGAAACGTTTCTCGTTTCTCTCTGACGAAGGGCCTTCGCTCGAAACGTTAGACCACTTACGTTCTCTGTTTCGGCAGTATTAACCTACTATACCATATTTCGATTGTTGTTTCAACACTGCCTACGCAGCACACCACTTTTATTACACCATATGTATAGAATATCCAGAATTAAATGAAATTACGCATGATCATAACTTAGGCAATCTACATTTTGTGGTCGTGATTTCACACTTGTCATTGACCGTGTGACGTCGCTAATGACGTTTAAGAATTTGGAAATTGATTTTAAAAACATTATAAAAATGTTCTTTAATTAATACCAAGTTTTACAGCGAAAACCCTACGAAAATCCAATAAAAATTGTTGATTATCAATTCGTTCTCATGCTCCTTACTGAAGGTGTTGGGTAAGGCATTATAAAACATTAACGCATATAAAACGTTAACTCATATAAAACATGCGTTTTATATATAAAGCGGCTAGCCCGGTCCATATAATCGCCAAACCTAACAGCAGAGATTAGGTACACGATAAGCACGGCACCTAAATCAAATACGTACGTTGATTTAGACCCCGTTTGCACGGCACCGGACGAATTCGGAACCGGTATCGAATTAGTACGGTTCCGCCTGTTTACACGGAAGACAAAGTCGGAACCGTTCTCGAATTAGTACGGTTCCACCTGTTTACACGGCAAAATAGGACGAATTTGACACCGGTCTCGAATTCGTCAGGTACCGTGTAAACGTAGAGCCTTAAAGTGTATATGAAACGAAAATTAAGTTTGTCTTATTTGAAAGAACTCTTAAAATAATGGGGAATATCAATTTACAGCTTTTTCATATTTTACTTAGTTCTTGAGATATTTAGACATGTGATATTCAAATGCGATAACTTATGGTTCGTTTTTTTCTAATTAACATATTCGAAAATCGTGGATATTGTTAAGATTATTGATCAAAATCACTTGTAACTTGTCTTTCATGCTTAGTTGTATGAACTGTAGCAATATGCAAAGTTTCAAGTAATTTTGTTCAATAATCTTAAAAATATTCGCGATTTTCGAATATGTTAATTAGTGAAAAAACGAACCATAAAGTTATCTCATTTGAATATCACATAAGTTTAAATATCTCAAGAACTAAGTAAAATATGAAAAAGCTGTAAATTGATATTCCCCATTATTTTAAGAGTTCTTTCAAATAAGACAGACTTAATTTTAGTTTCATCCCCGAGCCCGGGCGGAGGGCCGAAGGCTCGAAGCCCGGTGAGGGTGCTAATCTCGACGTGCGTGGAGTCCACTTTACACGCGAGATGGAAAGCTGAAAGCAATTCTGAAACCTGTTTATATATATATATATATATATATATATATATATATATATATATATATATATATATATATATATATATATATTTAACAATTAGTCACCGAAATCGAGGTGACTATCGGTGAATATTTACCGAGCCGCGAAGCGGCGAGGTAAATACACCGATGGTCACCGAGACTGAGGTGACTAATTGTTTTAGTATAATTTCAGAGGTTGATAAAAACCAATAACGTTGAAACAAAAACTTTTAAACAACTGCTTTCATTTTAACAGTGGTGATTCTGTTTATTCTGTTTATTCTTTTTATTCAGACGATGTTAGCAAGCCACAGTCTTTGTCAGTAAATAATTTCAAAAAAAGAGTAAACAACATCCTACTTTGGAATTGAACTTGTACATACATTCAAGTATATGCTAAAAAGACTTTTATTCTGGTGTTTTGGATCCTGTGTTACGGCTTTTTTGCACTTAATTCATGTTCTTCACTCATGACGAGTTTTTCGAAAACATCGCTACGACCATAACCTAGCCAAAACATACAAAAAAATAAAAAGAAATATAGAAAATATACTTCCTTACCTTTATAAAGTTTTGTTTTTACGATATTTGATATGTACAACACCTCAGTGATAAGTGTTTTCAGTATTATGCTCTTTTGTTTGTCTCAAAAACTCACAGACCCCATTTTGAAAAAAAACCCAAAACACTTCAATGAATCGACAAATTCTAAAATGTCATACTTCAAAATGACAACTCCGAGGGGGAGACTGAAACGAGTAAAGTCAGTGCAGTGTTGAATAAGTACCAGTCTCTTTTCCAAAACTACTTTTGAAGAACAATTTCTTGTGATGTAATAGTCACCGCGCTAGGCGGTGACTATCACCTCAGATTCACCGCTGAGCGGACCAATCAGAAGGCTGGAAAGCCTCTTTTCCACTATGAAATTATACTAAATATATATATATATATATATATATATATATATATATATATATATATATATATATATATATATATATGTTATCAAATCCACAACTTGCGCAGTTCGAATAGCAGGGTACCGGTAACTAACCTGTTAAATTATTCAAATTATTTAAATTTACGTCGGCAAATTATAATTTATAAATTCGGTTGGATTACGAAATAGTTTTTCAAGTGATTTCAACGATCATGACGAAAGAAATCTTTGCCAGAAAAAAATGGTTTCAGCTAAAATGTACATTAATATTACTATGAAAAAAGACCAAGGAAAGAAGGCTAACAAGAGATGTGGCAGCGAGAAAAAGACAACAATAAATACGACTTAAAGCCACTGGAAAAATCCTAAAAACTAATACGATAAAGACAGAAAACGATGCCGACCGAAATGTTACTGAATGAAGAAGGATGTGTCCTGAAACTGTTCAAAGCCGGTAAAGAATTTTGCTCTGGTGTATTCTACATAACTCGAGAGGGAACGATGAAGAAATTTTGAAACAAACGGCTTTTTAGATCATGAAGAGAACTGAATGATGCCTTGTCATATTTATGTGTCGACAACGAAAAAAGTAAGAAACCGTGAACGAGAAAAACAACCCGAAAAGACTAGACTGAATTCGCAGTGTTTGTGGTGACAAAAGCAGAAGAAAGTTTAACGGTAGGAGATTCGTATTTACCAGTTTACCTGAGTTAAAAAGGAAGAAATCTTGAAAATGAAAATTAAAAATAATATATTGTCTAGAGTTGTCTTTGAACGCTAGGACGTTGACATGGTGTCCTTTCTGGGCCACTGTTTATATCTATTTTTGAATGAAAATATGTCATTTGGTTTATCTCGCTGTGATTTTTTTTTATTATTGACTTTGCATGTTCTTTCTGTGTGTCAATACGTATACATGACTAGAGATGAACCTTGCTAACTAATTTTCTGGGATGTTTTCTGGTCTGTGTGTTACTAATACAACAAAAAACAGAAATTAGGGAGGGGGAGGGAAGTGGGGTTAAAAAATGCATATAAAGTGGACGAGGGGTTGTTGCGTTCATGTATTTCTAGTATACACTTTAAGTAAGGCTGTTTTCCGCTAAGCGTGATTTTCGAGCGAATCGACTTTTTGCTTTTGTCTTGAAAATAAATCCTAAATAACAGACAATTCGTTCACCAGTCTGTATGCGTGCATGTGGTCACTAAACAAAAGCAGGAATTTTGCGGAAGAAATTGTTCTCATTTAATTAAAGAAAACTAGAGTGCTGCGTATAGGAAGTGTTTTGGATATAGCTAAGACAAAGCGAAAAGATGGTAAATATTGCCAAGATTCTTAGCACAATATAAAATAAAACACAATCCGAAGACGAACATCTTGAAAACCCAAAGATATGGATTAAGACAAGACAAAGATGAAACGGTTATATTTCGACTTTGTTACAAAGTCATCATCAGACCAAGTGACTAAAATTAAATATATACGTTCTTTATATTTACAAGGAAATAAAACTGATAATGGGCTTAGTGTTAAATTACAACAGTGAAAAGTAGGGTTACAAAATTTAAAATTTGAAAATTTGAAAATATACAAAAGAAGTGATAGGCGAACGCTTAAAAGACAAATCTGATAAGTATTCATAATGTTATTATCTATGGAAATAGTGCTAACACTTTACTGGCTTTAAGGCCAAAGTTCAGTTCTGGTTTATTATACTTAATATGAATAAGTGCTTCGAGAAAAAGAAGAAAGTTAGGGCTATAAGATCTACATGACTGAAGAATCTTGAAATTATCAAAAATGAGATCGGTGATAGTAAAAGAAATATGAAGAGGAGAAGGGGGAGTATAATTTAACCGATCAAATAAATTGTTTAAGTTAACCAAATGTTGTGCAGATTCGCAATTGGTTAAGTGTTGAGCAACAGAGCTAGTGTTTAAGTGTGTGCCATGTTCAATAAGTCGTTTATTGAGACAGCGATCTGTCTTACCAATGTATTTAGAACCGCAGCCTGGCAGGAAATCTTATAAACAACGTTACTGCGAGAAAGGTTAGGAATTTTGTCTTTATTTTAGAGAAAATATAAAGCTTTTTTAGTATTGTAAATGACAATAAAATTAACAAGTTCTTTAAGGCAACGGCGAATTTTCTTAATGTGAGACTCTTTGTCTTGTCTTAATCCATATCTTGGATTTTCAAGATGTTCGTCTTCGGATTGTGTTTTTATTTTATATTTCTTTAAATTGTTGACTGGCCTTGGCTTCTTAGCACAAGATATTGACGTTTCGAAGTCTTCGAAGAGAGCCCTTCATCAGATTCACAAGACAGCTCATGATGTCTGTAAAGTATCAACTCCCCGATCACAAAGAGAAACTCGTTTTATTATTGATTTTTAGGCAATATAAACACACTAGTCGGATTTATGGGTGTCCAATGAAAACGTCCTCAGGTCAAAACGTCCTCACTTCTTCCAAACTGATCGAGGAACATGTCAACATACATAATTATACTAGAAATACATAAACGCAACAACCCCTCGCCCGCTTTATATGCATTTTTTAACCTCACTCCCCACCCCACCCCACCCCCCTCCCCCCCCTCCCCACCCCCACCCCCCTAATTTCTGTTTTTTGTTGTATTAACCATTTTAATATAGCACAAGACCTTCCCATATGCTGATTAAAATCGTCTGGTGTTAGCGAGAATAAAACTCTTAAAGTGGCCAATGGACAATACATGCAGGGTTAAGGAGATAGCATAACATAATTGCTTAACCCTTTATAGCCTAAGACCTTCCCATATGCTGAATAAAATCGTCTGGCGTTAGCCAGAATAAAATTCTTAAAGTGACCAATGGACTTTAAAGGGTTAATGGCACACAGGTCAGAAAACATCCAGAAAATTAGTTAGCAAGGTTCATCTGTAGTCATGTATTGACACACCGAAAGAACATGCAATGTCAATATTAAAAAAACCCCGAGATAAACCAAATGACAAATTTTCATTCAAAAATATATATAATGAACAGTGGCCAAGAAAAGACACAATGTCAACGTGCTAGCGTTGCAAGACAATTCTAGACAATATGTTATTTTTATTAATTTTCATTTTCATTATCAGGATTTCTTCCGTTTTAAGTCAGCTAAACTGGTAAATACGAATCTCCTACCGTTAAACTTTCTTCTGCTTTTGTCACCACAAACACTGCCAATTCAGTCTAGTCTTTTCGGATTGTTTTTCTCGTTCGCGGTTTCCTACTTTTTTCGTTCTTGACACATTGAAATATGACAAGGCATCATTTAGTTCTCTTCATGATCTAAAAGGCCGTTTGTTTCAAAATTTCTCCATCGTTCCCTCTCGAGTTATGTAGACTACACCGGAGCAGAAATCTTTACCGGCTTTGAACAGTTTCAGCCAGGACACATCCTTCTTCTTTCAGTAACATTTCGGTCGGCATCGTTGTCCGTCTTTATCGTATTAATTTTTAGGCTTTTTCCAGTGGTTTTAAGTCGTATTTATTGTTGTCTTTTTCTCGCTGCCACATCTCTTGTTAGCCTTCTCTCTTTCGTCTTTTTTCATAGTAACATTAATGTACATTCTAGCTGAAACCATTTTTTTCTGGCAAAGATTTCTTTCGTCATGATCGTTGAAAAACTGTTTCGTAATCCAACCGAACTTATAAATTATAATTTGCTGACGTAAATTTAAATAATTTGAATAATTTAACGAATAGTAGGGTACTGGTAACTAACCTGCTATTCGAACTGCGCAAGTTGTGGATTTGATAACATATATATATACAAACAGGTTTCAGAATTGCTTTCAGCTTTTCATCTCGCGTGTAAAGTGGACTCCACGCACGTCGAGATTAGCACCCTCACCGGGCTCCGGGCCTTCGGCCCTCCGCCCGGGCTCGGGGACTACTCTTTTTAAGACTTATTAGTATATTTTTGACATTGACAGATACCTTCTTCAAATGTTTCACGCCAGTACTAATCTGTTCTACTGTATAAAGCTGCAAGATCAGGTTCAAAGGCAAAGTGTCTCACGGTTGCCAGTATTTACTTGTACCAAGTTTCCATTTTTATAGCAACACATAAATACAGCTACAAAGTCTAGTCAAGCGATACAATTTAACCATCTAACTGCTTGAGGTATTCACTTATGTACGTTTTTTAACTTTCAAATAAGTCTGTTAATATACTTTATTATATGGCCAGGCGGTCCATCTGAAAAATGGAGCATTCTGATTGGTTCCTGAGCGGTCGGAAACCAGCAGTACGGACCGCTCAGACTCTTCATGAGTGATAACGAAGCTGAATAAACGTTTATTTTGAGCTCTTTTAAGCCACAGTAAGTAGAAAACGATTTCGTTCTTTCTTTCTTTGTATTTAGCAAATAAAAAGTTTGAGAAGCCTTTTCAAGCTGGCTCTGTAGGTTTAAATTCAAAATTTACTGGCCTCGTTGTTCAAATGATGTAAACAGCTAAAATTTTACGGCTCTTTTTGTTTTATGGCCATTATAATAAATAACTTATTGACCGAGCTTGTTCGGTCTGCACAGAAGGATATTGCTCTCGTTCTTTTTTCGCTTCGGCATGAACCTCGCCTTCGGCTCGGTCCGTACAAGCGAAAAAAGAACTCGACCAATATCCTTCTGTACGGACCTCACGCTCGGTCAATAACATATATGTATTTATCTTTTTGACTTCTTTGCCCCGAGGATGTTTTGACATGAGGACGTTTTGACTGGTAAGCGGATTTACGTGACCTGAGATGTCGAGTTGGGTTATCTTCTGAATACTAACTCAACGACTCAACACCTAATCCAAACAAAAACCATAACCTTATAACAGTAAGGTTACTGTATACCTATTGGACACGGGAAGGGAACACATCTGGTTGCAAATATACCAGATAATACAGTAGGTATAACGTATAGGTAGATAACGAGAGAATGTACAGCCATAGTTAGTGGAAGGGGATGGTTTGGAAGCTCCATTGTCTTTCAAGGTTCTGCAATGGTCATGTTATTATTGTGTTCATGTTGGAGGAAGGCAATTGGTTGAAGAAAGGAAATTCTATGGACACGTGACGACGAAGGACTACACAACGAACAAATGACTTACAATACGTGACGACGAAGGACTACGTGACGACGAAGGACAACACAACGAAAAAATGACTTACAATACGTGACGACGAAGGACTACACAACGAACAATTAAATGACTTACAATACGTGACGACGAAGGACTACACAACGAACAAAGGACGTACAACATTGCTATTGGATGACTGCTTCATTATACAGAAAATACAATACGTTCAGTGACCATGAAATTAGACAAATTGAACAAAAACACGAACAATCACTTTTGGCGAGTTTCCAAACCACCCACCCTCTATTAGTATTCATAACCGCTTTTGATACAGATCACTTTGTCCAAAAGATGATCTTTATTGGGGATTTACAGACGTATACATGCGACTTGAATGCTATACGTTTTGACTGCTACTTAACCTCATTAATTATTCATGAATTTCACAATGATACGTATAGAATAGGCGGGAAAACATTCTCTAACTACTTTATACTACTTAGATATACGTTATACCATAGCTTCATTCTATTGTTTCATTTCACAAGAACGATAAAGCATTCGCGTCCGATCTGCATATAGCATTTATACGGCCCCCATAGAGATCGGCCGGGGTCGGCTATATTGCGAGTTGCGAGTTGCGAGTTTGCGAATTTTCGAGTTGTCAGTTTCTAAACTAAACTAATCTTATTTATACTGGATCTCTCTATCAGTTAAAAGCTAACTGTTCTCCCTAGAGGTCCAGTAAGGGCCATCCCTCGTTGGTCCAGTGTTTCTACAGGAAGAAACCAGAGTATCCGGAGGAAACCTGCAATGTTTGGTAGAGTCAAACTGGAAGCACTCTTCTCACATGCGGCCAAGGTGAAATTTTAATCAGGTAGCCGCTGGGAGCAGGAATTGAACCCGGGTCGCAGAGGTGAAAGGCACGTGCGCTAACCACTGTGCCACCAACACCCCTTCGAAATTTCGGGTTGCAAGTCGACTACGCAGAATAACAGCTCTATCAACTGCTGGCTCTCCAGAGCGTTACTGTATGACACCTGAGAGTTCTCCGTCTCTTTAATAGGCTTGCTATCGCCCCATGCCCTGCGCGTTCCTTTGTTGTTAACCTTGGTTATAAATAACCTCATTGATTTGAGGTCGCAAAGCATTGTGGTACTGTAGCGCCGTCATCTTTTCCCGTTTTCGGTACCGTCAATTCCCACAGATTTTGCACGAATCAACTAAACTTATCATTACTTGAAATTGACTTGTCATTATTTTCGACATTTGCCCGACGAAATCTAGCGTATTTGCCCGATGAGATAGGCTTTAAGAATTTATTTTTTTTGGGGGGGGGGGGGGGGGGGGAGTCTCACCCCATATCCCCACAAGTAGTTTCGTCCCTGTTCCTATCGCCTTCACATTGTTCTGAGATGCTCAGCTATTCATAGCCCATGCATAGGTCGGCCAAGACGGACGTCAAAAACAGTGGGGTAAACCGGTAGATCGTTCCCGCCTTATGGGCGGTCATGTTGGTTCACCCAAAAGAACGAAAATAACATAAACTAAATAAATTTAAAGTGCCTATGAAGCGAAAATTATTATTGTCTTAAATGAAAGAACTCTTAAAACTACAAATAGATATTTCAGTTTCTTTGATATGCAAATTAAACACTTTGGCATCACACGTGTATAATGAGTTATCGGAGAAAGTTCTATATCTTTGCTATTATCAAACGAAATCACTTCCAAGTCGATCCTGTGCGTCTATTTCGCATACAGCATTAGACATACAGATTTTTAATTGATTTCGTTTGACTATAGCAAAGATACCGAGCCTTCTCTGATAACTCATTATACACGTGTGACGTCAAAGTGTTGAATTTGCATATCAAAAAAATTGAAATATCTCAATAACGAGGCACGGAAACGAAGATCTGCAAAATATGTTACTTTGTCGTTTTGAAAGTTCTTTCATTTAAGAGAATAATAATTTCCGCTTCATAGGCACTTTAATTTTCCTGGATCGAAGACTGCAATATTCCGGTTGTTCCAGATAGCTACTAGCTCGAGTTTCAATGTTGGTTTTGCAATGATTATGTAATTTCTGGTGCCTAAAATCCTGGCTATTTCACTCCCCCAACTCTTGACCCTGGCGTTCATCTTGTATTAAGACAATAATTGTATTTATAATATGCATGACAAAATTACTGCATTTTGATTGGCTGAGAGGATGTTTTGGGTGTACCACCATGGCTGCCGGTGGGGTCAAACCTCACAAGGCCATTTGTTCCAGCCCGCCAATTAGTAGAGATAAGTGTATGGCAAAGACCAGTGCTGTGAGTAACTTCGTTACAAGTAACTAGCTACATGTAATCGTTTCTTTTTTGAGTAAGTTTACCGGTAACTAGTTACTTTTTTCAGAAGGTAACTGTAACTGTAACTAGTTGCAAAAAGTAGGAATAAAAAGTAACGATAACTAGTTACATCTGCCGTCGAGAGCGCCGTTACTTTTTGCGATATCCATAATACTCCCAACCTCGCCGAGTCGTCGTTCAACGTCGTATCCAGCTTTTCATTGAACTGAACACACCGCTGCCTGCAAGTGCAGCATGTGAAAGGTTGTTCAGCTGCGCAGGATTAATTTTCAGACCACACCGCTGCTGAATGACTGATCGTAATTTTGTAAATTCTCTTCTGGTCAAATTAAACAATAGTTTTGTCTAATTCACATGCTTCTCGATTTTAAAAGCAGAAAGAAAGAATAGGTGTAACTTTGTAATTGTGACTGTAACTAGTTATAAAATTTTTAAAGTAACTTTGTAACTGTAACTAGTTACTTTTTTGATGATGTAACTGTAACTGCAACTAGTTACAAAAATTATGTAACTATTACAGCACTGGCAAAGACTGAATGGCAACTCGCAAACTCACATGCTAGACAAACTCTATATTCTGGGTGTTTGACGGAATCGTACGCCATAAGGGCGTGGTACCCGTAAACAACGGACACAGAAACGTGGGCTCTGGGAAAGATAATGCAAGCGACATTTTTTACGCCAAACAGGGCACGGCTCTTTCGCACCTTGTCTGGCTAACTGCGGTGTTCGCCAAAATAATTTCGGAAAGAGCTCTCGTTGTCGTCGAAACCTGAAGTTAAGTGCGTGAAAAACATTTGAATAACACGACATGAACAAAGATTCTTGTATTTAAAGTGGCTCTATGGCCTGTGGGATCTTTATATATTTAAATAACTTAGGTTAAAAGAAAATGTTTCTCGAAATTTTTTCTCAAAAATATTAAATGCTCGCCCATTAACAGCGCTCCGAAGTTGGCCAAATCAGCCCAAATCGCGCCATTTTGAAAGTTAGACCGTTTTCTTGGGCCTGGGCTCTAATTGATAGATCTACGTCATATTTGCGTCACAGTCGGAACACCGACATTTCTTCCGCCGAGTCTGAGTCAAGACGAACCATCTTGGAACATATTGATGAATATATCTAAACACGGAGCGAGCGCATAAAAGCGCCCCCCCCCGGCTACGCACTGGCAGTTTGAAATGTCAACAGTCAAGTCAACGAGTCAGTGAGCTGGTGAAGTTTTGAGAATTATCTTTTCTTTATAACCTTTTTACCTTTCAATTACCCAGAATTACCCACAAGGACGGAAGATATGAATGAATAAGCAAAGAATACAGACATCATCTGCATTCAACAAGAAAAATGGTGAGACGCTTGGTCTTTTTCGTACGGTTTTTCCTCACCTTAGTTTTGTTTCGACGTATTGGAAGCGTAATTTTTCCGTCTTTCTACTCAACATGATGTGTTACACTTGAAAAAGACAAATTCGACGTTTGGGAAGTGGCAAGTTTAATTTAAAAACAGTAAACAAGTCTCACAAAAGCTCCACTCTTCAGTCTTAGCCAAAGTTCCTCGGTAAGGCCGGAAGTAATTTTAGCTGTGTGGACCAATCAGATGCGTTTGGGCAGGATTGGCTGAGGTACTCAGCCAGTACTTTATGCGCTCGCTCCGTGTTTAAGAGACGCAATACCAAAAACACACTAAATAGTCAGAAGTTCGGTTCCGACCGTGACGTCACACAGTAAACTCGCACCATGTCCCCAATGCATGGTCACAGTTATAGAGGTACCAACTTTGAAGCGCTGTTAATGGGCGGGGATTTAATATTTTTGAGAAAAAATTTCGTGAAACATGTGAAACATTTTCTTTTAACCTAAGTTATTTAAATGTGTAAAGATCCCACAGGCCATAGAGGCACTTTAACTCTCTCTATGTTCATTTCAGTTCACATGAAGCACAGTATACACATCACTGTACGTGGATAAATTGCTTGGTATGCTTGGTCATGTACCTACGTAGCTTTCTGTTACAAACCAATGACCAATCTCATGCAGTTTGTCGGTTGGGGATCAATCATGCTTGGTAAATGGTAATGTGATTCCGAAGTGCATTGCGAAAGAGATAATTATTCATTGACAGGAGGGATGATGTATTGTGGATTGCTATCTCAGTAGCAGTCACTCCTTTAGATTTCGTTCTCACTCCGAACACTAAAGCGAAAACGACCCGTAAGGGTTTACTAGCTATAGCTTCTTAGTGTGTTTATACAGGGGGAAAGCGCTGAAAAGCCTCTGAAGTTGTAAAGGGCGTCTTTTAAACGGAAGAATGTCAAGTGCAGCTTTTTGAAAGATAACACGTTACCAGGCACAAACTATTCACCAAGTACACACAGACTCTGTCACATGAGGAATTTGACAGCTAGGCTTAAAGGCCAATTGTTGGCAAAATTCCTCACGGCAAATATTACGCGAATATTATTCTTTCGAAACAAAAGATAGTCGGCGAGAAAAAACGTGCCACGACGGAGAAGGGGTTCCGGGTTTGTATATGTTTAGTCGATTTCTTTCAAAATTTACACCACGCGAAAAGTATTAATTAGGCGTTGCAAGTCTTTTGTGCGTAATATGTCAGCAGCTGTAGCGCCTGTTAAAACAACCCATTCTTATTTTGTCTCACTCGGCCGATTCTGTCTCGGGAACCCCTGGCGTTACCACGACTACCCAAATCGTCGCCTTCAACTCTTCAAATATAAGCTAATACCAATTCTCGCAGCATGTTGGTAATCCCAACTTTATTTCGTTCGAAAACAGCATAAATATATGTTCCTAGTATTTCATTCATTGTACATAGCAAGCTTAGGTCCTATTCTAAATACAAACAACGGTTAGGTTGGAGGGGAAATTGGACTGCGGATTAAAAGAAGAATAAACTAGCTACTTTATCATGCTCATATTTGTCAAAGTGAATTTATTAGATTTCTGTTATATATACATATATATATAGATAGATATTTATAAGACGAAATGGTTGGTAGGGCAACCGACAGCAGCCCCCGACTATGAAATTCAATATTAAGATGAAAGAGAGAGAATGCATTTTCGTGTGTGGTAGTGAATCAACATTTGATGAAATATCTTACAATTATGAAAATGGGCTATTTGCCTTTTTTTTCGGAAAGCGCATTTCTCCGCTCGGGTTTTAAAAGTATTTGTGTATTCGAGATTTAACAAGCCAGGAATTTTGTACTTCGAGTGGCTTGCGCTTGTAATAAGTCCAAATTTAAAGCCACCTCGACGAGAAGGTCCATGCTAGATAGATGATTGTTTGTCGAGAGATTTTCGATAAGTTCAACTGTAGTCGCTTTGAGATTGTCGTCGCCTGAACGGCAACGTGCTTTGCTTGTCTCATCGTCCTCCTCCTCGTCGTTCAGGGGGTGTGTCTCTTCTACTGAGAGCTGGTCAGACTCACAGCTAGACACCGAGTCGAGATCGCTGTAATTCGAGTCGAACTTGAATCTGTACTCTTCGTTCGCACTGCTCCGTCGCGAGCTGGCACTGCTGCCGCCGCTACTTTTCGAAGTTCTTCGCGTGATGGTGTAATGACTCGGGTCGTGGCCCTCTCGTCGGATCATTTCAGGCAGGATCCTTCGCCTTGCATTAATAAACCAATTACAAACCTGAAGCACGCTCAGACTCGAAGCTTTCGACAAATGTTGTTTCTCGGTTTCAGACGGATAGGCATTGAAACGGTGTTCCCATAGCCACATTCTCAACACGTTCACCGAATCTTTGGGCAAGTTCCCTCGGCGCTTTTTCGGAGAAGAGCCATTCTTGGTATGACCACGTGAAGCTGACAGGGTATCCCTAGCTGGGTGCCTGTCGTCGAACCTCTTTCCCTTGAGGTCGAAAACTAGAACAATAATAATAAAGAATTTAACCAAGTATAAGACACAATATTATTGAAAGAGCGAAAACTCTCGTCGAAGAAGGAAATTCTACTTTATCACTAAGTTGCCACCCCCACCTTCAATACGAACGGCACTTAGAAGTTGTTTTCAAATTTTCAAATCAGATGACAGGAAAATGAACAGTGGCTAGGTAATACGATAATTCGAATAATTATACAGGTCAGAACGTGTTGTGGCGTACTTTGGCGTTGTTTTCCAATTAGTGTGTAGGACTGAAGTAAGATTATTAATAATAGCGGACTCGGTTGTGGCAATATGACAATTTGTGGCAGATAATATATAACGATCTATTCAAGCGAAAGATTGGAGTTTACCTATTATAGGGGAATCCTTGCAAGAGCAAAGCTTGTAGGATCTTAAATGAAGGGATTACTTCCATGGGGTGACCATATACTAGCTATACTCTTATTTTCGCCAAAAATTTGACGGCTTGCAGTTCAAAAGGGACTTCAAGCGATACATAAGCCATTGTAATGACTGAAGCCACGAGATTTCGAGCGGCAATAAACGCCAATTACAGTACGAGTTTAGTTCGAATATTACGCTTATATCACGTTTGGGACTTGCTTTAGGGCTCCCCAGCTTACATAGAAACGGTTAACTTTGGTCTCCTACATCAAAAGTGTCAGACAAAATTCGTCTCGAGGGGGGAACCACTATATTGCATAAATATCGATAGTCATTTGTGTCAAACGTGTTACCTGATCGCCTCTCCCGTGAGCTTTTCGTATTCTGTGGAGCCATCTCGGACACTTCGGGCGACAAAATCGCGTGATGAACTACCAGAGTTTGCACTGGACGAAATCGGTTCGGATAGAAGTCGAACGGACTGTAACAAGTATTTACCAAACCTGTTCAATGCCGTAACACACACATTTGACAATTATGACAGTTAGAGCGTGCACAACCCGGCACTGTTGTATTGTGTTTATGTGATTTTTATCTCATCCGAGCCAGTTGATTGGCTAGCGACTTCTCCGTATTTACATAACATCACCTCGCCATTGGCTAGTCAAACCAATTCACTTAAAAAGCCCACGTGGACGCACGAAATTGCAGCAGAACTTCGAATCCCTGAGAGCTTCGTTCATCTCCTAGGTTTTCTTGACATTTGTATTCGACCGCATCTTAAGAGGAATATTTGTGTCTAACACGATTAATTCGTTTGTTTGGAAGTCGAAGACTTTTGTTTTGCCGTTACAGCAATATGGTAGACAAAATAGACCGATGTGAACAGCGTGTGTGATTTATAGTTTGGGCCAAACGAGGCCCTGGGGAATTTGGTGGCATTTACAGTGAGCGATTAGCAATCGCCGATATTGAAAGCCTCACAACACATTCTTTGAGGCGATTTTCACGAACGAAAAACCTGTCGTGACACGAACGGGATATTTTTAAACGATTAGCAACACAATTTAACGAATAGCAGCTGTTTTTGAAGGGATTTTGGTTACGAAATGGTCTTGAATGACAGAGATGACAACTGTCATGACCTTTTCTGGGAGGTTGCGGTTCGTCGCCCTTAACTCCAGCCATACACGCGTTATTTCAAATCTCAACAAAGCCAAGTATCGGATTCGTTACCAGCACACACAGACTGTGTGAAACTTGACGAGATTTATATCAGCGAGAAAGATTTTGACTTTGATTGCATTCACTCAGACCTGAGTTTATCACTTGCAATATCAAACTAAATGTTTTCTCGTCAAATGCTATGTAAACAAAGAATGTGTTAACCGGTCGAGAGATGACTGATGAACCCAAATAAGTAGTGAAAGACCCAAAACACGTACTCGTATTAAATTCGAGCAGCTTTGTCTTGAAAGTCGACTTTGGCGCTGTTGATATGAAGGCGGGCTAGCCCGGTTAGCCGGGCTGACTCGTGTCACGAAATTAAAAGGAGATTTGAATTAATGTTAGGATTTGTTTACATCTAAACTAAACGAATTCTTTGTACATTTAGTTTGTGCACGTTTTAAAACCACAGTGAGACCCTATTCAATCGCGTGAGCCTGGTTAGCCGGGCCAGTCCGGCTCATATGAACAGCCCCTTCTTTGTGATTGAAACGATTCCCTCGCTCGCTCGTTTAATAGGTTTTAAACGTACTCGACTTTTCACATTGTAAAGTAGAGATGTTATTGAATACTGTATTTTGAAACTTCTTCGACTGTGACAGCGAGCCAATCTTAAACCATCTTTTGAATTTCGTGAATTGAAATGATTCCCTGGCCTCGTTTGGCGCTCTACTGTACAGTTGTCAACTGTACAGTAGAGATGTTATTGAATACTGTATTTTGAAGTATTTATCACAACTGTAAAGTCCTAACTTCAGCGAGTCAATCTCAGAATAGACCATCTCGCTCGTTTATAGTCTTTATAAGTTTCAAAGTTCAAACGTGCTTGTCTTTTCATCAATTGTAAAGTAGAGATGTTATTGAATACTATGTTCTGAACCTATTTAACATATATCTATAAAGACCTATAAACTGCTTTGGCTTTGACCACTTACTTAATTGACGGCGCGTCAATCTATGCCAGAGGAATATATGCATGAACCTATGCTATCTTTTGAATTTCGCATATTGCAATATTTCCCTCGCTCGCTCGTTTATAAGTTGCTCGACTTCTCATCAGTGGCAAAGATGTTATTGCATACTGTATTTGAAAGCTATCAAAATCCTAACTTCAGACTTCTTTGGCCCAATCTAAGGACTTGGGTTCCTCGTTTGGACGCTGACAGTGCGCAATGTAGCCCATCTTTCGAAGTTTGAGCCAAGCAGGGTAAAAGAATATTGCAAGCAAAAAAGGAAAGACTAGAAACGATTTAATATAGATAAGTTTTGTGGAAACACCACGTATAATATTTATTTGCTAAGCTTCCGGCCTGTTGACTCAGGCCTTCATCAGAGTGAAAACTTTTAAAGAATTAGAAACGATTTATTCTAACAACACGACATGCATGCATGTATAAATAAGTTCTCGAAACAAAGCAAACTTCACCAAGATTACTGATATGTATTTATATGACAGTACGAGGGCTGGATTTGACCTCACATTGACAAGGGAGTCTTTTAGGCCCGAAGATGAGAGGGTCAGGTGCTCATGTGTAGGAGGGTCGGCCTTCTTCAGTGAGCGTCGTTTACACGGAAAACTGCAGCCCTCCTATGGAAAACGTCCAGCTTTCCTATGGCTAGGGTCCGTTAACGTGATGCGGGCTAACCCACTTACCTAAGTAATATTGGGCATTTCACTCGATTACATAGTGTTCTAGTGATTTGGGGTGAAAGAAAATTCGAGTGTAGAATATATACATTTTAAGACCAAACAGGGACCAGTTGCGAAAAGTGCAACTACACATGCAGGCTTTCCGGCAGGAATTGAACCCACGACCTTGCGATTCTAGTGCAATGCTCTGAACACTGAGCCACGGAGGGTGTTGCCAAGAGCCTGATCGCGAGTTGGTAATGCCAGGAGAGAATTGGGTATATTATAAGTAATATTGGGCATTTCACTCGATTACATAGCATGTTCTAGTGATTTTGGGTGAAGGAAAATTCGAGTGTAGAATATATATATAGTTTAAGACCAAACCGGGACCAGTTGCGAAAAATGCAACTACACAGGCCTTCCGGCAGGAATTGAACCCACGACCTTGCAATTCTAGTGCAATGCTCTGACCACTGAAGGGCGTTGCCGAGAGCTTGATCGCGAGTTCTGTAAAAATATATATAATAAGATGGTGATGCCAGGAGAATTGGGTATATTATAAGTTATACTGGGCATTTCACTCGATTACATAGCATGTTCTAGTGATTTTGGGTGAAGGAAAATTCGAGTATAGAATATATACATTTAAATGTATATATTCTACACGCGAAATTCCCTTCACCCAAAATCACTATAACCCGGTTACCGTCGCGCTGATTTTATGTCACGAAATATTTGAGAAAGGCAGAATGATATAACAAAGCAAAATTGGCTTCGTTTTTCTAAACGTACAGCACACATGGTATTCTAATATTTTTTTGTATTCAGAAAGATTTTCGTGTCCGGCAACCGGGCTAGCCCGCTTCCGTGTGAACAACCCCTTAGAAAGGCCAGCCAACCTAGATCCCTAGAAATCAGTAGGCTCAGCCCTCTTGGTCGCTATTTATATGAAAAACTTCCAGCTTTCCTAAGCGACATCTGGAGTGATCAATAGCGAGATCTCTTGGAGGGCTGGCCCAACCTCTTATATAATATAAACCAAAATAAATTTTACAACGGATTGGATGGGCAAGCGGAATCTCGGGAGATGTCATAAATCCGGCTCCCCTGTATAATACCCCACTCAGTATAGAACAGTATGGATAGAGTAAAGTGTAAAGGTGGTAAACTAGTGCAGGGCCGTAGGAAGATGTTTCAGGTTAGGGGGGCGAACGCCGAAGGCATGAAAACCCTCTAGGGGTCCGGGGACATGCTCCCCCGGAAATTTTTGATTTCTAACTCTCTGAAACGCGTTTTCCTGCATTTTGGGGTCAGTTTTACAACAAAATATTATGATCATGAACAACATCATTTTAGTTTACGTTTAATTACTTCCTTCCACGAGAAAGCAGAATTTTATGAAAGGACATCCTATAGCGAGAAGGCCGGGAAGCGCGCAAGCTTTATATATATTAAACCATTGGCGATGCATAACATTTCCAATGACTGCGAGGTTCTTTGGCGCTTTCGCATCAGTAACTTTAACTGTAAAGTTATCTTGGTTAACTTACCAACTTCAGTCTTTGTATCTTGCAAGTCTTGCCGTGGAGCCGGGACAAAGAAAGATTGAATCTTCCTCTGCGCCATACGTCTGCGCTAACTGGCAGCGGAAAAAACTCGTGCTTTCACGTCTAATTTTTAGGGTGGCTCTGGCGATTAGGTGGGAGCTAGCCCCCCATTGCCCCCCTGGTTCCTACGGTCATGAACTAGTGAGACATTTAGGAGCGAAATACTGACGTTTCAGTTCCAAACTCAGTACGTCATTAGTATTTCGTTATTAAATATCTTGGCAGTTTAATTACACCTTTTCACTATGTTTCTAAGTATACAGCGAGTGCATGTGTGACACCATGTCAATTTCTAATTACGATACGACCACTAAGACCCTGTACACATGAAGTGCACATTGACAGTCTAATCAAATCGAAAAAGGCGAGTGAAGTCAATCCGGGCACATGTTTATACACGGAGAATCCGATCTGCTTAGTACATTGCTGTCGGTTTTGGAACACTATTTTCTGTGCTTCCCTCAATGTCTGCCATTTAGCATGACACACATCAACTTCACTCATGCGTATCACGTCATTTTCAAGTCAAACCATGTTTACATCAATCAGATCGGAGACATTCAATTATCCAATTCTAATTACTAATTCTAATTTGTAATTACAATCAATTAAAGCATAGAGGATAATGACGCAGTTTACTGTCGAAGGAAGTAATATAAACAGGAAAGCAAAAGTGCGCCTCCCGGTCTTAGTAGTTACTTTAAGAAGTTTTAAAATACTTTTGGCAGAACCACGGGTGTTAAAGATTATTATTACAAAGTAATTATCCCCCGCTGTTTAATTCTAATTACAAATTCTATGACGTTTCGACTGTACTACGCACAGATCAGTGGTATCAGTGTGCTGTTAGCGCGCTGCCTCTCACCAAAAGTCCGGTTAGACGGGGTTAGTACTTGGATGGGTGACCGCTTGGGCATGACCCCGTTGTCGGGCTTGGACTCATGTGAGTAGAGTTGTAGTTGATCTCTCCTGTGCTTCGAGGGTTTTTCGCCAGGTTCTCCGGTTTTCCTCCCTCCATGAAAATAAAATCAACACCTAACGGCTTAGTTGTGATCCGTGGTCTGAACTGTATCGTTGGCGGCTGCTTAGAGTGCCTTTGATGTGCCTCGACACGGCCACGTTGATCTGTAATTCAGCCGCTGGCTGCAAGTAAGGTAGCCTGCGCCGCAGACGACTATAACAGTGTTATATTATTAGACGTAATATAACACTGTTATAGTCGTCTGCGGCGCAGGCTACAAGTAAGGATGATTAGCCACCCAGTCATTTATCATTTATCATTACGTCATTGGGCGAATTTCAGGGTATTGCGCGCGCATCATTTTGCAAAGGAATTGGCGGGGAATTGGCCGGCTCTTGGTGGGCTCCCCACAAAGTAACAACAGCAGAATAACAGTGTTAAACATCCAGAAACTGTATCTATACTTTGTTGACTTTAAACAGTATCTTCACTTTTGGAGCCAGTTTTCTTTGAAAAATGATGCGCGCGCAACACCCTGAAACTCGCCTATAGACCATTTGCACAATGACGTACGATGGCGTTGGGGGACTACAGCTACCAGAATGCTTTGCCAGTATTCTAGGGTTTCGGTTTCGGGTAAAAGGATGACTCAAAAGACCTGCCCAGTCCTTTCGCGGCTTTTCCAAAATATGTCGTCAAATTTGTTTTTTCCAAATTTGTCGTCAATGCAAGTTTCAGTGAATCTCAAGATTTTAGCAATCTTTTTGATACCCTAACCACAACATAAACCCTAACCCAAATCAGAAAGCTGGTTTATTTGACGACATATTTTGGAAAAGCCGCGCAAGGACCGGACACGACCCTTTGAGCTATCCCTTTTAGCCGAAACCCAAGAATACCGAAGAATACTGACAAAGCATTCTGATAGTTGCAGTCACCCAACTCTATCTCACGTCATCGTTGCAAGTGGCCTATTAGCCATTTCCCAAAAGAGCAGAGTACTGGGTTCGAGTTGAGACCGCAAAGCATGTTGGGGTCGTTTGGAAGGACAACAATGGCTGCAATGCAAATGAGCTGTCGGAGTGTCGGTGTCCTTTAGTTTATTAAATGAATAATGTCCATATCAACAGAAAGTATTTCACTGAGTGAAGAAGACATTCCAGGAGATAAAATTCACGGGAATTAGTAGAAGAATGCACTGTTGTCCAGTTAAGAAGATGCCGTGTCGTATCTTGTCTTTTTCTTCGGTGAAGCTATCACATCTTCAACTGAACGTTGTTTGAGTTCTCTTTTAGGTGTCTCATTTATCCAAGGAAATATCGTAGGTAAATGATTACGACTCAATTTTTCTCCTCCTTCGAAGTGAGCCAAACAAACTCGAGTGGCGTCTGACTTCGTAAGTGTTTTGTTCCTTAGAATATGTTCATGTTTTTCTGTGCTCCTGGTTCTTTGGAATCCTATAATAATGCAGTTGTAGTGCATTTCTAAAACTATTCGTGCAGCCTGGAACGCAACAATTATAATGAGGCATCTTTTATATTTTATGCTGGCTCTTCAATCTCTGCCAGTATCTTGTCCTTCCAAACGACCCCAACATGCTTTGCGGTCTCAACTCGAACCCAGTACTCTGCTCTTTTGAGAAATGGCCATTCTCGTCCCCAGAGCCTCTCCCGTGCTGGCGCGCGGAAAAGGCTCTGGGGGAATCCACAATCATCGCGATCTGATTGGTTGTTCAAATTCAAAGGCCTATATATAACGGAGCTTAGTGAATGTTTATAAATAAACAGTATTTGAGACACGAAATCTGACAACGAAGCACAATTCTAATATAGTTCTAATCCGAACAATTCAAAGAATCTTGGTGTTCCGGTTTTGGATTCTCCCAGAGCCTTTTCCGCGCGCCAGCACGGGAGAGGCTCTGGGGACGAGAATGGGTAATGGCTAATTATTCGTTACCAAAAGTCTGGGCAGTTTACCGCCTTTTCACTTTGCTCTTACTAAGTATAGCCAGCGCTTGTAGGTAGACAATGTAGTGCGAGGTAATGTTAATTTATTGTGCTCTCGTGTTTCTAAAACACTCCCACTCATTTATGAAATATTACTTCCAGATCAGTCGTTCATATTTTAACTACTACTTAAAGCGTAGACGAAAATGAACGTTACGTTGGAGCTCAGATGATTAAGGTTTTTAATTCCCATTTCAGATATCTCTCAGCAATTTGATGTGTGCAAGAGAATGGTGAATTGGATAGAGAGATTCGAGCAAAATTGCAAAGAGGACGAAACGCTTGGAATAAGAATAAGGTCTCCAGATTTATGTACGACAGCAAGATGCCAATGAGATTGAAGAACAATGCATATTATAAATATTAAATATTATATAATACCAAGTATATTATAAATATTAAATATTAGTAAGTATATTAAATATTACACGGTGCCGAGATGTGGCCGGTAAAAGAAAACTCAACTGAAGAGATTGAAAGTTTCGGAGATGACGCAATTACGGGTACGTATAATTGCCGGGACCACAATACGCGAAAGGAGGAATGATGACATCCAGCAAAAAGTGAAAGTGCGAGGTTTGCGAGAGAACATTGAGGAAGCGAGGAGCCACATCTTCTCAAACTCATTAATAACTCATGAATTATCGTAGCCAATCCATGAACGTATACCACACATCAAATACATGAGTTTTCATATACCCAATAAAAACCTGTAGGAAACTTCCTAGTGAACTGGATCACATTTCTTAACCTGCATATTGAAATAAACGAAGAAGACCGAAAATCGCGATGCGAATACTCGTGTGAGAAGCCAGGTCAAACCCTCGTTTATCGTGTTTCATCAGGGGAATCCAAACACTCAAAAACAATAAAAGCCTCTGGGCTACGCCCTCGGTTTTCATTTGTTTTCTCGTGTTTGGAACACCTGATCAAACACTCGTGTTTGATCTATTACATATCACTCGATGAGTATATAATGGACGGAGGGGAAGATGGAAAACGCCCACGTGGAAGGAGAAGGAAACGGTGGATAGACTGTGCAAAGGAAGAAGATTCAACATCAAATAACAAATGGAGAGCTGCGATAAGGAGGCCTGACTTCCAGTGAAGATTTATCAAAATGATGATGATGATTATTCTATGCATAGATACTTACTAAGGAGAAGTTCATATAAAAGCAAGCTGGCTCGCGTGGTAACAATCTAGTATAAAAGGGCTATTTGAGTGGTCTGCATTAGATCATGATCAAGATACGACAAACGTCGCCTGCTCGCTTGCTGTACAGCGGGAAAACTTGCGAGCCATGGTCTGTAGCCTTATAGAGTAATTGCAACAAAAATTTTCGAACAAATCTCAAAAAGTTTTTTTCAAACAAAATTTTCAGTTTATAACGTTCTGATTAATAAACATATAAGCTTACTAAGGTAAAACAAGTAACTAGAACAGCCGCATTACTGGGCATTACTAATGCCGGAAAAACACAATCGTATCATCCGCCATCTTGTTTCAATACTGTGCCTCAATAACTTATAACTTAGTAACTTACAAGCTGCGTAAATATTATAAAACAAGACGCCTACTTTGTAGTTAAACAGTGATCAGATGTGGCTGACAACTGTCTTGATCGTAAATATGTTCACCAATATGAAGTATGCACCACATTCAGCCTTCGATCTGATCTTCCTCGACCCACTCCCACCTTGCCTAACTCCATCACACGGCTAACAACTCACAGGAATTATGAATAGTAGTAGAAGTAAAAAGAGAAAAAATGCAAAATAAACGGGAAAAAAGCAAGAAAAAACCCGAGTGCGCTTTACGGTAAATATTCTCTTATTATACAACAACCTGGGTAAAACAAGTTGATTGGCCAAGATTTATGTACGGCTACAAAAAAGATGCATGGCTGACATCGCAAGTTGCAACAACCAATCAAAACAGCCATCCCTCCTTATTATCGCCCAATCAGATTGCTCTATTGGTATAGATAACTTATGACGTAATCAAGCATGAATTCTATTTTATTATTGGAATATTTCACCCCGCTTGACAATTAAAGTTTCCAAATTTCGGAAACTTCAAAATCTGTTGCATAAAACAAATCTATAGGTAATTCTATATATTCAGTACGCCTGTACACAGCAAACAGACGTTTGGTGGACGAATTCGTCAAGCTCAATTACTCAGAAAAGATTTCTGAGACCTCAGACAGGGTTCGCCGAACCTGAAATCTTCTAATCACCAGTTAGACGCTCTAACCATTGAACCACTAGACTCAGATGGAAAGCTAAGATTGCCAATTCATAGTCATATGTGCTCTTATAAGTGGTAGCGTTTGCATATGACCACCATATCACTTTAACTACATCTCATATGCAAACGCTACCACTTAGGAGCGCATATTACTATAAATTTGCAATCTTAGCTTTCCATCTGAGTCACAGTGGCTCAATGGTTAGATTCGAACCCTGTCTTGGGGCTCAGAAATCTTTTCTGAGTAATTGAGCTTGACGAACGTCCACCAAACGTCTGTTACATTACACCAAGCTCGCAAACGTACCACATGCACTACATGTATACGTACAACTTATATGTTTACAGCAAAGTAGGGGTCACAGAGTGCAAAGAACAACAGTCACGCTACTCGACTGTGTGTCGACATCACGCCGTACCTTTTTTTCTCCTAAATTGTTTTCTGTGCCATGTAATGTTATTGAGAAACTGGGTGGAATCAAATTACGATTCAGTTTTGGATATTTCATACAGTTATTTTATAAAACTATAGTATACCAATGTGGTTTACCTATTTGTTGTCCAGTTTTGGCCATCATCCTATGGGTGTTTCTTCATCATAAACGAACTGATCCCCAAGGAGTTTCCTCGCCTAAGAACAGACTGGTGAATAGATGGTGGAACGAATCCGGATGGAATTTGCACAATCGATCGCAGTCTGGGTTGAAATTGACTTCAAGTAATACTGGTTGCATATGATCAGAGCCTGGAAGTAGAACAAGAATATATGAGAGATTGGTAAACCATGCTGGCCAGCAAAACGGCTTTGATAAGCAATTCTTACCTAGGCTAAAGAAACCAATCTGTACAATACACCATGCATATTGCAACCAACCAATTGTTCAATTCAAACTGACCAACTAACAAATCAAACAACTGACCGACCAACCAACCAACCAACCGACTAACCAACCAACCAACCAACCAACCAACCAACGAACCAAACAACCAACCAACCAACCAACCAACCAACCGACTAACCAACCAACTAAGCAACTAACCAACCGAACGACAACATGACCAACCTACCAACAGACAGACAGACAGACAGACAGACAGACAGACAGACAGACAGACAGACAGACAGACAGACAGACAGACAGACAGACAGACAGACAGACAGACAGACAGACAGACAGACAGACAGACAGACAGACAGACAGACAGACAGACAGACAGACAGACAGACAGACAGACACAAGCGAAGGAAAAAGGTATAGTAAACTGCCGAGAAAGAGAGCATTCAGGAAAGAGAGCATTTAGGACAAAAAAACGCCACGAGGCTCCATTTTTCGAACAATGATAAAAACATAACCTACCGTCATCTGCCCACTTCAACATGAAGTCCAGAGCATAGTAAGCACGAGACTAAACCAAAACAAAAATTAACTATTACGACCAATTGGAGTGAAAAAGAGTTTCATGAGTTTAATAGTAGCATTAATCCATTGATGTCTATGATGTCCGAAGGTTCTCCCTTTGAGGAGTAAAATCGTCCGACGTTAGACAGAGTAAAACAATAAAGAGGCCGTTTTTGGCCAGCTCAGGCAGGAATGGGTTAATCACTTGTTAATCCGTTGCTGCCTAGGATGTCTGAGGGTTCTCTCTTTGATGAGTAAAATCATCTGGTGTTAGACAGAGTGAAACAATAAAGAGGTCGTTTTTTGCCAGCTCAGGCCGGAATGGGTTAATTACTTGTTAACAGATCTTGGAAATCCATAAGTGTAATACTGCTCGCTGTCTAGCTAGCCCTATCTCTTGCTGTTTTTAATAATTGTAACTTAACTTTAGTTATTTGATCTTGAAATTAATTAATTTTGTATGTCTTTGTTAACGGGCCCGCAGTAATTGGTGTATACTGTTGCGGTGACCCCTGCCATTTATTATTTTATACATGGCGAAGTTAAATAAATAAATAAATAAATAAATAAATAAATAAATAAATAAATAAATAAATAAATAAATAAATAAATAAATAAATAAATAAATAAATAGGAGAAGAAGAAGAATTTCAAATGAGGTCGAATCACTGCTGTAGAGAAAAGTTTTCTGACTGCCCCCAACCAGGAATCGAACCCAAGGTCTCTGGTTTAACGTACCAGCCCTCTACCACTGAGCTATTGGGACTCCCGGCCGAGGCAATCAGAATTCTGGTTGGGGCAGTCAGAAAACTTTGCTCTACAGCAGTGATTCGACTTCATTTGAAATTCTTATTCTTCTTGTATTCACGCTGCTGAAAGACAACCGAATATTTAATAACTTACAATGGCCTGGGTCAAGCCGACTTCGTCCTGGAGAAAGATATCTAACTCTTCGCTCAGGTGGATTAGATATCCCCCGATGAGCCACGGTAATGTGTGCGATATATAATATATGGATATTTCTGACTGCCTCAGCTGGGAGTCCCAATAGCTCAGTGGTAGAGCACTGGTACGTTAAACCAGAGACCTTGAGTTCGATTCCTGGTTGGGGCAGTCAGAAAACTTTTCTCTACAGCAGTGATTCGACTTCATTTGAAATTATTATTCTTCTCGTATTCACGCTGCTGAAGGACAACCGAATATTTAATAAAATAAATAAATAAATAAATAAATAAATAAATAAAAATAAACAAAACTCCTTGCTGCCTAGGCCGTCTGAGGGTTCTCCCGAGTAAAACCGTCTGGCGTTAAGCCCTAATCAAACGAGAGCGCAAGTCATCGCAAGTTGGCAGTCACAAATTTCTGTGGCGGAGTGTTTTAAACAAATTTTAACTTTGTCACGGTACATAATATTTTCGGGAATTATTAAGAGGGGCTGGCTGAGATAGCGTGACTGCCAACTTGCGATGACTTGCGTTCTCGTTTGATTAGGGCTTTAGACAGAAAAAAAACAACAACAATGAATAAAGAGACCATTTTTGGCCAGCTCAGGCAGTGGAGGCAGGAAAGGTCTAATATAACTGATAGAGCTCTATCAGTTATATTAGACCTTTCCGCCTGAGCTGGCCAAAAATGGTCTCTTTATTCATTGTTGTTGGGTTTTTTCTGTCTAAAGCCCTAATCAAACGAGAACGCAAGTAGTTATCCAGTATAATATACACTTAATGCCTGCTCCCGAGGGAAACAGTTAGTTAGTTTTGTTTTCCTCGAGTCTCGATGTTTCCCTCGACTCCGTCTCGGGAAATATCAAGACTCTCGGGAAAACAAAACTGTTTCCCGAGGGATCAGACATTAAGTGTTTTGTTATATAGCTTGACTTTCGCTGAATAATTTCGACGTTTATCAAGGGAAAGTACACAAAAGACAAACGCTAAGACTTAACCAAAACATTTCGCCTGGTTCCGTAATTTCACGTCAACCAAACAAATATGAGTCTCAGAACAAAAGAACACCAATACAATTCTCCAGTTAATCTTCACACATGCTTTGAAGACCTATAAATATTCTTTTTTTCGTAGAAAACAAGCTTTTGTTTACAGGATGCCTTGAAGACTTGAAAGTTCTAGCGGGCAACAATTGAAAACTTATTGACCGAGCAGACAATAAGTTCTCAATTATTGCCCGCTCGGTAGACATTGAAATTTAGCTAAGGTCATGTGACCACAAACCAACCAATGACAATAATCGTTGCATCCAGTGAAACTCAAGCTATATAACAAATAAAGTCAGTTTATACATACCATTTTGCAATGACCAATTCCTCTTGGAGGTTGCTCGCACGATGCAGCTACGAAAAGTTCCTTGATTATTCTATGAACTTCCGACTAGAAAAAGGGGGAAAATGGCACACCTGTAAAGCGTACACATGCAGACGGAAACTTCAAAAGTCAATCTATCAATTTAAGTTTCTCTTTTTGAGAGAGCACTTAAAATGACAAAGTAACGTCTTTTGCAGTTTTTTCGTTTCAAACACGAGAGGACAATGAAAATCACGAGGTCGTTAACCGAGTAATTTTCATTGTTCTCGAGTGTTTGTAAAACATGAGAGAATAATGAAAATCACGAGACTGCAAGCTGAGTAATTTTTATTGTTTTCGAATGTTTTGCAAACACGAGAGAACATTCAAAATTACGAGGGAATAGGCCGAGCGATATTTCTTGTTCTCGAGTGTTTGCAACCCCTGGTAAAACACGATACACGAGTTTATGAAATAGCTTCTCAATCGTGTAGAGGGACTTGATATTGGTGGATATTAGATTAGACAATGGTTTCACGTTGAATTTAGAATTAAGAAAAGTGGTAACAAACGGTTCTTTGGTTGTGCCGTTTATTATCTGATTTCTTAATTATAAATTCAGTTTGCGCGACCTTTACTGGGTTTCAAAACTCATACATATGACCAAATATTTCTCTCTGATTGGCTAATTAGCCCATGAATTATTATCATCAATAACTATTATAATTAAGAACTGTTTGTGAGTGGGCTGAGGCGGTTTTGAAGAAAAAAACGAAACCGAAAACTGTCACGAAAAAACCGGTAAAACCGACATAACCGATCTTCTGCATTAATTAAATTATTGTGAAATAAAAAACCCCAAATCGAACCAACATGTGTGTTTACTTTATGAAGCAATAAATAAATATATTGCAGCAACCAACACTGATTATTTACAATTAGTTAAGTTTTATACATCAAAATGTAAAATTCTAGGCGCTTAATACAGTGCCTTTTTGTTTACAAATTCTCAGCCGAAAAAAACGAGCAAGTCAACCTTTTCAGGATTTAACCGCGCTCGTGCTGGAGTGCTTACAAATCCTGCCTTGCTGAACCAACTCGCCCGTTGTGAGGAAATCAATTTCTACCTCGGATCAAGGAATGAAGTAACATTCATCAAAACTTTGAGATCCATTTTCGGTTGACATGCCAACGGGAGATCTCCATCTTGACTAGCCAATTGGACGGTAGACAAACGCTGAATAAGTGGCTTCAGCGCACCAATGGTAACATGCGTGCTTGTCCGTCTTTTATGCATAGTCATCGGATAAGAATGCAAAATATAAGTTAAACTGAAAAACTTTGAATCGGTTTTTCGTTTTTCCATCGTGAAAGGAACCGGAAAACCGATCTCAAAACAAAACCGATCTTTTCCGGTTAACCACCTCAGCCTATTTGTGAGGACCTCCCAAAAACCAGTCAGCATTGCACGATAACAGTAAAGAGAAAATGATATCCTGTGAAATCCACCATCAGACGTGGAGATCAGGCGCGCAACGAGAGGGGTGTCGGAGGGGGCGTTCGACCCACCCCCCCCCCCCTTTTTGGGTTGCGATGGAAATTTTGGAGGTCAAGAGTTACTTTTACTCTTTTTGGGGCCTTTGAGTTTTGCCGTTTTTACACTGAACTTTGAAGACATGAAGTTCCAAATTTATAAATTTTGCGGGGAGCACGGGTGGCGTGTGCTGTTAGGGCGCTGCCTCTCACCAATAGTTAAGCCCGGTCGGACGGGGTTAGTACTTGGATGGGTGACCGTTTGGGAATAACCCCGTACTCCGCCAGCTTGGGACTTATGTGAGTAGAGTTTAGTTGGTCTCTCCTGTGCTCCGAGGGTTTTTCGCCGGGTTCTCCAGTTTTCCTCCCTTCGTAAAATCAACACCTAGGTCTTAGTTGTCTACACATAGCAGTTTGGTGTCAATTGGGACGAACGTTCTGATCCTCTCTCCTGCCACACGTTAAATGGCAAATTTAATAAATTTAAAAGAGTTTGTCATGATCTTGTTTTCTCCTTACGTTTTATGCAAATGTCGTGACCCTTGAGGATAGTAATCGCCATTTTGAGGTCTGGTGTGTTACTGTGTTATGTTTAATTGGGTAGAGTACAGTCGTCGCCATTAAATACTGAGATTGTATAATAATACTTCGAACCAAGACAATACCAAGTCAACACTCTATTGCTCTAACACGAGCACAATTAAAACCTGAAAGAAAACTATACCTACGATCAATACGTTATTTTGGCTAATGTACGCTTACAAATTATCAAAATTTTCTCTAACAACGGGTCATTCCAGAAAACATCCACACCTCCCCCACGGAGGAAATGTAAAGTTGCCTCCCTCCTCCCTTCGGACATCCTAATGCATTTTACTATTATCAGAAGTAGATTTACCCCCCTCCCCTCCCCTCCCTGGATGGCACAATTTCCTCTGTGGGGGAGGTATGGATCTTTTCTGGATTGACCCAATATGAAAAGGAAATGGAAAATAAAAGTCTAATAAGATATATCTTAAAAATAGTGGGATGCACGGTTAAAATATGTGATTTAAAACCTCTATATTTTGCTCAAAAGTTTCCTCAGAATGCAGGAAATGCCGTTTTAGATACCCGAAGTTAAATTTTCGGTGGGGGGCATGCCCCTTTGGTAAAACGACCCCCCTTTCAAAAATCCTGGTTGCGCCCTTGGTGGAGATAAGCTATAGCGACGACAATATACCATCTGCTAAATTAGGCTAGGTATACTTATAGGTATATCAAACAACTCTCCACATTAATTTACCTCTATGTCTGACCATTTATAACCAGGATTCTCCTTATCAAATATTTCTGGAAATTCACAGTGATGGATCTATGAAAGGCATACAAAATTCAGAATTGTAGAATAGGGTGTGTCGTTCGCACGCTGTGATTCGTCAGTTACCGTGTTTATATCAGGCTGTATAACCTTATACAAACACTCGAGTAAGTTTGGGAGAATTCGAAAGTATTTTAAAGTGCTTATATCACTTGTGGGGTTTTAACGTATTTGAATACAGCAAAAAAAGTTAGTTAAAAAGTTATTTTGCCGTTTTTGATTAACTGTACGCAAAACGACGCCCGCTGATTGGTTCCCGAGAGGTCGGGATTTTACGATATTGACCGACCAGTCAATACGCTTTTTTCTCGGCCCTGTAAGTTTTGGCGAGAAGATTTCTGAGTTAATTTGAATACAAATAAAAGAGAACTAGGTATCTTTATTCAAATATTCTGAACAATAAAATGTGTTGGAAAATTACTGCTGGTTTTCTTTAAAGCTGTTTATCTAAAAAAACAACAAGTAAAAGCCGAACTGGAGTAAACAAGAAGGCTAATAAGCGACACGAAAAAGTTAACAGGTAAGGTAAGGTAAACAGCATACTCCGAAGACGAAAACCACGCTCGAAGCTTAAAAATAAAGTGAACTAATAGCTATATAATAAATTCCTTATTAACCTCGTTTGCTCGGTCTGTATGGGAAAGTATTTGCCTTCGGTTTTATCGCACAAACCTCGCTCCTTCGTCGCTCGGTCTGTACGAAAACCTCAGGCAAATACTTTCCCGTACAGACCTCGCACTCGGTTAATAAGTCCTTATTGTTATATAGCTAGAGTTTCACTGGATGCAACGATGACTGTCATTGGTTGGTTTGAGGTCACATGACCTTAGCTAAATTTCAATGTCTACCGAGCGGGCAATAATTGAGAATTTATTGCCTGCTTGGTCAATAAGTTTTCAATTGTTGCCCGCTAGAACTTTAAACTCTTCAAGGCATCCTATGAACAAAACCTTGTTTGGTACGAAAAAAGAATATTTATAGGTCTTCAAAGCATGTGTGAAGATTAACTAGAGAAATGTATTGGTGTTCTTTTGTTCTAAGACTCATATTTGTTTGGTTGAAGTGAAATTACGGAGCCAGGCGAAATGTTTTGGTAAGTCTTAGCGCTTGTCTTTTGTGTACTTTCCCTTGCCGATAAACGTCGAAATTATTCAGCGAAACTCAAGCTACCGTAATTATTCGAATAAACGCCTCCCTCGAATAAACGCCGCCCTCGAATAAACGCCGCAGGGACAAGCAAAAATATTATTAAACGCCGCCCTCGAATAAACGCCGCACCTGAAGCGCCAAAAATTTAATAAACGCCGCGGCGTTTATTCGGTACTTATCTTTAAAAAATAAGACAACATTAAATCTAAAGCAGTCTTGGATATTTATTCTTCTCGATTACAATGTTATTTAGTTCAAAGTGGCTATACTTCATAGCTTTGCTACTTAGTTCTCTCTCTAAAACTTCTGCTATGCGCAGTTCCGTGGTGACAGCCGAGAATTTTGCCGGTACAACTAGTCCGATTTCTCTCTTTCTTTTTCCAGTGGCTTTCGCGAATAGTTTGTTCTCAGTGTTTGCGTCTAGGAAGTTCTTTAATAAGCGAGACAGCTCAATTGGGACGTGGCCAGCAAGCGTCTTCTTCGAATTCGGCTGCTTCGTGCCAGTGGGAGGTTTATAAACACCAATTGCGTTTTCATCGTGTTCCTTTGCCTCTGCGCGAGTATCTTTCTCACATTCAAGTATTTCATGAGTTTTGGGAGTCCACACAGACTTATAAACATGGTGACCTCGGATAATCGTGTCAAAGTCTACCTTGAAATACATTTTGAACTCTACTGGCATTGCCCTTGCCATTGTTGCGACTTGCGAGTTAACTTTGTTTGAAATTTGAGAAGGTTTGCATCAAGTTTGTGACATTAAGTTATTACTCGCACTTACTCAAATTACAAACATCGCTCGTGGTCCAATCAGCAAGTGCGGTTTGTATTCATGCTAATTGCAACTAGATCTATATTTTAGCACATGCAATGGCACAAAACCTACAACAAATGAGGAATGGCAGATTCAAATAGGGACCAAATTTCGCACAAAGGACAAAAAAGACATAACTACAGCCAGTAAAAAAACAAGCAATCGCATATGCTGAAATACACGGAAATCGACCTGCTTCTCGCCAATTTCAAGTCGATGAAAGAAGAATACGAGAATGGAGAGCAAAGAAGAGTGATATCGAAGGTGTTCTTGCGGTAAGAGGTAACAAAGTCAAACAAAGAAGTAGATTGTGTGGAGCTGGCCGAAAACCGCTAAGCACGAAGTTAGAGGAAGTTTTAATGGAGTGGATTGAAAGCAGACGATCTCGCGGTCTTCGAGTTTCCAGTAAACTTATAATGAAGAAAGCACAAGTAACATTCAACGATATAAACCAAAATGACGTGACTGACGACGACTTTAAAGCTTCAAGAGGCTGGTTGGCAAAATTTATGAAGAGAAATGGTTTATCTTTGAGAAGAAAAACCTCTATTGCTCAACAGGATCCAGAACGAATGATAGCTAAACTCGTGTCATATGTAATTCAAGTAAGACGCCTACAGAAAAAGCACGAATACAGCCCCTCTGATATCATTGCAATGGATGAAACTCCAGTTTGGTGCGATATGGTATCCGAAACCACTATTGACGCAACCGGGACAAAGACTATTACACTGAAAACGACGGGTCATGAAAAGGCTAGAGTATCAGTTTGTTTAGCTGCCAAGGCCGATGGGACAAAACTTAAGCCTATGGTAGTCTTTAAAGGAGCAAAACGAGAATCCGCAGCGCTAAACGAAGAGTTCAAACGTAGAGCGGTCGTAGCCACTTCGGTAAACGGATGGATGGACACTGAATTAACTCGTACCTGGACCAACTCTGTTCTAGGAGCGTTTTCTTTCAACCGAAGGCTGTTAGCTTGGGACTCCTACGAGTGTCACCTTGTGGACAGTATAACCGACTCTCTGAAATCCAAGAAAATCGATCGCGTGATTGTCCCGGGAGGTTGTACCAAATATATACAGGCGCCCGACGTAAGTTGGAACAAACCATTCAAATCATTGTGCACAGAAAGGTATGATGAATGGCTGGCGACAGTAGGCATTCACGAAGAAACAGCAGCTGGGAATTTGAAAGCGCCACCAAGAAAAACCATTTTGCAGTGGATTCTGGATTCCTGGGATGAATTGCCTACAGATGTCATCAAGAAATCGTTCAAAAGTTGTGCATTGAACCTTCCAGTTGACGGCTCAGAAGATGATGCGATTCACTGTTTCAAGGAGGGACAGCCGTGCAACACTGGACAAGCCGTCCTGAAATCACAACTGGATATTCTCGACGAGCCAGAAACGAATCCTTTCGACACTGAAGAATACACGTCTTCCGATGTTGAAGAGGCATGCCCTACTATTCAGCTGTTAGACTCGGACCACGAAGGAGACAGTGACATTGAAATAGAATGAAACTTAGTCATTATATAAGACAGTGAACAGTTCAATTTTCATATATATTTATATATATTTAAAAGACATATGAATTTTATTCTTAGTTTTTTAATAAATTCACAGTTGTTGTTACAAAATTTGCAATAAACGCCGCCCTCGAATAAACGCCGCCCTCGAATAAACGCCGCACCTGAAGCGCCAAAAATTTAATAAACGCCGCGGCGTTTATTCGAATAATTACGGTATACAGGGTGTATCAAAAAAAAGGCTACCCTTAGAAAATATAATTAACATTCTTTTCAAATAACCTATTGTATATTGACAGCCCTGTGGTCAGTTGAACCATTTTTAATCGAACTGATATGAATATAATTAACATTTTTATTTCAGTTATGCTCCTTCATACGTTTAGAAGTTATCGTAATTTCCCAGGTGTATACGACCATTTGTTTTTTACGCATCCGTGACTTCAGAGGTGTCCAGGGCTGTCAATATACAATAGGTTATTTGAAAAGAATGTTAATTATATTTTCTAAGGGTAGCCTTTTTTTTGATACACCCTGTATAACAAAACACTTAATATGTCTGATCCCTCGGGAAACAGTTAGTTTTCCCTCGACGAGTCTCGATGTTTCCCTCGACTTCGTCTCGGGAAATATCAAGACTCTCGGGAAAACAAAACTGTTTCCCTCGGGAGCAGGCATTAAGTGTATATTATATTCATTTTTACTGATTAGAACTAATCATACCCGGTTTGACGTCAACGGAGGTGACAACAAAAGAAATTCCCGCAAACAAAAGAAATTCCTGCAAACATGATATTACAAAGGAATAGCATAGAAAGAGGTGCATTAGCTATTAAACGTCCCGCTCGATTTGGGTCATTTAGTAATTTTACCAAATGACCCACATCGGGCGTTTAATACCTAATACACCTCTTTTTATGCTATTACTTATAATAATACTATGCCTTGAAGGAAATTAGTGATTAAATGTTCCCGACAGCTGAGGGAGGATTTGTGGAAGTCCCCAGGGCCGTAATAAAACTTGTCTCTGGCTCGGGTTCACATAAATTTTGGAATCCTCTCAACTCACTCTCGTGTTTGCATCAGGCTATATAAAACACAGACGGCCATTTTTTATTTCTTAAATGTAGTGACAGTCGCTCTAACCTGCTTCAGTGTGACATCGCTGCGATAATTCATGGTGGTAAAGTGCTTTTCATAAACATCAAATTGGTCCAATGAAAATGGTCTGAAGAAACAAAGAATCAC
>OZ036012.1:10214916-10397416 GCA_964035015.1 Corallium rubrum | reverse complement strand
ACATCTATAATTAATGGGTCAATACTAGTCACAGCAGCCATATATCGAAAATGAAATTTCACTTTGCCCACAACTTCTCTCTCAAGAAGCACAGGATTGTGGATATATTTGAAAGCAATCTAAGTGTAAAGAAACAGAGAAAATTCAACATATATTCGAAGAATATATAGAAAGAATATAAGAATAAGGCCTGCGTTAAACGTCGCACAATAGACGAATTTAATTAAAGTGCCTATGAAGCGAAAATTATTATTATTGTCTTAAATAAAAGAACTCTTAAAACTACAACGTAACATCTATTGCAGATCTTCGTTTCCGTGCTTCGTTCTTGAGATATTTCAGTTTCTTTGATATGCAAATTAAACACTTTGACATCACACATGTATAATGAGTTATCGGAGAAAGTTCAATGTCTTTGCTATTATCAAACGAAATCACTTCGAAGACGATCCTGTGCGTCTATTTCGCATACAAATATTACCAGGGTTAAGTCACGTTGGCCTGAAAAACAGAGAAAAATCTTCTCGACGTTTCGAGCGAAGGCCTTCGCTCGAAACGTCGAGAAGATTTTTCTCTGTTTTTCAGGCCAACGTGACTTAACCCTGGTAATATTTGGATTTCAACCGTGGCCGACGCTGTCCTAGAAGCTTTATTTCGCATACAGCATTAGACATACAGATTTTTAATTGATTTCTTTGATAACATGCGCAAAGATACCGAACGTTCTCTGATAACTCATTATACACGTGCGACATCAAAGTGTTTAATTTGCATATCAAAAAAAATTGAAATATCTCAACAACAAGGCACGGAAACGAAGATCTGCAAAAGATGTTACTTTGTCGTTTTGAGAGTTCTTTCATTTAAGACAATAATAATTTTCGCTTCATAGGCACTTTAAGACGAATTTAATTCGAATTAACTTCGTCGATAATGCGACGTAAATGCGACGTCAAGTTAAACGTCGAATTTCAGTCGCCAAATTTAATTGTTTTTACTTGGACGCATTGAGCCTGAAAACGATTCCTTGAAAACACGGCGAAGAATTGTCACAGACAGAAGAGAAATATTTAATTCGACGCAACGATAATTCGTCGTGTAATTCGTGAGTCGAATTTAATCGAGTTATACGTCGCAGTTTCGTCGAATAAAATTCAAACAATTAAATTCGTCTGAATAAAATTCGTCTATTGTACGACGTTTGGCGCAGCCTAAGTCGATGTGGACTTTATCAAACTTAATTTTCGCGTCATATGCACTTTAACTCAGCATATAAAATATCTAACCCAAAACAATAAATCTACAGACCTTATTCAAAAATGGCCGCCGAATTAGAATTCTTTTATGTGCATATAAATTAACCCTTATGACCTCGTTTTGAAGTTAAAATTCATTTGAATTTCACACATGAAAACGAGTTAATAAGGGCTAATTTATATGTATATAAAAGAATTTTAATTCGGCGGCCATTTTTAATAAGGTCTATATAGTAGTAAGCTACAATAATACCTTTGGACCTGTTTCTTTTAACCGGATAATATGATTCAGATTTCGAGTCACGTGAGTATCTAAACTACGACCCAGGTTCCAAGGTTTTATGATCCAAATGTTGTCCTCATTTCTATGGATATAAAAGATAGATATATATATATATATATATATATATATATATATATATATATATATATATATATATATATCAGAACAAGAAAACTGACGGAATCAATTGAGAATCAACGGAATCGTCAGTCAGTCAGTCAGTCAGTCAGTCAGTCAGTCAGTCAGTCAGTCAGTCAGCCAGCCAGCCAGCCAGCCAGCCAGCCAGCCAGCCAGCCAGCCAGCCAGCCAGCCAGCCAGCCAGCCAGCCAGCCAGCCAGCCAGCCAGCCAGCCAGCCAGCCAGCCAGCCAGCCAGCCAGCCAGCCAGCCAGCCAGCCAGCCAGCCAGCCAGCCAGCCAGCCAGCCAGCCAGCCAGCCAGCCAGCCAGCCAGCCAGCCAGCCAGCCAGCCAGCCAGCCAGCCAGCCAGCCAGCCAGCCAGTCAGTCAGTCAGTCAATAAACAAATCAGTCAGTCAATGAATCAGTCAGTCAGTCAGTCAGTCAGTCAGTCAATCAATCAATCAATCAATCAATCAATCAATCAATCAATCAAAAAAACAAACAAACAAACAAACAAACAAACAAACAAACAATCAATCAATCAATAAATAAATAAAAATATATAAATAAATAAGTAAATACATAAATAAATCACCGACCAATCAATTAGGACCCTTTAGCTTAGTAAAAACCTACCGTTCTTTTCTTTTAACGAAATTCTGCACGAATTGTGGTAACTCGAAGTTCAGGTTAAAGGACTGCTGAAACCACGGAGGTCTACTCGTCCCAGGGCACTCGCACCTCTCGGGATAAAGTGTTCCAACTCGTTCAACCACTCTGGCCAGTAGATCCTTGCAAGTCAGTACACTCTCGAATGGAAATTGGTTAATGAACTGCTTACCAGATTTCTGTAAGGACCTGTTAAAGAAAAAGAAGAAGAATATACAAATGCAACAACTACAAATATTTTTAATAATCAGAACGAACGAGAGGTTTGCTAGACGTTCGTCAAGCTCAAAAATGCCGCTGACACAACAGACAAGAATTGAACATGAAACCTTCTAATGGTGTACTATCACATGTATGTACATGTATAATACACACGTAAAAACGCGCAAGATGTTACAGACCTGGAAACAAGATGTTTACAGGTTGTTCCGACAGGCTGTCACCGTCATGTGTTCGCACTGGCTGTCCCACGTTGTTGACAAGTCTGTAACAGGTTGTTGACAACTTGTAACAAGGTTGATGACTCCAACAGACCTGTGACAACTAATGTTCCAACAGCCTGTTACCATCCTGCAGTTAACAACTTGTTAACAGGTTGATGCTACAAGGTTGTAGCAGCTTGTTCAATGAACAGCATTGTCATACAACCAGTTAACAGCCTTGCTAGCAGCTTGTTGCAAGCACATCCTGTTAACAAGCTGTGAGATTTTTACGTGTGTACACATTAGGGCCTTTTATACGGGGCAAAATAAGCCGTGACGTATTCAAGCATAGACCGTTTATACGAGCTGTTCACGACTTACTTAAGCCACGGCTTATTTTGCATTAATGTTTAAATTAATGCTTTCACAGACCAGTTGGTAGTTTGTTTCCTTTTTTCCCTCCGAAAAGTGTTCTCCCGCGCTCCACAAGAATTAAAAATTAAAAATAATTAAAACAACATTTTGAAAACGCAAGCGCGGTGGTTAAAAGTCGTGTTTCTATAACTCTATGGAAAACATGGATGGAATACGCCATCCAATACGCCATTATTCTAATTAAAATTTGTACAGAAACACCATTATACGCCATCCACTACGCCATTTAATACGCCATCCATGGAAGGTAATGAGAATTTACGCTTTTTATTTGGATTAATTTTAACGTTTAATCTATCTTTGACGGGTTAGGGAACTGTCATTAATTGCACAGGGGGGTGGCAGAAGGTAAGGTGCTGGGCAATGAAACTATAAATTAAAATTTGGTGGACTACGAAAACATTTGGAAAACTTGGCCCTCCCAGATAGAATTAATGACAGCTCCCTTATTTTATAAAGCAAATAGAAAACATTTTTTCCCGTGTTCCTATAAAGTTTTATAAAATAACATTTTGAAAACAAGCGCGGCGATTGGTTGAAAGCCGTGTTTCTATAACTTTATATAAACACGGCACAGTCCACGCCATTCAATACGCCATCATTACGGTGTAGGATACGCCATTATACGCCATTATGAAGAGTAAGGAGAATTTACGCTTTGATGCAGTGATTATTCTTACGTTCTATACCTATTTTCGATAGGATATTTTATAAAGGAAATAGAAAAC
Organism: Corallium rubrum; assembly: GCA_964035015.1. Taxonomy (NCBI): domain Eukaryota; kingdom Metazoa; phylum Cnidaria; class Anthozoa; order Scleralcyonacea; family Coralliidae; genus Corallium; species Corallium rubrum. The sequence continues at coordinate 10,393,506 of OZ036012.1, read as the reverse complement.
ATTTTTTCCGTGTTCCCATACAGTTATATACCGTGGAAACACTCGTCCTGTGGACTCGTGTTCCCACTACAATTTCTCGTTCTCCCAAACTTCCACTCGTGTTTCTATAACTCTATGGAAACACGGAAAATGTTTTCTATTTCTTAAATAGTGTGCAAACACTCGTCCTGCAGGCTCGTGTTCCCACTGTAATTTTTCGTTCTCCCAAACTTCCCCTCGTCTTTCTATAACTCCAAAGGAACACGGAAAATGTTTTCTATTTCTTAAATGGAAAAAGTCAAAACGCACGACAAGCAATCGAAAAAGTTGTTGTATTAAGTCTATGTTAGAATATGGTAAGAATGTGATTGATTTACTGTATGAACAGTACACATACTTAAAATCCTTGAAGTGTTCTGTTTTCCACAGTATGTCGGCTTCATCTGGCTTGTCCACAAGATGAAACTTCGGCTTTTTTATACTTTCCGCTACCACCGTCACATCAGTAAAAACATTGTACGAGTCCTTTTCCGGTAAATAAATAACACCAGAAGATTCTTCGCAATACATTTCATGACAACGTTTCTGAAAAGATAATCCTACATATTAGTTGCTATATACTCTGAGTGACGAACCATACCAGTAGGGAAACTCTACTCTACAGCGTGGTTGGGATTCGAAGCCGTGACCTTCGGTTTACTAGTCCGACGCTCTACCGACTGAGCTACAGGTCAAGTTGGGAGCCAACCTCGTTCCCAGGGCCCTTAAAAGTACCACGATCGGAAATCGCATAGAAAATCGTCCACTTTCATGGGGCAGTTCGCAGTCCACGTGCGCGCCGGCTTAAGTGAGTTCTGAGGACATTTGAAACTGATGAATTTGAGAAGGGTAATGGGTTTGTACATCGCGAAAATTCCACGAGTTGTCAACAAACCGTATTCTATGGCAAGCCCAACCTTCGTGCTATGCGCTCGTGGAAGAATTATGGTCGAGCGACGATTTTGAGCGGAGATGTTTGACTTTGAGCTTGGGGTGTCCTCGCTCCTGTCGGCCGTGTATTGATGACGTTTACACGCAAGATATTCGTTCTACGCATGTGCAGATAAAACAGGTAAGCCTGGATTACCGTAAATGTTCGATTTAGCGCCGCGGCGCTTACTAAAATTTACAGTCTTTTGGTGCGGCGCTTAATCGAGAGCGGCGCTTAATCGAGAGCGGCGCTTAATCGAGAGCGGCGCTTATTAAAAAAAGTTAACAAAATGCTCATAACACAACTTTAATTATCCACAGAAAAACCCAATAAATTTAACCCAATAATTTTCATAATACCCAATAGCACGATAAATTCAAAAAAGAACGTCAACGTCCTGGTCATCGCCTTCTTTATCGTCGTCTATCCATAGATGTGGATCAGAGGCATCTTCGACATCTGAATCAGAGACTTCAAAGGGATTTGTGTCCAGCTCTTTTAGGATGGACAGCTGCGATCGAAGTACCTCGCGACCTTGACCGGTGAAAAACTCCAGTGATGTATTGAAGATATGTTGATATGTTAGCGTATCGGTTTGTGTTTTATTGCTGACTCATCTTTTTCGAAGGTGCGGCGCTTAATCGAGAGCGGCGCTTATTAAATTATCCTGCTTCTGGATACGGCGCTTAATCGGGAGCGGCGCTTAATCGAGAGCGGCGCTAAATCGAACATTTACGGTAGGTCCTCGTTGACAGTCGCAATTTCCGATCGTGCCTGGCATGGGCTGGACACGTGTCGCTGAACAAAAAATATCATTGTGGTAGGGGTCCTATTAATGTGCTTATTGTTACGCTCGAATACCTTTCTTTCTTGTCTTAATTTTGCTATTATAAATAGTCCATACTGGGACAAAGTTTTACGACCAAACTGCAGGTGATTTGCTTGGAAAGTTTGTTCTTGGGTAGAGACTTACTTGCTGTTCTATCGACGGGCTATGGAAAGTCCTTATGGGCTGCCTGCTTTGTTGTTTTGGAAGAAGAAACTGAAAGAGACTATTGTGGACAATGTTCTTGACCATATTTTGACCAAGTATGCGATTCATATATTTCCTCAATTGTGATTGTCGTCTCTCCTCTAAATTCCCTAATCCCCTACCATCCCCTCCCATTAAATTATCTTTTGCTATCACCCAGAATCTGGGTGACACGTGACCAGCCCATGCCAGGGTACTTTTCGCAGCGAGCGGAGATAAGGGCCCTGGGAACGAGGTTGATTGGGAACGAGGTTGACTGGGAGCAAGTCGTGAATTGACGGTATTTATATTTAATACATCCTAAGAATAGTTAAGAAACCAGACTTCAGTTTCGAAGTATCAAACATAAATACAATCATTCCACGACCTGCTCCCACCTTAAGGTCTGTGAACACTCGAGCGATTCCTTGTTTCTGCTGGGAGAACACTAGGAACGATGTTAGAGCTAAATATTTTAATTATTATCATGCAACGCAATCACATCCGCCAAAATAACATAGGTATGCACTAGCCCTAACCAACTACTGACTCTGTCTCTCGATTTACCTTGTATTTGTCGCTTTAAACATGTAAAAGTAGGTATAGTGACCACAAAACTACGTCATTATCTTTTAAGGTGACATTTCCCACAAAACGTGGGATTTAATTTATGCAAGAACCAGCAATCGCTCGAGCGTTCACAGACCTTACTATTACCATAGTTAGTGGAGGGGAATGGTTTGGAAACTTGGTAAAAGTCATCGTTCCATGCTTTTGTTCAATTTGTCTAATTTCACGGTCACTGAACGTATTGTATTTTCTGTATAATGAAGCAGTCATCCAATAGCAACGTTCCGGTTTAATTAGTGCAGTCCTTCGTCGTCACGTGTTGTAAGTCCTTTGTTCGTTGTGTAGTCCTTCGTCGTCACGTGTCCATAGAATTTCCTTTCTTCAACCAATTGCCTTCCTCCAACATGAACTATTGTGTTCATCAACATGACCATTGCATAATCTTGAAAGACAATGGAACTTCCAAACCATCCCCCTCCACTAACTATGGTGACACATGCAAGCTTCATGCAATAGATCAGCGATGCCACACCTCATTAGAGAACAAAATAGAATCTATGTCACTCTTGCTGTTCACCTCGTCAGACAACACGAAGCATTCAGGCTTCCACGGGTAGAGTGCAGCGGCTCGCTGGATTGGGTCAGTAATGCCAGGCAGGAAATCTCGAGTGACAATATCTAACGAATAAAACAACAATAAATTATTTTATTTTATAAACTCTAGTGGGATGTATAGAGGTTTCGGCTACTGCGAGAAAAACTGGAAAACATGTTACTTTGTCATTTTACACCCGTTTTCAAAATTACGGGTCGAAGGCCCGGAGCCCGGTCTCGACACGCGTGGAGTCCATTTTACACGCGTGTAGAAAAGCAGAGAATGCCAACATCTGTGATCTGAATATTTATTTGTATACAGTATGTGTGTGGACGGACCTGCGCGGTAAAGATTGTGGGGCACTGGGGACAATATAGTTCTTGACAAAAAGGTTTGAACTAAGTCAACTAACAACATAATTTTTTCTTGACAAAAAGACTTGAGAAAGGAGCTTTTGGGAAACGTATATCATTTTTGAAAGAACAGAAACAAATCAACGTCTACGCATAAAGCAGAACAACATCCTTAGTAGAAGAAAACCCGTCACGCCGAAACTCGAAAGAGGAAAAAACCAACGAAGAAAAAGGTTGAAAAGGTTAAGCTTACGGTAAAAATACAGAGCTGCCACTTTCAGTATTAAACCACGAACATTTAGTAACAATAATTTTGTTTTTCATTTCGTGTGTCCTTAAAGAATTTTAAACGTATCCGTTATGTTTTCGCTTGCCCGTTGTTGGCTTCCGTCATATCTCCTTTTAAATATTTCCCTTTGATAAAACCACTTGTAAAACTTAGCGTAGCTTGTTTATAATTTGGCATAAAAATCGGTGAAGGAGCAACTCTTCGTCTGTTAAACATATAAATGCTGCCGAGTGCTGCATGTTGAAATATTACAAATATCAAAGACTGCATGAAAACATTTTTTCACGTGAAAACAGTTTTAACATGACGAAGAAATGGCAAAAAAAAATGTGGTCGTAAATAACAGGGCCACCGGGGGGTGGACGTATTAAGGGGGGAGTATTACACTACTGGAGTGTATTCAGGCCAAAAAAGAACGAGATGGTCGTATTAACGGGGTGGTTGTATGGCGGGGGGGGGGGGGGGAATAATGCAATCCATAGGAATGTTGAATACGCGATGACAAAGTAAGTTATTACAGAACCATCCTCAGAAAAACATGAGAAAATTTTTCATGATGTCTTACACTGCTAAAGTCAACCGAAAAATTTTGGCTGACTCGAGCGGGATTTGAACTCGCACCTTCGGGATTCCGGTCTGCCGCTCTGCTTGTTGAGCTATCGAGCCGCACAGGGATTGGAGGCGAGTTTTGTTCAACTTAAGTGCACGAGATATTCTCGCGACAACTTAACGCTAATCCGTGAGGAAGTGCAGTGTTTCAATTATATTACAGAACCATCCTCAGAGAAACATGAGGAAAATTTTCATGATTTTCTTACACTACTAAAGTGAATCGAAAAATTCGGCTAATTCGAGCGGGATCAGTTAACTCGCACTTCGGGATTCCGATCCGCCGCTCTCCCTGTTGAGCTATCGAGTCGCACAGGGATTGGAGGCGAGTTTTATTCAACTTAAGTGCACGAGGTATTCTCGCGACAACATACATGTAGCTCAACAGGTAGAGCCGCGGACCGGAATTCCGAAGGTGCGAGTTCAAATCCCGCTCGAGTCAGCCGAAATTTTTCGGTTGACTTTAGCAGTGTAAAAAATCATGAAAAAGTAAGTTATACTGAAGGATTTTGAATTCCCATAAAACTCACATGTCGACTGCAATTTCCGGCCTGGTCGAGTAATTTTGAAAACGGGTGTATGTGTTCTTTCAAAAAAGAGAAACTTAATTTTCGTTTCACAGGAACTTTAAAAGTTTAAACTTGCATTTTTCACTTTTCACTTTTCAAGAAACTGTGGGGAACCACCTTAAAGTGCCCATGGAACGAAAAATAAGTTTGTCTTATTTGAAAGAACACTTAAAATGATAGAGTGACATCTTTTGCAGTTTTTCGTTTCCTTGCTTCGTTCTTGAGATATTTCAGTTTGTTTGATATGCAAATTTAATATTTTGACGTCACATGTGCATAATGAGTTATCGAAAAAAGTTATATATCTTTGCTATTATCAAATCTGGAGGAAGCAAGTGCGTGTGTTTCGCCCAGAACACTAAACATGTAAACTTTCAAGTGATTATATTTGACAATAGCAAAGATATATTCATTATGCACGTGCGACGTCAAAATGTTTAATTTGCATATTAAATAATATACACTTAATGTCTGCTCCGGACGTAGTCGATGGAAACATCGAGACTCGAGGGAAAACAAAACTAACTGTTTCCCGAGGGATCAGACATTAAGTGTTTTGTTATATAGCTTGAGTTTCGCTGAATAATTTCGACGTTTATCAAGGGGAAGTACACAAAAGACAAACGCTAAGACTTACCAAAACATTTCGCCTGGCTCCGTAATTTCACTTCAACCAAACAAATATGAGTCTCAGAACAAAAGAACAGCAATACATTTCTCCAGTTAATCTTCACACATGCTTTGAAGACCTATAAATATTCTTTTTTTCGTACCAAACAAGCTTTTGTCTATAGGATGCCGTGAAGAGTTCAAAGTTGCCGAGTTCAAAGTTCATTATTGCCCGCTCGGTAGACACTGAAATTTAGCTAAGGTCATGTGACCACAAACCAACCAATGACAGTCATCGTTGCATCCAGTGAAACTCTTGCTATATAACAATCGAGAATATTTCAACAACGAAGCAAGGAAACGAAAAATTGCAAAAATGTTACTTTGTCATTTCAAGTGAGTTTTTTTTCAAATAAGACAAACTTAATTTTCGTTTCTTAGGCACTTTAAACAGTACAGAAAACGGGTATAAATTGTTTAAAGTTACTAGACCTCCATAGCTGCAATCCTGGTTGGGAAACAAAATGCTGTAAGAGATCCCACGATCCATGTAGAAAAAACACTTGGTGTTCCAAGTTGGAGTGTCAGAATGACGTATTTTTGAACCAAACTCGTCCATGATATACCAGAAAGATACTTGTTCCTTTAGTGAAGAGGAGAGCTGTCCTGGTTCACTGCCTGCTCGGTTCTGTAAGAAGTTATATTAATAATAAAGACACAGAAAAATACAACACGCTATATACTTCAGGAGTTCCCGAATAGACGAACCGCAAAAAAAAATTGGACTGAAAATAAATTTTCCTAACAAACCTCTGGTTGAAAGGTTACCAAACAAAACAGAAGTTAAAGATGTCCTAATTTAACGAAATTCTTTACTACTGTTTTAAATAGGTTTATAGAATAAAGTGTCCTCTACGAACGCTCTTGTTGGCATGCAGGCGGCATGCATTTATCAGAGTAAGGAAATCATGAATGACGTAAAATGGCGTAGGATGGCGTCACCTGGCGGGAAAAGTCAGCCAGCTTTCAAAACTGTCCAACTTTTACCTTGTTTTTTTCTTCTTAAGGTTTCCCTACTAATTTTTGTGCTCACATTTGGCAGGTTGAAAATGGTGGAAAATCTTTTATTTTATAAAACAAATTAAACATATCGCTCCAGTGCATCTGTACTCTTATAAAGGTACATTGACGTGATTTGAACACGAAAGAAGTGTTCAAATTTTACCTAGCTCTATCTTAGAGCTACGGTCACAGTGAAGTAAATTGGGCTTACCATTATCTGAACTTGGTACGTTTGATTGAAACTAAAGAATAAAAAACAAAAAAAACAACAATTAATATGTAATATATACAACATGATAAATGACTGGGGGCTAACCATCCTTACTCACAGCCAGCGGCTCAATTACGAAGGACGCAGATCAACGTGGCCGTGTCGAGGAATATCAGAGCGGCATATCAAAGTCGCTCCAGGCAGCCGCCATAAAACACAGTTCAGACCACGGATCACAGCTAAGATATAGGTGTTGATGTTATGGAGGGAGGAAAACCAGAGAACCCACAGCTGGAAGCACAGGAGAGATCAACTAGCCTAGATACTTACATATCAGGTTTATTCTGTTAAATTAATTAAACTACATGAAAGAATCAGAATTGTTGACCAAAGAGAGTTAACCAAGCGCTATTCGATAGTGGCATAACTCTCCCGTAAAATCGTAGGATTTAAAAAAAAAAATTCTATTACAATTTGTAGCGTTAAACTATGTCGGATTATTTACTTGGCTGCGTTGGAAATGTATTAAATTTTGCAATTGTGGGTGCATTGCGACCAAAATTTCTAGAAAAACAGAACGCAGTTGTTTCGCTATTACACGTACATAACAAACCAACACACCTCCACATATTATCAAAAATACGTTCTACCAGCACTTCTTTGGGGAGCTCATTTCCTGACAAAATTTGAAGAAAATTTGAAAACTTAAGAACAAAAAGAGTTTCAGCAAGTCAGCGAGCAAGTATAACCGAGCGAGCAAACAATGAAGGAAGGAAGGAAGGAAGGAAGGAAGGAAGGAAGGAAGGAAGGAAGGAAGGAAGGAAGGAAGGAAGGAAGGAAGGAAGGAAGGAAGGAAGGAAGGAAGGAAGGAAGGAAGGAGGGAGGGAGGGAAGGGAGGGAGGGAGGGAGGGAGGGAGGGAGGGAGGGAGGGAGGGAGGGAGGGAGGGAGGGAGGGAGGGAGGGAAGGACGGACGGACGGACGGAAGGAAGGAAGGAAGGAAGGAAGGAAGGAAGGAAGGAAGGAAGGAAGGAAGGAAGGAAGGAAGGAAGGAAGGAAGGAAGGAAGGAAGGAAGGAAGGAAGGAAGGAAGGAAGGAAGGAAGGAAGGAAGGAAGGAAGGAAGGAAGGAAGGAAGGAAGGAAGGAAGGAAGGAAGGAAGGGAGAGAAGGAAGGAAGGGAAAGAAGGAAGGAAGGAGGACATAATTCAAAGTAAGAAAGTTAGAAAGACCAAAGGATGAAAGAAAAAGAAGAAAAAAGATCCCTAAAAAGCAGAGTTAATGTAATGAAATTGATCTCAACAATGTTTGTGTTCTACCTTTTTCATCAGTGTAAAGTCCCTCTGACAACGAAATCTTCACATTTGAATTGTGTTTTTTCTCTTCATTACACGTCACTTCCTCAGTCGCCACCGCACTATTGTTTTGCTGTTCATCTTCCAGAAGATTCATTAATAAAGCCATTCGCTTTGCGAGTCCTGGCACATTTCGTAATTGAGCACGAGCGAATTCTGACTCATAAGTCCATGCGTGGTCAATGAGAAATATACTGAAATACAATAAAACAAACATGTCTTGAACTTCATTTGTTAAAAGAGTTATGTCATGACATTGCCATGTTTAGTAAAAATTGTCTTGTATTCAAATTCTGAGGTACAAACTCCAAAAGGTAATGCTTATCGAATGCTCAAATGCTTTCTCCAGATCCACAAATTTAGGATAAATGGTGGATCAGGTTAGATGGGTGATTGAATAGATGATTGAACAAATGGATGGATGGATGGATGGATGGATGGATGGATGGATGGATGGATGGATGGATGGATGGATGGATGGATGGATGGATGGATGGATGGATGGATGGATGGATGGATGGATGGATGGATGGATGGATGGATGGATGGATGGATGGATGGATGGATGGATACAGTAAAGGCGGACATAAACAGTGTGGTCACTTTATTTTGTTTTCACTTTATAATTTTTTTTTTCTTTTATAATATTTTTTTCCTTTTATTTAACACTTCTGAAGATTTAAAGATGTTGGATGCGAAACCAGGATTATTCATATTAATGTTGACAACGTTCTCTGGTTTATAATATTTATAGGCGGAACTGTCACTATATCACCTCCTTTGTCCATGTATGTAATTGTAAACTGTCATGTATGTCGTCATATCCATTCATTGTAATTCACCCGTCGAAGGCTGCAGACTGGCAGCCGAAAGCTCGTAACTCGAATAAATATTATAAACCAGAGAACGTTGTCAACATTAAAACTTCTGAAGATGCTGTTTTTGTTTAGCAAGTGGACATAGACAGTGTTTTTACGTAATTAATTTATCTATTTTTTACACTCGCTCATCTCTTTTACACCCCTAACCTTACTATATTTCGATCATAAAAGGAAGATTGAAACCTTTAATATCAAGGTGTTACTCCGAGTGACGAACCTAAAGCCCTGTTTACACGGCCAAAATTTAAGCACGCTTAAGTTAAGCGTGCTTAAAATACGCCACCTTGGTGCGTTTACACGGTCATTTAATAATCCCTTACTAAAACACGTACACCATTATTCAACATGGCGGACGAGCTATAGTTTTGGTTTTGGAAGCTTCATATTGGTTACGTGCGTCAAAGACCAACGGAACGGAACTACGGAAGACATCGGTACACGAGAAAGAGTAATAGCAAAAGAAAGAAAGAAAGAAAGAAAGAAAGAAAGAAAGAAAGAAAGAAAGAAAGAAAGAAAGAAAGAAAGAAAGAAAGAAAGAAAGAAAGAAAGAAAGAAAGAAAGAAAGAAAGAAAGAAAGAAAGAAAGAAAGAAAGAAAGAAAGAAAGAAAGAAAGAAAGAAAGAAAGAAAGAAAGAAAGAAAGAAAGAAAGAAAGAAAGAAAGAAAGAAAGAAAGAAAGAAAGAAAGAAAGAAAGAAAGAAAGAAAGAAAGAAAGAAAGAAAGAAAGAAAGAAAGAAAGAAAGAAAGAAAGAAAGAAAGAAAGAAAGAAAGAAAGAAAGAAAGAAAGAAAGAAAGAAAGAAAGAAAGAAAGAAAGAAAGAAAGAAAGAAAGAAAGAAAGAAAGAAAGAAAGAAAGAAAGAAAGAAAGAAAGGGAACAAAGAATAGCGAGATGGAAGCTTCTACAAAAAAATGCATTTTATCGTATTAATAACAACGTATTAATAGCAAGCGTTTTTCAATCTCGTTGCGTTTACACGGCCAAGTTAAGCGCGATTAACTGATCGTGCTCAGTTTAATCCACCTCATTGAGGTGGTGCAAACTAATCGCGATTAATTTACGCCGATCTGTTTATACGGACATTTTAAGCCCGCTTAAAGTCAGATGTGGCTCAGATCCCGCTTAAATTTTGACCATGTAAACAGGGCTTAAGTACTATCATTCGACCTTCAGCTCCCAACTTGACCTGAAGCTCAGTTGATAGAGCATTGGACTATAATGAAGTGATCATTCAATCAAATTGTCAATTCTGATCATGTGAGCAACGAAAAACAGGCAGCGTGCGAGTTTCCTGCCCAGCATGCGCTTGCTTGTATTTTAAAATGTTTAATGGCAATTCTTTCGCAAATGTGCAAGTTTATTGACTGGGGACATGTTAATAGTTGGTACTGACACAATAATTGGTTGAAAAGTGAGAACTATGTTTAGTTTCATTATATGTGCAACGGAAGTAAAAACATTGAGAGGCTCAGTCCACGGCCTATAGTAAACCGAAGGTCACGGATTCGAATCCCAGCTGGGTCAAGTAGAGTTTTCTCTACTTGTCCGGTAAATTCAAGGTCCGAATTAACGCCTCGCAAATCGAAAATTGCGAAGCAATTATAAAAATTTGCGAAGCAGTTCTACAAAAAATTGCGAACCTCATTTCTGAAAAAATGTAGCGTATAACGACTAAGGTAGTATCATCTCACATATGCACCGTAACAATTCAAAACACAACGTAACGTGAACTTTTTAGAACGTAAGGTAGCATTTCAGAATATACTTTGGAGTGACTTCTTAGAAGCGTAGCGCAACTCTTCTAAATATATCTAAACGTCTTTAAACGCCGCGCAACTTCTCTGAACGAAGAATAACTTATGTAGCGTAACTTCTCGGAACGTGGGAACTGCTCCGGGAACTGCTTGGCGAAATTTAATAGCAAGCATCTCAGCCAAAATATTCGGCCCTGAACAGTTGAAAGTCCGCCGTCTGGGAAGACACAGAGTTGCCTGCGGGGGAGTCTGAAAATAGCGTTATAAAAGGTTTAAGTTTTATTACAATAAGGTGTTGCAATCTTGAAAACGAAGTCCAGAATGAGATTTGTCAAGGAATACCTAGTTAAGCACCGAGTTTTACCTTATCGTTATGACATTTATGTAATGCGTAACTTAAAGCTTACCTCACCAGCGTAACATTATGGCTAATTTATTCATACTCGCCGCACTGAAATTTGATTTGCGGTCTTTTCGTCATTGACTATGCTCTGGATAAGATGGCTTCATCTTGCGGCAGTAGAAAACCTTAAATTATCGTGAATTTTCTCTTGAAATGCCTGAATATCACCGTGTTACCGATTAATTTTTCGGAAATTCCTCTCAGAACTCTCCGAAAATGCCCTTCTGGGACATACAAAATTCAACGAGCAATCTTAGCCGGGCCTGTTAAGCAAACAGTAAGGACTTTAAGCAGGCTAGGACGACGACGGCAAATAAGTTAGTACATTTAAAAGAAACCATGGATCAGGACATCGTATATTGTATGCTTTATGTATTTTGTAAGATCTTTAAAAGGTAGCCATAGCCTCGACAACGTGACGTATGATAGATTAACGCCTAAGTAAACTAATAACTTTTTCTGTTCCTTGCCACAACGTTGTCTTGAAAACGTGAAAACGCTTCAGTTGACGTTGTATGTGCAACGAGGACGGTGTTGGGATTACTCTTAGGATTGCAAATTATTCAACGCTTTGTTTTGGTTGAAAAATACTATTGTACTTGGGTCGTCGTCGTGACGTTCGCGTTGTGCTTGCATGCTTAAGGTCCCTAATAACTATTCTGAACGAAACTTTTCAGAATGTAAAATTCTCAGAACGTAAAGTAAAAGTAAGAAAGCAGTGTAAAAGCCTGTTTAAACGGATCCAACATTGTCCAACATTGTTGGTCCAACAATGTTGGACCATTGTTGCACAATGTTGGCCAACATGTTCAAACGGATGCAACAACATCCAACACAAGTGCTATGAATTAATAATTAACAATACACATCCCATAAGCAAACCCGCTCCTCAAGCATTTCAAGAAGCTCGTCTATTTTCGCGTCAGTCCACTTCCTTGACTTAATTGCCTTTGATAGACCAGTATTCATTTTTTTACTTGAAGTAGCTTTTGCTATCTCATCTTCCTCGGAATTCTCGACATTTTTATTCTTATTATTCAGAGGAGTTTTAGCGAGGGGTTCCTCACGTTCCTGCGTCAAACTCTGGAACAAACTCTCGTCACTCCCGCATTCTGCCATCTTGAATGTTTTTACCTCGTCAAATGACTCAAATCTCCATGGAAACGATGTCGATGAACTCGTTTTCCGTCAAATGTTGGACGATGTTGGATGAAAAGTTTGAACGGAATCAAACTTGATCCAACAATGTCCAACATCATGCAACATTATCCAACATGGTGTTCAAACGAATCCAACATGTTGCATTCAACATTGTTGGATGATGTTGGACCAACATGTTGGATCCGTTTAAACAGGCCTTAACGTTTTAAATGTACAGTAATTTTTCAGAACATTGCGTAATGTTTTTCAACATAAGCATATATCGTCTCACAACGTACATAACGTAGACCGCACAAAGAAAATAAAAATCCGTAAAATTAATGAATAAACTATCTCAGAGAGAAGAGTAATGGTTAATTGAAGGGCAATGATTAATTAATTAGGGTAGTAACTACGGGGAAAAAGTCGCGAAGCTATTCTTAAGCGCTAATTCGAATCTAGTCGAATTTTATTATTATTCTCCACCCGAGTTCATTGTCCCACAAGATTTCATTTGAAATTGAAATCTTTGTTTGACTTTCTCAAATAATATTTCATGTGCGAGTGCTTAGTTAATCCATAATTACTTCATACCAGTTTGGATCGTCTTCCTTTATTCCATCCTCACAAGTAACGACTGGATAAAGCTGCATGTGTTCATCATGAACAAGAGTAAAATACTCACTGGCATCAAACACCTTAATAAAACATATTTTTAAAACAAGAGGACACTCAGTGACTGCATACACCTTCACCAGCAGGTTAACTATTAAGGTTACAGGATACCCTAGGAGGCCATTTCAAGAAATTTGTTACCGCTCGCTCAATTTTTTTCCAGTTTGTCTCAAATTTGCACCAAATGTAGTTAAGTATGTGACGGACACTAACGTATTATGCAGTAAATAAGAAATAAAATATTGTTGCAGATATACTCATCAATTTAAAATCACAGTACGGTCTTTGGTTTTACCAAAAAGCTCTCAATTTATCATATTTACACTTCTCAATGTTTGTTCTAAAAAAGTGTGTTTGCATTTTTTTATTAATGTAGTGGTTTCGCAGCTAGGATATTTTATTTCTGGACCTATTGTTGTGGCACAAGCAATTGACAAATAAAAGCTTGTAACTCGGGTAATTTTTACATAAATAAAACGTGCGAACACATGCTTTTTCAGAACAAACATTGAGAAGTGTAAATATGAGTATATCTGCTACAATATTTTATTTCTTATATATTTACTGCATAATACGATAGTGTCCGTCACATATTTAACTACATTTGGTTCAAATTTGAGACAAATCGGGGAAAAAATTGAGTGAGCCGTAACAAATTTCTTGAAATGGCTTCCTACAGTAGGGTATCCTGTAACCTTAAAGATGTTTATAAATATACTGTATGTATATATATATATATATATATATATATATATATATATATATATATATATATATATATATATATACATATATATATATATTTAAAAAAATAGAATGCTGTGGTTTAGAATAGTTAAACCATTATAGCATCTTTCGTATATTATAACATGTACAAAATATCTTTCAACTCTTTTGATATTTTAACACTTTTATACTTTATTCATTCTGTTTGTAAATAATTTTGAACTGACAAAAACAAAAAACTATTAATATTTATTGTAAACTATGGGTCTTAAATAAAAAGCCTATCAAGGTTTCTAGTAGGCCCCTAGCCATATCAAATTATAGGATATTGATTGTATTGTATATACATAGACTTAATATTGAGGGGAGCACGGGTGGCATGTGCTGTTAGCACACTGCCTCTCACTAATAGTTAAGCCCAGTTAGACGGGATTAGTACTTGGATGGGTGACCATCTGGGAACAACCCCGTTCTTGGGCTTGGAACATGACAGTCAGTAGAGTTTAGTTGGTCTCTCCTGTGCTCTGAGGGTTTTTCACCGGGTTCTCCTCCCTCTGCAAAATCAACACCATCTGGGATAGGAGTCACTCAGGTGCCCACCTCTGCCTTAGGGTAGTAGCTAATGAAAGAGCGGCCTTCTGGCTCCTCCGACTGCAGTCGGCTGGTATGTATGTAGACTTAATATGGGCAAAATTAAATAAAAATATGTAAGAAGAAGGGCCATCCCATTAACTAGGAATAACAAATTGTTCACATAATAATAATAAGGATAATGATGAGTGCAATCAAGCATTAAGAGAATCTTGTGGCCAGATTCTTATTAATTTCTTATCCAGATTTCAATCAAATTCAACCAAAATTGAATGGGTTTGCCCTTGGTCTACGGTCAAGCTTTCACCAGACCTTCATGAAAATCTATGCAGTATTTTGATATCAGTACCATGATATCAGGCTATGCAAACACGGTTGTGATATCATGGAACATTTCTTAGCCTTATTTCATAAAAGAAATAGAAAATGGCCACATATGTTTATATAGCCTAATACAAACACTCAAATGAGTTTGGGAGAAAGTGCTTATGTAAACCCTTGCCTACAGCTTGGTTTCACATAAACTTTCAAATTCTCCCAACTCACTCTTGTGTTTGCATCAGGCTATATAAACATGGATGGTCATTTTCTATTTGTTAAATACTATTGTATGTATATATATATATATATATATATATATATATATAGAGAGAGAGAGAGAGAGAGAGAGAGAGAGAGAGAGAGAGAGAGAGAGAGAGAGACACATGTGTTTTGCTGTACAGCTCATGAATTATATATATATATATATATATATATATATATATATATATATATATATGCACACTTCACGCTATCTGAATGTACTTCGCCAATGCTGTTCCACATGCAGTTGTCACCAATGATCGCATGTGTATAAGTAATTGACGAAATTCATTCAGATTGTTCCAAGCTACACTGATGAGCTGTAGTACAGCAAAACATGTGTCTGTCGATTGAACTATGTACGCTCCTTCACTTCAGTGTTGTTGAGCACTCTGTGAAGTTGCCATGGGTACTTATTAGCGATAATGCAACACTCACTACCTTTATGGAAGTTTGAGCACTCTGGGCCCATGCGCACTTCGTGCTATCTGAATGTATTTCACCGATGCTGTCCCACATGCGGTTGTCACCGACAATTGCATGTGTATAAGTAATTGATGAAATTCATTCAGATTGTTCCAAGCTACACTGATGAGCTGTAGTACAGCGAAACACGTGTCTGTAGATTGAACTATATATATATATATATATATATATATATATATATATATATATATATTCCAATACTACCATCCCACAAGCAGTTGTCACCGAGCTACACTGATGAGCTGTTACTAGTACAGCAAAACATGTGTCTGTAGTATTGTAATTTATAAAAAAAATTAATTCACCAAAGTGATATTATTATTTCCTCACTCTTGTTACATAAGTTTACCTCTTCCCTTAGCTTCTTAAATAACGCTTGCCAATAAATGTCGGGAATCTCAGAAGTTAATAGCTGAGTTTTATGACTTAGAATAAACTTCTTGAATTCTTCCAAATTGTCCGCCATTTTTTTTGAAAATTTATACTTTCGTCCCCAGTCTCCATCAGTTTCATAAAAAAAATGCCAAACACAATGACAGAGAGTACGTTTGAAGTGCTTTTAGAGTTTTCAGTTTTAGGGGAATTATTCTACGAAGAGATTCCCTTTTAAGGTAAGAAACTTATTGATGGATGTAGATTTGAAATATTTACGTTGATGGTTCGTTATTACGTTAAATAAAGATTTGAAAAGACAGAAAGAATAATTATGTCATTACCTCCTATTAGCAACGAAAAGTGAATATTAGTGTTTTCGTCTTTGGATAATAAATTTAGATTAGAAATAAGGTAAACAGTTTATACTTTGGCTTAACTATTAATATTGCAAGTACTTATTGGTGGATTGCAATCAATTCCCTGAGATTTAGAGAACAAAGACACAACAGGCCACCATGATGTAACATGCAACCCAGCAATTTCTGTTCATTTTCAAACACTGACATGTTTTTGCAAGTCATTAAGGCCGATGGAAGTGAGGTATCAGCTTACCGTAACCCGCCCGCATGTGTTTTTTCCACCGCACGAAATTTTTCATTATTTTCACTTTTTTCAAGATTTTTTTCAATATCCAAGGTGTTTTTTCTTCGGAGAATATTAGTAATCCTTCTATTTCGTCAAATAAATGGGGCATTCTGTTCAACGAATGCGAACAACAAAAGTAAGCCTTCGTAGGTTGTGTTCGCTCTGAGATGGGCTCAGATGGCGATTCGAAATCGGTAATAAGTTATCTGAATTCTTATCATTTTAATTGAAAATCCAGTGTATCTCATCAGTTTAGAAATCGGGGACAATAACAACTTGTATTTATTTATATATTTAGTATTTCAACAGATGCTTTAAATAATTCACATTTCTATTATTAAAATATTAACAATAAACACTTATGTACTGGACTACTGGTACCGATGGTAATAGTTTGTTTTGCTGAAGACCAAAGTTGCCTTAATACATAATCGGACACGCTGGACCTCATCAGAGCATTACTGAGTTGATTGAAGAAAATAATGAATAATGAAAAAATGCCTCACGTATATATTTTTTCCAAGTTACGGTATAAGCTGATACCTCACTTCCATCGGCCTAATATCCACTATTTCATGACCCTGGTTGTTAACCCTTTCACAAGTCTGCCTTGACAAGTAAAATCATCTGGTGTTAGCCAGTCTAGAGTAAAATAGTAAAGGGCCACCATGGCAGTGAAAGGGTTAATATATCTGTACATGTGTGTGCAAGAATGTTTTGTCAATCACATGATCAAGGTGAAAAGCTAATAGGCATACTTCAGAAGTCTTATTCATATGTCCAAAGGGTTCACGAACATGTACCAGAACAACCAAATTGCTCTCCAAAAATATTTGGAAAAGGAAATTTTGGGCACTTTCTGCTAGGATTTTCGGGCAATTTTGAATTGTATTGCTGTGAAATGTTCAAGAAAAATTTGTATCTTAAGCTAAGACTGAAAAATACGACTTAAAAATTAATATTTAACCCTAAATTTTTGTGGCAAAATTCTCTTGCCCTAAGAGCTTACAGCTCATCAGTGGAGAGGGTTCACGTACATTTACATACAACACAATAAAAAATACAACCACGAAGAAGAACTAATACATTGTATACATAGAAACATACGTCAAATGCATACAAAGAAATAAAGAAAAACTAAGGTAAATACTGTAAGTAAAGCTGCAGCAATATTTACTAAAGCAATTTAAACTGAACCAAAACGACCAGATGCTATTATATAATCTTGAACAGCAAAAAAATATTAGCATTAGCATCATAAGTTAAAGTCGTCAATCCTTTCAATAAAACCTCTAATTGATTAGTTAAGTTCATGTCATTGCACAATGGAGGCAAGCATTATGTCTCTCAGAGCAGCAAAATGAGGACATATAAGAAGATAATGAAATACATCTTCTTTAGGCGCACCGCAATCGCGCATAGGAGACTCCACACGATTCATTAGAAATAAATAATAATTCAAACCACAGTTTTTCAGTCTTAACCTAGTATGCAAAATTGATGCATAACGGTTACCAATATAAAATAATTTGCTAGTAGGATGCATGTAAAATTTGTTGGAGAGAAGATTTCTCTTAAAAGAATAAACTGACGCACAATTGCGCGTTGATTCAGGTAAGGAATTCCAAAATTTAATAGTTGAGTAAAAAATGATATGCTGATATTTCACGAGAAGCCAAATAATTACTAGTTTCCGCATGTGCGCAATGCCTACCTATTTTTTCCAAAGTTATTAGAAGCTGATTCTATGAGCCATTCTATAGCATTCCATAGATGGAATTTTAGAAATGCTACAGAATTTATTCTGTACAATATCCAATATGATTTAGAAATTAATCCAATAGAATATTCCATAGAGTCCCAAATTCCAATGGAATATATATTCTTTCTCAAACTCATTAATATTTCATGAGAAAAACATAATGGGAATTAGTTACCGAGACGTTGTTGTGAAACAACAATCGAAATATAGTAAGGTTAGATATACAGTACTGCCGAAACAGAGAACGTAGGAGTCTAACGTTTCGAGCGAAGGCCCTTCGTCAGAGAGAAACGTAAAGAGTGTAAACAAACAATGAGCTTATATACAAAAGGTAATCATGTGACCAAAAATAAGTCAATCAGATAAAAATGACAATAACAAATTGATCATGAGATGCGAAAAATTAGCCAATCAAATCAAATTAACAATAACAAATCGATAATGAGATGCGAAAGACATTTGCTATTCATACCGTCGATGAGCAAGAAGGAGGGGGTGTAAAAAGGATGAGCGAGAGTAAAAATAGATAAATATATAAAGTGAAAACGCTGTTTATGTCCGCCCTTGCTAAACAGAAACAATGTCTTCAGAGGTGTTAAATAAAAGAAAAACGTTCGTTGAGTCCGTGAGGATGAATGGTACCAATTTTGAAAATGAGACGCTTTTCTAGTCTTTTGCGGCTGACATTACCGGCAGTTGTTGTGAAATGTGGTAATAAACGCCAACAAATTAAGACAAGTTTGCCTCACATTTCTCTTTAAATACTGATTTGTTTGAGAAGCTATACCATACACTCGAAAGCCGGCTATCACCCTCGCCTCGTTTTTCAACACACTTCTCGGTGTTTTTAAGTCAGATAATAAACGGTTTCTCGCGTATGATATACTAGGAGTTCTTATTAGAAGTGAAATGCTGCCTTTGCAAAGCGAAGGTTAGAAACAATGTCTGCAACGGAGGCTTTCTTCGAAGTTGACAGAGTCATGGGTGCATGTCAATATGCTATGAGGAGGCATACATCACACTTTTTGCAGAAGGGGGATTGGTAAAAGATCAAGCTTCAATTTTTTGTTCCAAACAACAAAATTAAATTGTTTAAAAAATAATCTTTTCCAGTGCTTCTAAAATGATCTCGAAATGCGTGGAATGGCATTTTTCAAAGACCTTAGATGTTTTGGGGTATTCCTCTGTATGTACTTCAACTTCGGCTATATGCCATGGGCAGATCGACCAGGTTGCCAAAAAAACATGCGAAAATAAAGGCGCACGTGATAAAATTTGTTTCGTTCTGAAATCGCATTCGTTTATGTAGTATACAATGAAAAATATGACAGAACCGAAGATTATGGTGCTAAAAACAACGCAGACAAAAATGTTATGGGTAGATTCCACATTCAATTAGAATGGCAGATGCGGGAAAATCACGCCGAACTTTTGCCAGTTTTGGGTTTATTTTTGCCATCGAGACGTTAGATCATGTGAACTTAACTGGCTCAATTGCGCATGTCCTGCTAAAATCAGAGCTCGTTATAGGTGCCTTGAAGTGTACCCAGTTTCCAAACTATATTCATTTGACTATGTAGACCAGTGCAGAGTATGTCATTTCCGCCATTAACGTCATTTTCAGCTTTTTGAATATATATTACCGAGAACATTTTCGTATTTATCAGAGTAAAATGTCATTAGACTAATAAAGGCTCTGCTCGAAAGTATTTTTTTATCAAAATTAATCTCGGCGGTTTACCACCTTTTCACACTGCCCACGCAGCACTCTACTAAATTCTTTACAAATAAAAATATAGACGTCCAATTGCGTGGCTATTGAAAAGCATTGAAAAGCAGTTGGCATCGACTGCTGTGCTTGTCGGACATTCCTGCATAAGATTAATAATCGATCAAGGGAATAATCTTACCTCGCTTTTGTTATTAGTAACGTTGGATTGTTCATTTAAAGCAATATTACTCAAGTTTTCTGTCCGTTTGATTGCTCATCTTCAAAGAGAAATTTGGATTTTGGTCTAGGATCATGGCATAACGGTAAGTTTTTGATAATAATTATTCAGTATTATTGAACAGAAACGATCGAGGTGACGCACAGGTTATTGCGATTTAGTTAAAGTATCATTACAACCGATTCATTTATGAGGGTTGTCCAATACTGTCGCATAGATTCCAGTCATACGATTCGTGATATTGGTAAAGTACATCGTCTTAGAGTGCATTAGGTGTATACATGGAAATTGTACCCTCAAAAATCTGTCGAGTCGTTCCATTCGTCGAATTTGTCGAGTCGTGACGACTCATTATATTAGTACAGTGCATAGACTTAGAGTGCATAAGGTGCATGTATAGGCTTTAAGGGGTACTCTCAAAAATCCGTCGAGTCGTTCGATCCGTCGAATTTAATGTGGAGTCGTGACGACTCGTCATATTAAGAATGTATGACATTGTTCATTTGCTCCGTCGTTTCTATGTAGAACGAAGCAATATATATAATACTACCGGAAGTAAGTTGTACAAATATGCAGTTTCGCGCGCGACATGCAGCCTGACGTTGAGAGAGAGAAAAATATTTTATAAAGGTGTACATTGTATTTTTCTTTGATTGCTTCGTTTTAGAAAACTGACAGAAATCCATGGTGTAAGACAAACGTGGGCAAGAAAGTGCGACTCGAGAAAGAAAACTCTACCATCGGATATTAACTGCGAACTATATAAACACTGACGAACTATAAAAACAAACACGAACTATATAAACAAACACGAACTATATAAACAAACACGAACTATATAAACACGAACTATATAAACACTGACGAACTATATAAACAAACACGAACTATATAAACAAACACGAAGTATATAAACACGAACTATATAAACACGAACTATATAAACACTGACGAACTATATAAACACGAACTATATAAACACGAACTTTATAAATACGAAGATCTACAAACTCGAGCTACATAAACACGGACTGTATATATGAACATGATGTAGCAGAAAAGATAAACTAGTAAGCTAAAAACATGTATATATTCACCATGGAAGATCTTCAGAGTGCTCTTGATATCACTAAAAAAAGACAGGATGAAGAAAAACATAAGGAAAACGAAGAATGGCGAAACATTTTTGTTGATCACGTAGAAAAGAAAAACGCTGTCGATGAAATCAAAGAATACCAAAGGACAATGGCCGATTATCGGAAGCACTTGAAGATTGCATACGAACAGGCAGTTTTTCACTGTAAGACTGGTGAATATCGGAAGGCAATTGGATGTTCTCATGAAGCCTTGGCCATTGCTAAGAGAGTAGGCGACAAAGAAGAGGAGCGACGAGCTTTCGAAGTTATGGGATTCGCCTACAACAGCATTCGTGAATTAACCACCAGGCAATTGAATACTATGGTAAACACTTGGAGATTTCTGAAGAACTTGGCGACAAACGACGAATAGGCAAAGCTCACGCCGATATGGGAGTTGCCTACAACAACATTGGCAAACACCAAAAGGCAATGGACTGTCATCGTAAAGACTTGAAGATCTCTGAAGAACTTCGTGACAAAAGAGGAATAGCCAGAGCCTATGGCTATATGGGAAATGTCCACTACAACGTTAGGGAATACCAAAAGGCAACTGACTGTCATCGTAAACAATTGGAGATTGTCAAAGAACTTGGCGACAAAAGAGAAATAGGAAGAGTTTACGAAAATATGGGGAATGCAAATAACTACATTCGTGAACACCAAAAAGCAATTGACTGCTATAGTAAGCACTTGGAGATTGCCAAAGAACTTGACGACAAAGAAGGAATAGGCAGAGCCTACGGAAATATGGGAAATGCATACAACAACATTAGTGAACACCAAAAAGCAATTGACTGCTATAGCAAGCATTTGGAGATTGCCAAAGAACTTGGCGATAAAAGAAAAATAGGCGGAATTTACGGAAATATGAGAAGTGCATACTACAATATTAGTAAATACCAAAAAGCAATTGACTGCTATAGCAAAGACTTGGAGATTGCCAAAAAAATTGGCGACAAAAGAAGAATAGGCAGAGTTTACGGAAACATGGGAAACGCATTCAACAATATTAGCGAATACCAAAAAGCAATTGACTGCTATCTTGCGATAGCAGTCAATTGCTTTTTGGTATTCTTTTCTTTTTGGTACAGTCAATTGCAATAGGCAGAGCTCACGCAAATATGGGACTTTCCTACAACTACATTGGTGAATACCAAAAGGCGATTGACTGCCAACGTAAACACTTGGAGATTGCTGAAGAACTCGGAGATCTACATGGAGTAGCCAATGCACAAAGCAATCTTGGAATTTCATACCAACTGAGAAATGATCACAGATTAGCTTGTTCATTCCTTGCTAAGTCAATTTTAAGCTACCAGAAGATCCGCCGTTCTGCAGTATATGAAGATGAATTAAATACGTCCATCTCGAATCTATTTGCTAAAGTCCATAAGATATTACTCTATAGTCTTTTAAATCTGAAGCAAGTCAAATCGGCCTTGTTGGTCTCGGACAGTGGGAAAGCGAAAGCTCTTTACGACCTAACAAGAAAGTGCGTGGACGTTGTCACAGATCCTCTCCTTGATGAGAATTTCACCATTGCAATCCAAGCAATTGCCGACGATCCTTGTTTGAAAACAAATGAAGCATTCCTTGACATTGCTTTGTCCCGGGTGATTTGTCTGATGCAAGATGAAAATATTATCTCCTACACGTTTGATCTGCAACATAATCTACACGTATGGGTTATTTCAAGAAAAGGTATTTTCCACAAGACATCGACGACAGCGAACGGTATGTCGACGAAAACCTATGGGGAGACCATAAATCGTGGGATAGAAGACTATGTGACGCGAAATTTGCCAAAAATTCTCTCCCACAGTCCTGAGCCAGCAGAAGCGTGCAGCTTCGTTGGAAATGCGAAGAACGATCATCTCGATCTTCCTTTCACCGGTAACAAAGACCGCGAGAATAACTTCACCCGAGATTTAGAAGAAAGAGTTGAAAATCTGACGAGAATTGACAAGACAAGCTCGGAAACAATAAAGTGTGATCCAAAAATCTCGGTCTTGAAGTCTTTGAAGGGAAGATACAACTTGGATAGCTCAGCTACAAATCCGCACGCCTTTTGTAATTCTCCTCAGAAGAGCAGTGAAGAAAACGAAAAAGATACGAAAAAACTAATATGGTATTCGTTGGAAAGAGCAAATTTTACTCAAAGTCGAGTAAAAAACGGTACTGACTGTCGAGGGCCTCCACTAGGGAAGAATACATTCCAAACAAGTTTAGAGAAATTATATTCAATATATATTTCACCTATCGAAGAATATCTGGTTGGCTCAAAGATTCTAGTCGTCCCAGAAGGCTCGCTATTCAAGATACCATTTTGTGCTTTACTCAACTCGAAGAAAGAACATCTGTGTGACAGATACAGTCTACAGTTCACCCCAGCGTTACATGTTCTTAATGCAAGCTTGTCGAAGCCCTTACCAAAGATCGGACCGGCCCTTGTTGTTGGAAATCCAATCGTTGAGGAAGTGAAATTTGACGACGTACTTGAATGGATACCTCAACTTGCTAACGCCAAAGTCGAAGCTAAAGAATGCAGTAAATATTTCAACGCGAAGCCATTGTTGGATGAAAACGCCACGAAGGAGAATGTCCTGAAGAACATGAAAGATGCAAGTGTCATTCACATCGCTGCACATGGACACGCGGATTACGCCGACATATTCCTCGCCCCAAACAAAGGAGTACCAAAACCACCAAGCGAAGAACATTATCTTCTAACGGCTGAAGATGTTGTCAAGTGCACTCTCAAAGCTCGTCTTGTAGTCTTGAGCTGTTGTCACAGTGGCCGTGGTCAAATATCCGCTGAGGGTGTTGTCGGTATTGCAAGATCTTTCCTAGGAGCTGGCGCACGTTCAGTTTTGGTGACACTTTGGAGAATCTTAGACGCAGAAACCATGGAATTTATGAAGCTGTTCTATGAGAAAGTCGTCCAAGGAGTCTCCGTATGCGTTGCTCTACAGCAAGCAATAATTGAAATGAAGAAGAAATACGAAATGGCAGCGTGGTCGTATTTTCAAATAGTAGGAGAAGACATTTCACTAACCAAGGATGAAATTGAAGAGATTCGTCAACAATCTTCAACAAGATAAACAGAAATATCACGGAACAACTTCTATATATATATATATATGATTGTTTAAGTAATTGTATTTGCTTCTTGATAAAACACTCTTTCGTATAACCGAGTGTTTGATATAGTATTTAAAAGATGAAAGTTTGCTTAATTTTAATTTGTATCACTAATTTCTTGCTCCGATATATAAACCAATGTTGTGACACAATCAACTTAATAATCATTATCTGTTATCATTAAACAGCCGCTCTAATGTAATAAGCATACTTCGTATCACTAGTATCTAGTAATTGTTCAAAACAATAGACGACTTTCACGATCATGCGCAGTAGCAACAAATATTCAAATTTTCGTCAGAGATAAAAACAACTGTTTTAGCTGGAACGAGCATATTGAAAATAGCAGAAGTGCAAAGTTTGAAACGAATTGCTTAACAAATGGAAAAAGTTTCACAAGCGGAAAGTTGACCATTCCAACAGGGATATATTAGTGATTTAATAGGGATTTTGGCTTGGCGGGCGGGAGTTGCACGCCAAGCCAAAATCCCTATTAAATCCCTAGTGGAGAGCAAAACTTCCGAAGAGCGTAGCTTTCGCACTATTTGTCCGATTTATTTTAAATTTTGCACTTTTACTATTTTTAATATGATCTTTCCAGCTAAAACAGTTGTTTTTACCTCCGATGAAAATTTGAAGTAAAGTTGCTACTGCGCATGAGCCTGAAAGTCGTCTATTAAGTAATAACTTTACGAGATTATCTCCGCGTTAATGTTAAGTGTTTATAAAGTGAAAAACTATATTTGTTGGCATTTCTGTTGTTGAGACTTGAGGGCCATTATCAGCCTAGTCCTGTCGTTCTGAAGCACCCGCTATATGATGAGACTGGTATCTAGGTCTGGACGCCCATGCTAGCAAAGAGGGACTTTAGGATTCTAGGACGGCGACGTTGGTTAAAAAGCAACATAAATTTTTGTATTAAAAAAGATCACAGCTAACTCACTGTTTGTTTTTTAGATATTTGAAGCTAGTTTAATGACTTTCATATTAAAACGCCCCAGTATTGCTAAAATGATTGTAGTGTCAGAATTGAAGTCAATCTCAAGCAACAGATCTCATCTCTTGGCGCCTTGATGTCGTCCTGAAGACGTGAAAATGCTCGAAGTGGCGTTGTTTTAAGAACGAGGACGCTGTTGAGATTACTCTAGGAGGGAAGAGACGAAAAAATATTTAATATTCTATTTGGTTCGCAACAAGAATTATTTTGTTTAAATGACGTCGTCGTTGAAGTTGCCATCGTACTTCCTAAAGTCCCTAATATTATAAAAAACAGCGAAGAGAAAGAGCTTGGGACTAAGGCTAGGTCATTATTAGCATGGTACCCTGGCCCAATTTCAGAAGAAATATGGGCCCTGGTAACCACTAATTACAATCTCGCGTCATTCATCAGTGCTAAATCCACTTGTACGTCTGCCCTAGACTTTCTCAAAGTCCTTTTTCAAACATTGTTGACATTTCTTACCTTTCAGTTCCTCGTTGAAAAGGACTTTCCCACCTGCAGCGCGCCAAAATTCACCTGTGAATTTTTCGACCGGTGACGTAATTCGGGAAGTAATTATATTCAGGCTAAATTGCTATGCAAGTGCTATCTTTGGAAGTTGGAGTTAAACAGACTCTTGAAAACGTTTTAGTAGGGGTAGAACCACTTTCCATTGCAAGTACGACAACCCGAAACACGTCAAAACAGGGCGATGTACATTTCAGCGATTTCCCGCCAGAATATTTAATTAGATTCAAAAACCTGCAAGCGAACAAGCCCGCCTCTTTCGTCCCGCTTTTCCACTCTCCCGCCTTTCCGCTCGCCCGCAAAAACTAGCGTTGAGACTTAAGAGGCGGACTTGGAGCAAGTCTACGTCTGCCCATGCCTTGAATGCGCGAAAGTTTCAACCAATAGGAAAGCAGAAATCTTTAGTGGTTACCAGGCTAGGTCCAATCTCGTTCCTAGAGCCCACGTTCCCCTTACCCAGCAGGCGGGAAACAAGAGGCTCTGGGATAATCCGTTCACGCCATCACGGATTCTTGTTATCCGGAAGAAGAGTTATATAGAGTTCATTGTGTTCATCAGCCAATGCTGCCTGAAGTGAAATGCTGCCTTTGCAAAGCGAAGGTTAGAAACAATGTCTGCAACGGAGGCTTTCTTCGAAGTTGACAGAGTCATGGGTGCATGTCAATATGCTATGAGGAGGCATACATCACACTTTTTGCAGAAGGGGGATTGGTAAAAGATCAACCTTCAATTTTTTGTTCCAAACAACAAAATTAAATTGTTTAAAAAATAATCTTTTCCAGTGCATCTAAAATGGTCTCGAAATGCGTGGAATGGCATTTTTCAAAGACCTTAGATGTTTTGGGGTATTCCTCTGTATGTACCTCAACTTCGGCTATATGCCATGGGCAGATCGACCATGTTGCCAAAAAAAACATGCGAAAATAAAGGCGCACGTGATAAAATTTGTTTCGTTCTGAAATCGCATTCGTTTATATGGTATATACTATGAAAAATATGACAGAACCGAAGATTAGTGCTAAAAACAACGCAGACAAAATTTTATGGGTAGATTCCACATTCAATTAGAATGGCAGATGCGGGAAAATCACGCCAAACTTTTGCCAGTTTTGGGTTTATTTTTGCCATCGAGACGTTAGATCATGTGAACTTAACTGGCTCAATTGCGCATGTCCCGCTAAAATAAGAGCTCGTTATAGGTGCCTTGAAGTGTACCCATGCAGTTTCCAAACTATATTCATTTGACTATGTAGACCAGTGCAGAGTATGTCATTTCCGCCATTGACGTCATTTTTAGCTTTTTGAATATATATTACCTAGAACATTTTCGTATTTATCAGAGTAAAATGTCATTAGACTAATAAAGGCTCCGCTCGAAAGTATTTTTTTATCAAAATTAATCTCGGCGGTTTACCACCTTTTCACACTGTATGCCCACGCAGCACTCTACTAAATTCTTTACAAATAAAAATATAGACGTCCAATTGCGTGGCTATTGAAAAGCAGTTGGCATCGACTGCTGTGCTTGTCGGACATTCCTGCATAAGATTAATAATCGATCAAGGGAATAATCTTACCTCGTTTTTGTTATTAGTAACGTTGGATTGTTCATTTAAAGCAATATTACTCAAGTTTTCTGTCCGTTGGATTGCTCATCTTCAAAGAGAAATTTGGCTTTTGGTCTAGGATCATGGCATAACGGTAAGTTTTTGATAATAATTATTCAGTATTATTGAACAGAAACGATCGAGGTGACCCACAGGTTATTGCGATTTGGTTAAAGTATCATCACAACCCATTCGTTTATGAGGGTTGTCCAATACTGTCGCATAGATTCCAGTCATACGATTCGTGATATTGGTAAAATACATAGACTTACAGCGCATTAGGTGTATACATAGAAATTGTACCTTCAAAAATCCTTCGAGTCGTTCCATTCGTCGAATTTGTCGAGTCGTGACGAGTCGTTATATTGGTAAAGTGCATAGACTTAGAGTGCATAAGGTGTATAGGCTTTAAGGGGTACCCTCCGAATTTAATTTCGAGTCGTGACGATTCGTCATATTAAGAATATATGACATTGTTCATTTACTCCGTCGTTTCTATGTAGAACGAAGCGATATATATTATATTCATATGAATACTACCGAAAGTAAGTTGTGCAAATATGCAGTTTCGCGCGGGATATGCAGCCTGACGTTGAGAGAGAGAGAGAAATATTTTATTAAGGTGTATATTGTATTTTTCTTTTCATTGCTTCTTTTTAGAAAACTGACAGAAATCCATGGTTTAAGGCAAACGTGGGCAAGAAAGTGCGACTCGAGAAAGAAAACTCTGCCATCGGATATTAACTGCGAACTGTATAAACACTGACGAACTATATAAACACGAACTATATAAACAAACACGAATTATATAAACACGAACTATATAAACACGAACTATATAAACACGAACTATATAAATACGAACTATATAAACAAACACGAATTATGTAAACACGAACTATATAAACACGAACTATATAAACACGAACTATATAAACACGAACTATATAAACACGAACTATATAAACACGAACTTTATAAATACGAAGATCTACAAACTCGAGCTACATAAACACGGACTGTATATATGAACATGATGTAGCAGAAAAGATAAACTAGTAAGCTAAAAACATGCATATATTCACCATAGAAGATCTCCAGAATGCTCTTGATATCACTAAAAAAAGACAGGATGAAGAAAAAGATAAGGAAAACGATGAATGGCGAAACATTTTTGTTGATCTGCTTATGACATCTGAACTTAGCTGTAAAGCATTCGAGACTGGTCACGTAGAAAAGAAAAACGCTGTCGATGAAATCAAAGAATACCAAAGGACAATGGCCGATTATCGGAAGCACTTGAAGATTGCATACGAACAGGCAGTTTTTCACTGTAAGACTGGTGAATATCGGAAGGCAATTGGATGTTCTCATGAAGCCTTGGCCATTGCTAAGAAAGTAGGCGACAAAGAAGAGGAGCGACGAGCTTTCGACGTTATGGGATTCGCCTACAAAAGCATTGGTGAATACCACAAGTCAAGTGAATACTATGGTAAACATTTGGAGATTTCTGAAAAACTTGGCGACAAAAGAGGAATAGCCATAGCCTACGGCTATATGGGAAATGGCCACTACAACATTGGCAAACACCAAAAGGCAATGGACTGTTATCGTAAAGACTTGAAGATCTCTGAAGAACTTGGCGACAAAAGAGGAATAGCCAGAGCTTACGGCCATATGGGAAATGTCCACTACAACACTAGGGAATACCAAAAGGCAACTGACTGTCATCGTAAACAATTGGAGATTGTCAAAGAACTTGGTGACAAAAGAGAAATGGGCAGAGTTTACGAAAATATGGGGAATGCGAATAACTACATTCGTGAACCCCAAAAAGCAATTGACTGCTATAGTAAGCACTTGGAGATTGCCAAAGAACTTGGCGACAAAGAAGGAATAGGCACAGCCTACGGAAATATGGGAAATGCATACTGCAATATGAATAAATACCACAAAGCAATTGACTGCCATAGCAAGCATTTGGAGATTGCCAAAGAACTTGGCGATAAAAGAAAAATAGGCAGAGTTTACGGAAACATGGGAAACGCATTCAACAATAGTAGCATATACCAAAAAGCAATTGACTGCTATCGCAAGGACTTGGAGATAGCCAAAGAACTTGGCGACAAAGGCCAAGTAAGCAGAGTTTGCGGAAATATGGGAGTTGTTTACAAACGAATTGGTGAATACCAAAAAGCAATTGACTACCATTGCCAAAACTTGATGATTGCTGAAGAACTTGGAGACAAAAGAGAAATTGGCAGAGCTTGCGGAAATATAGGAGTTTCCTACAAGAACATTGGTGAATATCAAAAATCAATTGACTACTACCGCAAATGCTTGAAGATTGCTGAAGAACTTGGCGACAAAAGAGGAATAGGCGCTGCTTACGGGAATATGGGCAATTCCTACAAGAGCATCGGTGAATACCAAAAATCAATTGACTACTACCGCAAAGACTTGAAGATTGCTGAAGAACTTGGCGACAAAGGAGGAATAGGCAGAGCTCACGCAAATATACAACTACATTGGTGAATACCAAAAGGCGATTGACTACCAACGTAAACACTTGGAGATTGCTGAAGAACTCGGAGATCTACATGGAGTAGCCAATACACAAAACAATCTTGGAATTTTATACCAACTGAGAAATGATCCCAGATTAGCTTGTTCATTCCTTGCTAAGTCAATTTTAAGCTACCAGAAGATCCGCCGTTCTGCAGTATATAAAGATGAATTAAATACGTCCATCTCGAATCTATTTGCTAAAGTCCATAAGATATTTCTCTATAGTCTTTTAAATCTGAAGCAAGTCAAATCGGCCTTGTTGGTCTCGGACAGTGGGAAAGCGAAAGCTCTTTATGACCTAACAAGAAAGTGCGTGGACGTTGTCACAGATCCTCTCCTTGATGAGAATTTCACCATTGCAATCCAAGCAATTGCCGACGATCCTTGTTTGAAAACAAACGAAGCATTGACATTGCTTTGTCCCGGGTGATTTGTCTGATGCAAGATGAAAATATTATCTCCTACACGTTTGATCTGCAACATAATCTACACGTATGGGTTATTTCAAGAAAAGGTGTTTTCCACAAGACATCGACGACAGCGAACGGTATGTCGACGAAAACCTATGGGGCGACCATAACTCGTGGGATAGAAGCATATGTGACACGAAATTTGCCAAAAATTGTCTCCCACAGTCCTGAGCCAGCAGAAGCGTGCAGCTTCGTTGGAAATGCGAAGAACGATCATCTCGATCTTCCTTTCACCGGTAACAAAGACCGCGAGAATAACTTCACCCGAGATTTAGAAGAAAGAGTTGAAAATCTGACGAGAATTGACAAGACAAGCTCGGAAACAATACAGTGTGATCCAAAAATCTCGGTCTTGAAGTCTTTGAAGGGAAGATACAACTTGGATAGCTCAGCTACAAATCCGCACTCTTTTGTAATTCTCCTCAGAAGAGCAGTGAAGAAAACGAAAAAGATACGAAATTAATAATTCGATGGTATTCGTTGGAAAGAGCAAATTTTACTCACAGTCGAGTAAAAAACGGTACTGACTGTCGAGGGCCTCCACTGGGGCAGAATACATTCCAAACAAGTTTAGAGAAATTATATTCAATATATATTTCACCTATCGAAGAATATCTGGTTGGCTCAAAGATTCTAGTCGTCCCAGAAGGCTCGCTATTCAAGATACCATTTTGTGCTTTATTCAACTCGAAGAAAGAACATCTGTGTGACAGATACAGTCTACAGTTCACCCCAGCGTTACATGTTCTTAATGCAAGCTTGTCGAAGCCCTTACCAAAGATCGGACCGGCCCTTGTTGTTGGAAATCCAATCGTTGAGGAAGTGAAATTTGACGACGTACTTGAATGGATACCTCAACTTGCTAACGCCAAAGTCGAAGCTGAAGAATGCAGTAAATATTTCAACGCGAAGCCATTGTTGGATGAAAACGCCACGAAGGGGAATGTCCTGAAGAACATGAAAAATGCAAGTGTCATTCACATCGCTGCACATGGACACGTGGATTACGCCGACATATTCCTCGCCCCAAACAAAGGAGCACCAAAACCACCAAGCGAAGAACATTATCTTCTAACGGCTGAAGATGTTGTCGAGTGCACTCTCAAAGCTCGTCTTGTAGTCTTGAGCTGTTGTCACAATGGCCGTGGTCAAATATCCGCTGAGGGTGTTGTCGGTATTGCAAGATCTTTCCTAGGAGCTGGCGCACGTTCAGTTTTGGTGTCACTTCGGAGAATCTTAGACGCAGAAACTATGGAATTTATGAAGCTGTTCTATGAGAAAGTCATCCAAGGAGCCTCCGTATGCGTTGCTCTACAGCAAGCAATGATTGAAATGAAGAAGAAATACGAAATGCCAGCGTGGTCGTATTTTCAAATAGTAGGAGAAGACATTTCACTAACCAAGGATGAAATTGAAGACATTCGTCAGCAATCTTCAACAAGATAAACAGAAATATCACGGAACAATTCTATATATATGACTGTTTAAAGTGCTCTTTTTTGTGGCAAGTAAGAAAAGAAAACTGGTTTGGAATGCCTCTTGTGACATCACATCCAGTAACTTTGACAGCGAAAAACTCCATGAAGATGAAATTTTCTGCTGACAAGATATATTATGATTTTGCTCCGGAACACCCAAATATTACGAATATGTAAAATCCCCAAACGTGAGATAGGCACTTTAAGTAATTGTATTTGCTTCTTGATAAAACACTCTTTCGTATAACCGAGTGTTTGATATGGTATCTTACAAGATGAAAGTTTGCTTAATTTTAATTTGTATCACTAATTTCTTCCTGTGAAACAATCAACTTAATAATCATTATCTGTTATCATTAAACTGACGCTCTAATGTAATAAGCATACTTCGTGTCACTAGTATCTAGTAATTCTTCAAAATAATTAAGTAATAACTTTACGAGATTATCTCCGCGTTAAAGTTAATTGTTTATAAAGTGAAAAACTATATTTGTTGGCATGAGGGCCATTATCAGCCTAGTCCCGTCGTTCTGAAGCACCCGCGTATATGATGAGACTGGTATCTAGGTCTGACGTCACCGCTCAAGGCGCTCCCACTGATCTCTATATAAACTGGATGGGCCCTTGGCACAGAATAAGGATCAACCAGAAGTCCAACTCAGTGTCGGCACCTTTGATGTAAGCGTCCTCGGAAAATGTCGGCCTCGCGATCCCGGCGCCATTTTGAAAGTAATAGACTTGCTACAAGTCGACCTCTTGTTTGCTTGACCTCTTGTTTGCTTGACCTCTTGTAGATAGTAAAAATTTTATGGTTAATGGTGAGAACATTTTGAACATTTTAAAAAGTTACAGGCAACACTAAAGTTTGAACTATACAGCGAATGAAAGCGTGTATTTCAACAATGCGTAGTTCCGGAATTTTTAGCCATCTTTCTCTGTAAACAAGTGGGTCGGCACCATTGAGAAATGTAAAACTCCGCTTCGTGAGCACAGGACTTTTTTGCCACGGACTTTTACCCGGAGTATCCGCGTACTGAAGTTTTAATAACATCGTGGTCAAAGAATTTCATCTCCAACGAAACGTTTTCAAAAGTAAATTACTTATTACTTAACTAAATATTATTTATATATGTATAGATAGCAATATAAAGTTAATTAAAATGTCACAAGAAGCAGGGGCGCCGGAAGCTACCTAAGGCGGCGGGAGCAGCCATATAAAAAGGGCACTTTTTCTCAGCATTAATTTTTGCACGTGGTAAATAATGTTCGCCAATTTTGCTCTATAGCATAAAATAACCAAAAAGCATAACGGTATAATATAATGAATGACAATGTATTGAGAAAGAAAATTCAACGACTGAATTGTACATATTGATGCTATATTCCTACATTCCTATTTACATTTAAGAAAACATGGCAACTTTAATGAATCAGAAAACACCTGCCAAGTGAAAAAAGTCTGGGCACAAGACACAGCTCAACCTCGTTCTCAGGGCCTTTTTGAAATTGGTAGTGTGGGAAAAGGTTCTGGCATCGGCTGTTGGATTCGGCATTTTCATTGGTTGATTGCTTTTCTTAAACATTCCTCGTGAAACATATTTATGCATAGTTTTGTGCCAGTTACGATCAAAAAGCTTCAACGGGACAATGGGACAAGGATGTTTCCCACCCTCCAAATTTCAAAAACGCCCTGAGAACGAG
This sequence comes from Corallium rubrum, assembly GCA_964035015.1. Taxonomy (NCBI): domain Eukaryota; kingdom Metazoa; phylum Cnidaria; class Anthozoa; order Scleralcyonacea; family Coralliidae; genus Corallium; species Corallium rubrum. The sequence goes on along the minus strand of OZ036012.1, from coordinate 10,359,752 downwards.
GTTGGACACAGCTAACCTAAGGCAAAATTAGTTTGCTGCCTCTGCGTATGTTGTTCTTATTTTATTGTTTCTGCTTTGTACTTGTTAATTCTTGATATATATATATATATATATATATATATATATATATATATATATCTTTCGCTCTACCTACTAGGTATTGAGCACTCCAGATCTGTCTCACCGCAGACTATATATAGATAGATATATTTAGTATAAATACACAGGTGATTATAGAAAATCACGCGCGCTGATTGGTCGAGCTAGCGTTTATTCAAAATGGCCGCCAGCCAAAGTTGTCAGTGCAACAGACAAGGAAATTAACAATTTTAAAGAAAATGCTTTTCCTAAAAGTACGAAAACGTGTATTTATACTAAAACAATTATTCGCCTCAGGCTCAGTGAATATCGGTGAATAATAACCTCAACTTCGTCTCGGTTATTATACACCGATATTCACCTCGCCTTCGGCGAATAATTGTTAAATATATATATATATATATATATATATATATATATATATATATATATATATATATATATATATATATATATATATATATATATTCGAACTCTCCCAACTCACTCTCGTATTTGATTGAGTTCTAAACAAATTAGATGAACACCAGTTGTCAATCTAATATCTTATGTCTTGGGTGGTATACGGATTTTAGCGTGTTTTTTATTACTGGTGAGTATCCAACGTCAATCAGGTGATTAATTAAATGAACTATGGTGTTAGTTCGCTGATTATCTCATGAACTATTAAAATGACATTATAAATGCTTGTTTTTTGGTTGAAATTTCAAAAGTTGCGCATTAAAGCTTAGCAAATATATCACGCCGTGGCCATAAAGAACGGGGGCTCAGCTCCGAAAATGAGATTTCCGCAAAAAATATGGCTGACATGGACTCGGAGGAATGCGCCATTAAAATCATGTTTTTTAAAATTCTTCACAAATGTGCTGTCAGTATGCGGGAAGTGCCGTTTCAGACATCCAAATTTCATTTAGTATATGACAAAATGCGCTATCATAATCACGTTTTAAAACTTTTAAAATTCTTCACAAATGTGCTGTCAGAATGCGGGAATACTGTTTCAGAGATCCAAATTTCAAAATTTTTCCGGGGGGGCCATGCCCCTGGGTATAACTCAAACTTGGCAGCTATGCAACTTAGACCTAATGCAAATCAGCATAAACAAAGGATTTATACTAGCTCATTATCATTAGGTTCGCCTAATAAAGGCGGTTTTCCACTAGGCAACATTTGTCGACCGACTCGACATTTTTCTTTTGTCTTGGGTAATTAGTTCCACTCGAGAGCTTGCGAGACAAAAGAAAATGTCGCTTCGCGCGACGTCTTTCGCCTTGTGGGAAACCGCCTTAATTAAGGTACACCATTTACGGTTGGGATAACGGCCCTATAGGCGAGTTTCAGGGTGTTGCGCGCCCATCGTTTTGCAAAGGAATTGGCGGGCTCTTGGCGGGTTCTCCACAAAGTAAGCAATGGCAAACAGAGTTGCTAGCGAGCCAACAACAGCAGAATAACAGTGTTAAACATCCAGAAACTGCATCTATACTTTGTTTATTTTAAATAGTATGTTTACTTTGAGTGGAGCTTGCCAGTTTTTTTGGAAAAATGATGCGCGCGCAACACCCTGAAACTCGCCTATTATGGTTATACTTTCATGATACGCAGTCACGAAATATCGAGTCAGTTATCCCTAAGTAACACCATTACCCCCAATTAATTAATCCCTGTAACGAAGAATAATGTGCCTGTAACCTCTGTAATGCAGTAACCTCATGTAATCCTGTAACCCCATGTAATTATGTAACCTCGTGTAATCATGTACCCCATGTAATTCTGTAATCCTGTAACCCCATGTAATCCTGTAACCCCATGTAATCATGTACCACATGTAATTCTGTAATCCTGTAACCCAATGTAATTCTGTAACCCCATGTAATTATGTAATCCTGTAACCCCATGTAATCCTGTAACCCCATGTAATTCCGTAATCCTGTAACCCCATGTAATCATGTAACCCCATGTAATCCTGTAACCCCATGTAATCATATAACCCCATGTAATTCTGTAACCCCATGTAATCCTGTAACCTCATGTAATCCTGTAACCCCATGTAATTCTGTAACCTCATGTAATCCTGTAACCCCATGTAATCCTGTAACCTCATGTAATCATGTCCCCCATGTAATTCTGTAATCCTGTAACCCCATGTAATCCTGTAACCTCATGTAATCCTGTAACCCCATGTAATTCTGTAACCTCATGTAATCCTGTAACCCCATGTAATTCTGTAACCTCGTGTAATCATGTACCCCATGTAATTCTGTAATCCTGTAACCCCATGTAATTCTGTAACCTCATGTAAACCTGTAACCCCATGTAATTCTGTAACCTCATGTAATCCTGTAACCCCATGTAATCATGTACCCCATGTAATTCTGTAATCCTGTAACCCCATGTAATCCTGTAACCCCATGTAATTCTGTAATCCTGTAACCCCATATAATCCTGTAACCCCATGTAATCCTGTAACCCCATGTAATCCTGTAACACCATGTAATCCTGTAACCCCATGTAATCCTGTAACCCCATGTAAACATGTAACCCCATGTAATTCTGTAATTCTGTAACCCCATGTAATCCTGTAACCCCATGTAATTCTGTAACCCCATGTAATCCTGTAACCCCATGTAATTCTGTAACCCCATGTAATCCTGTAACCCCATGTAATCCTGTAACCCCATGTAATTCTGTAACCCCATGTAATCCTGTAACCCCATGTAATCCTGTAACCCCATGTAATTCTGTAACCCCATGTAATTCTGTAATCCTGTAACCCCATGTAATTCTGTAACATCGTGTAATCATGTACCCCATGTAATTCTGTAATTCTGTAACCCCATGTATTCCTGTAACCCCATGTAATCCTGTAACCCCATGTAATCCTGTAACCCCATGTAATTCTGTAATCCTGTAACCCCATATAATCCTGTAACCCCATGTAATCCTGTAACCCCATGTAATCCTGTAACCCCATGTAAACATGTAACCCCATGTAATTCTGTGATTTTGTTACCCCATGTAATTCTGTAACCTCATGTAATCCTGTAACCCCGTGTAATCCTGTAACCCCATGTAATTCTGTAACCCCATGTAATCCTGTAACCCCATGTAATCCTGTAACCCCATGTAATTCTGTAACCCCATGTAATCCTGTAACCCCATGTAATCATGTAACCCCATGTAGTTCTGTAATCCTGTAACCCCATGTAATTCTGTAACCCCATGTAATCCTGTAACCCCCTGTAATCCTGTAACCCCATGTAATTCTGTAACCCCATGTAATCCTGTAACCCCATGTAATCCTGTAACCCCATGTAATCATGTAACCCCATGTAGTTCTGTAATCCTGTAACCCCATGTAATTCTGTAACCCCATGTAATCCTGTAACCCCATGTAATCATGTAACCCCATGTAGTTCTGTAATCCTGTAACCCCATGTAATTCTGTAACCTCATGTAATCCTGTAACCCCATGTAATTCTGTAATCCTGTAACCCCATGTAATTCTGTAACATCGTGTAATCATGTACCCCATGTAATTCTGTAATTCTGTAACCCCATGTAATTCTGTAATCATGTAACCCCATGTAATTCTGTAATCCTGTAACCCCATGTAATTCTGTAACCTCATGTAAACCTGTAACCCCATGTAATTCTGTAACCTCATGTAATCCTGTAACCCCATGTAATTCTGTAACCTCATGTAATCCTGTAAACTCATGTAATTCTGTATCCTCATGTAATCCTGTAACCTCATGTAATTCTGTAACCTCATGTAATCCCGTAACCCCATGTAATTCTGTAACCTCGTGTAATCATGTACCCCATGTAATTCTGTAATCCTGTAACCCCATGTAATTCTGTAACGTCATGTAATTCTGTAATCTCATGTAATCCTGTAACCCCATGTAATTCTGTAACCTCATGTAATCCTGTAACCCCATGTAATTCTGTAACCTCGTGTAATCATGTACCCCCATGTAATTCTGTAATCCTGTAACCCCATGTAATTCTGTAACCTCATACAATCCTGTAACCTTATGTAATTCTGTAACCTTATATAATCCTGTAACCTTATGCAATCCTGTTACCCTATATAATCCTGTAACCTTATGTAATCCTGTAACCCCATGTAATTCTGTAACCTCATGTAATCCTGTACCCCCATGTAATTATGTATTCTCATGTAATCCTGTAGCGCCATGTAATTCTGTAACCTCATGTAATCATGTAACTCCATGTACTTCTGTAACCTCGTGTAATCCTGTAACCTTATGTAACCTGTAACCTCTTGTAATCATGTAACCCTATGTAGTCATGTAACCTAATGTAATCCTGTTATTAGTCTGAGAACTCGTTTTTGTAAAATGTTACACAAAATCTTTTCTGGAATGTATTCTAACAAAGCAAGTAAAAGCTACAAATCAGTCGTGATTCATGTTTTTTGACCAGTTATATAGTTAGGGCCGGAAGACCATGATTGGCGCAGGTTACCAAGTCCTCAGAAAGCAGATATCAATTTCACAGTTGGACAACAGTGCATGACAACAATGTGTTTTAATATTAATAATCCAACGGCATACGTCATCTGTCCTAAATATTCAGTTCCAGTCTTTCCTTACTTTGTAACATCAGGAAGGCAACAATATCGCGAGGAGGACGACTGCAGTTAAAAGAAATATAATATTTTCAATTTAACACCATAGTAACGCCCCAGTATGCCAAAACGGTTGTACTGTAGTTAGAATCTGTCGTACGATCCCAAATGATCAACTACACGTGTTGATAAGTTTGATTCAAGTCAAATATGTTGACGTTTTTTCAGTGCTCTTGTGGCATTACCCTGTAATAATCCCGGACTAATCGGAACAAAGCTACTTCCATGAACCTACTGGCACGAATATCTGGACATGGTATTCTTTTTCAAAATATTCAATCAATATATTTCATTTGACAAAACTACAATTCCTGAAAAATGCAAACCTACCAACATACCTACAAGATCTCGGATTAAAACAGATGGCAGCGAGCTCCAAGAATATGGAACGTGCTGCCTCAAGAAATAACCTGGACTACCAATCTTTCAAATTTCAAAAACAAACTAAAAGAATACTACCACTCTGCTATTCTCTCTATATACCATTCTGAAGACCCACGCACCTGGAAATCAATTTGTATTAAATGTAACTCTGTCCGTAGTCTATGTGTTTCCCCCTACTTGTTGTTTTTAGACCTTTAACTAGCTTCATCTTAAACGTTTTTACTTGTTATGTTTATATCATATAATTATATTTATATCACATATTATTTAATGTAAATAGTAGACAATCAGGACCCGCAGTAATCGGCCTCAGCTGTTGCGGTGTTCCTATCCTTGTAATTATTTAGTCAAGGTAAAGTTAAATAAAATAAAATAAAATAAAATAAAAATAAAATAATTTAGCCTTGGCAAATTCTTCGCTAAAATACAGGAAAAGCGATTATAAGATTAGGGGATTTGGAAGAAAAACCCTGATTATTGCTTTATTTCGACAAAATGGTGCTTTCATCGTGGGATATCATCATCAACGAAATATGTAGAAACCACATTTTCCACAGCTTCGAGAGGACGTTTAATCGAAGACGGTTCGAGAGTATATTCGTATTTCTCGTTATACTCCTGACTAGCTGAATCAGTCTTCTGGGACTGATTGGAGTTGACATACGGCTTTACGCGTTTTGGTCGTTCTTATACTGAATTTTGACGACTATATTACCAGAATATGGCAACAGGATTACATAGGGTTACAGGATTACATAAGGTGACAGGATTACACGAGGTTACAGAAGTACATGAGGTTACAGAATTACATAAGGTTACAGGATTGCATGAGGTTACAGAATTACATAAGGTTACAGGATTACATGAGGTTACAGAATTAAATGGGGTTACATGATTACAGAATTACATGGGGTTGCAGGATTTCACGAGGTTACAGAATTACATGAGGTTACAGGATTACAGAATTACATGGGGTTACAGGATTACAGAATTACATGGGGTTACATGATTACAGAATTACATGGGGTTACAGAATTACAGAATTACATGGGGTACATGATTACACGATGTTACAGAATTACTTGGGGTTACAGGATTACAGAATTACATGGGGTTACAGGATTACATGGGGTTACAGAATTACATGGGGTTACAGGATTACAGAACTACATGGGGTTACATGATTACATGGGGTTACAGGATTACATGGGGTTACAGAATTACATGTGGTTACAGGATTACATGGGGTTACAGGATTACATGGGGTTACAGAATTACATGGGGTTACAGGATTACATGGGGTTACAGGATTACATGAGGTTACAGAATTACATGGGGTAAAATCACAGAATTACATGGGGTTACAGGATTACATGGGGTTACAGGATTACATGGGGTTACAGGATTACATGGGGTTACAGGATTACATGGGGTTACAGGATTACAGAATTACATGGGGTTACAGGATTACATGGGGTTACAGGATTACATGGGGTTACAGGATTACATGGGGTTACAGAATTACATGGGGTACATGATTACACGATGTTACAGAACTACATGGTTACAGGATTACATGGGGTTACATGGGGTTACATTACATGAGGTTACAGAATTACATGGGGTAACAAAATCCCACAGAATTACATGGGGTTACAGGATTACATGGGGTTACAGAATTACATGGGGTTACAGAATTACATGGGGTTACAGGATTACATGGGGTTACAGGATTACATGGGGTTACAGAATTACATGGGGTTACAGGATTACATGGGGTTACAGAATTACATGGGGTTACAGGATTACATGGTGTTACAGGATTACATGGGGTTACAGGATTACATGGGGTTACAGGATTATATGGGGTTACAGGATTACAGAATTACATGGGGTTACAGGATTACATGGGGTTACAGGATTACATGGGGTTACAGGATTACAGAATTACATGAGGTTACAGGATTACATGGGGTTACAGGATTACAGAATTACATGGGGTACATGATTACATGAGGTTACAGAATTACATGGCGTTACAGGATTACATGGGGTTGCAGGATTACATGGGGTTACAGGATTATATGGGGTTACAGGATTACAGAATTACATGGGGTTACAGGATTACATGGGGTTACAGGATTACAGAATTACATGGGGTACATGATTACATGGGGTTACAGGATTACATGGGGTTACAGGATTACATGGGGTTACAGGATTACAGAATTACATGGGGTACATGATTACATGGGGTTACAGGATTACATGGGGTTACAGGATTACAGAATTACATGAGGTTACAGGATTACATGGGGTTACAGGATTACAGAATTACATGGGGTACATGATTACATGAGGTTACAGAATTACATGGCGTTACAGGATTACATGGGGTTGCAGGATTACATGGGGTTACAGGATTATATGGGGTTACAGGATTACAGAATTACATGGGGTTACAGGATTACATGGGGTTACAGGATTACAGAATTACATGGGGTACATGATTACATGGGGTTACAGTATTACATGGGGTTACAGGATTACATGGGGTTACAGGATTACATGGGGTTACAGGATTACATGGGGTTACAGGATTACAGAATTACATGGGGTTACAGGATTACATGGGGTTACAGGATTACAGAATTACGTGGGGTACATGATTACATGGGGTTACAGGATTACATGGGGTTACAGGATTACATGGGGTTACAGGATTACAGAATTATATGGCGTTACAGGATTACATGGGATTACAGAATTACATGGGGTTACAGGATTACATGGGGTTACAGGATTACATGGGGTTACAGGATTACATGGGGTTACAGGATTACATGGGGTTACAGGATTACATGGGGTTACAGGATTACAGAATTACATGGGGTACACGATTACATGGGGTTACAGGATTACATGGGGTTACAGGATTACATGGGGTTACAGGATTACAGAATTACATGGGGTACATGATTACATGGGGTTACAGGATTACATGGGGTTACAGGATTACAGAATTACATGGGGTTACAGGATTACATGGGGTTACAGGATTACAGAATTACATGGGGTTACATGATTACATGGGGTTACAGGATTACATGGGGTTACAGGATTACATGGGGTTACAGGATTACATGGGGTTACAGGATTACATGGGGTTACAGGATTACAGAATTACATGGGGTTACAGGATTACATGGGGTTACAGGATTACAGAATTACATGGGGTACATGATTACATGGTGTTACAGGATTACATGGGGTTACAGGATTACATGGGGTTACAGGATTACATGGGGTTACAGGATTACATGGGGTTACAGGATTACATGGGGTTACAGGATTACAGAATTACATGGGGTTACAGGATTACATGGGGTTACAGGATTACAGAATTACGTGGGGTACATGATTACATGGGGTTACAGGATTACATGGGGTTACAGGATTACAGAATTACATGAGGTTACAGGATTACATGGGGTTACAGGATTACAGAATTACATGGGGTAGATGATTACATGAGGTTACAGAATTACATGGCGTTACAGGATTACATGGGGTTACAGGATTACATGGGGTTACAGGATTACATGGGGTTACAGGATTACAGAATTACATGGGGTTACAGGATTACATGGGGTTACAGGATTACAGAATTACATGGGGTACATGATTACATGGGGTTACAGGATTACATGGGGTTACAGGATTACATGGGGTTACAGGATTACAGAATTACATGGGGTTACAGGATTACATGGGGTTACAGAATTACATGGGGTTACAGGATTACATGGGGTTACAGGATTACATGGGGTTACAGGATTACATGAGGTTACAGAATTACATGGGGTAACAAAATCACAGAATTACATGGGGTTACATGTTTACATGGGGTTACAGGATTACATGGGGTTACAGGATTACATGGGGTTACAGGATTATATGGGGTTACAGGATTACAGAATTACATGGGGTTACAGGATTACATGGGGTTACAGGATTACATGGGGTTACAGGATTACATGGGGTTACAGAATTACAGAATTACATGGGGTACATGATTACACAATGTTACAGAACTACATGGGGTTACAGGATTACATGGGGTTACAGAATTACATGGGGTTACAGGATTACACGGGGTTACAGGATTACATGAGGTTACAGAATTACATGGGGTAACAAAATCACAGAATTACATGGGGTTACAGGATTACATGGGGTTACAGGATTACATGGGGTTACAGAATTACATGGGGTTACAGGATTACATGGGGTTACAGGATTACATGGGGTTACAGAATTACATGGGGTTACAGGATTACATGGGGTTACAGAATTACATGGGGTTACAGGATTACATGGTGTTACAGGATTACATGGGGTTACAGGATTACATGGGGTTACAGGATTATATGGGGTTACAGGATTACAGAATTACATGGGGTTACAGGATTACATGGGGTTACAGGATTACATGGGGTTACAGGATTACAGAATTACATGAGGTTACAGGATTACATGGGGTTACAGGATTACAGAATTACATGGGGTACATGATTACATGGGGTTACAGGATTACATGGGGTTACAGGATTACATGGGGTTACAGGATTACATGGGGTTACAGGATTACATGGGGTTACAGGATTACAGAATTACATGGGGTTACAGGATTACATGGGGTTACAGGATTACAGAATTACATGGGGTTACATGATTACATGGGGTTACAGGATTACATGGGGTTACAGGATTACATGGGGTTACAGGATTACAGAATTACATGGGGTTACAGGATTACATGGGATTACAGAATTACATGGGGTTACAGGATTACATGGGGTTACAGGATTACATGGGGTTACAGGATTACATGGGGTTACAGGATTACATGGGGTTACAGGATTACATGGGGTTACAGGATTACAGAATTACATGGGGTACACGATTACATGGGGTTACAGGATTACATGGGGTTACAGGATTACATGGGGTTACAGGATTACAGAATTACATGGGGTTACAGGATTACATGGGGTTACAGGATTACATGGGGTTACAGGATTACAGAATTACATGAGGTTACAGGATTACATGGGGTTACAGGATTACAGAATTACATGGGGTACATGATTACATGAGGTTACAGAATTACATGGCGTTACAGGATTACATGGGGTTGCAGGATTACATGGGGTTACAGGATTATATGGGGTTACAGGATTACAGAATTACATGGGGTTACAGGATTACATGGGGTTACAGGATTACAGAATTACATGGGGTACATGATTACATGGTGTTACAGGATTACATGGGGTTACAGGATTACATGGGGTTACAGGATTACATGGGGTTACAGGATTACATGGGGTTACAGGATTACATGGGGTTACAGGATTACAGAATTACATGGGGTTACAGGATTACATGGGGTTACAGGATTACAGAATTACGTGGGGTACATGATTACATGGGGTTACAGGATTACATGGGGTTACAGGATTACAGAATTACATGAGGTTACAGGATTACATGGGGTTACAGGATTACAGAATTACATGGGGTAGATGATTACATGAGGTTACAGAATTACATGGCGTTACAGGATTACATGGGGTTACAGGATTACATGGGGTTACAGGATTATATGGGGTTACAGGATTACAGAATTACATGGGGTTACAGGATTACATGGGGTTACAGGATTACAGAATTACATGGGGTACATGATTACATGGGGTTACAGGATTACATGGGGTTACAGGATTACATGGGGTTACAGGATTACAGAATTATATGGCGTTACAGGATTACATGGGATTACAGAATTACATGGGGTTACAGGATTACATGGGGTTACAGGATTACATGGGGTTACAGGATTACATGGGGTTACAGGATTACATGGGGTTACAGGATTACATGGGGTTACAGGATTACAGAATTACATGGGGTACATGATTACATGGGGTTACAGGATTACATGGGGTTACAGGATTACAGAATTACATGAGGTTACAGGATTACATGGGGTTACAGGATTACAGGATTACAGAATTACATGGCGTTACAGGATTACAGAATTACATGGGGTTACAGGATTACATGAGGTTACTGAATTACAGAGGTTACAGGCACATTATTCCTCGTTACATGGTAGTGGGGGGATTAATTAATTGGGGGTAATGGTGTTACTTGGGGATAACTGACTCGATATTTCGTGACTGCGTATCATGAAAGTATAACCCCTATTATAGCCTAGTAAGTACACGCCCATATATACGCCCCCAATGCATCCCCCACTGACGCAAGACGTTCTGTTTGACTGCGTTGTCTTCGAAATAAATTCATCACAATAGTTTTGTTCAGACGATCTTCACGACCTCGCGCTGACTCTTGTCTTTGACGTTTTTCCAATTGATCGTTGTTTGTTATGGACGGTGTTCAAGCAAAGAAAGCGAAATTGCAAGAGCAAGACAAGGTAGACCATTTCTTTGTTGCTTTTTAATGATTTGTGATTGTTTTGATTGATGTTTCTCAAACCGTTTAATAGGACGAATCGAAAGGCGGCTATGCCTATTTGCCAAGTTTGAAGAACGAAGATCCCAAAACTTCGTTGGTTTTTGCTTTGAAAGAAGAAATTGGGACCCTTCACAAAGCGTTGAAAGTATTTAAGGTAGGTTATTTGAAATCCAATGCTTCTTATGCTCGCAGGGTTCAATTTTAAATCGATTCCAAACATTAGAGGCATCTAGACTTTTCAATTTGCGTTTACAGGCAAAAACAAGGGCACGATCTCTTTAAAAACATGAAATATATAAGGATGAAATCGCACCAATATATACATGTTTTGTTATGAAATTGGACGAGGGATTTTAGGAGAAATCATCGAAGCAATCATTAGGGGAATTTGGGGCAATTTGACACTGTTTACATGTAATACCCGCGGTCAACAAACGCAAATCGGAAATAGACGTGTATTCTGTAATCTAGCTGAAAAGGGAATAAATCGTGAGCTTAATAGCCGAAGATCTCGCGTTTATATTAAGTTTAATACAGTAAAGGCCCGAATACGGTAATACAGGCGATTTGCTGCGGAATGTTTTGTTATGTGATCGAATGGATGATTCACAAAAGTATTGGACCAATACATTCGTAAGTCAATTCATTCGATCGCATCAGTCAAGGGGAAAAAATCGTAGTGTTTTGAATAGTGTCTTCCCTTGCCATTGAAAAATATCATTAAATGAATTTTGTGGTATTTGCTGACTGCATGCACTCAGTCATAGGAATTAGTTATGTAAGACAATTCTTTGTGTGTATGCCATCATATATGTATAATCCATACTCATTTTGCCAGGCAACAACCCACCCACCCACCCACCCAGTGCTGAAAACGTCAAGTGTGTATGTGAATATAATATTAACTAAAAATACTTTTCTAGGGACAACTCGAATGGCGACACCATATCCAAACCTTTTTCTCATCTCTCTTTCTTCTCTTACAAATTCAAACTGCCACGCAAAACATCAGAGTGTCTCCGAAAAACCCACCCACCCAGTCAAAACATCATTTTAATGTTTTGCCTGGCAAAATGAGTATGGATGTCACCTCTATTAAATATTAATGATAATATTTGCTACACTGTGCAAATACATGTACAGTACATACAATAGTGTTTGTTTATATGGTGATCACTGCTTCCTGATGTTTGATTAACAGAAATATTTCAAGTACAGGTACTACAAAATTTTGCTTTAGTTGATAAAACAACAAAATTAAAAAAAACAACAAAAAAATGTTCTGGTGGTTGTCAGGGGTCAGGCACCAGGAATTCCCTGACACAGAGGCTAAGGTCATTCAATGGCATTGTGGGAGCCATTCAACAGGGGGGGGGTTTAAGTCCAAAATTTCTAACAGCTGGTGTATACATTTAAGGGGTCTCAAAGCATATGCATCAATTGGTATAGGAATGTTTTTTTCCAACAAAGGGGCTGTAGGGCTCACCTCCTGTCAGAAGGCTTAAAAGTACAATGTATGCGTTTTCTTTTCTTATTCAGTCTAAATTAATTGCCACACCCCTTGTTTTTCGTAAAAATATGAAAAAAGTGTGGCTATATACTAAGCTAAGACCATTACAGTTATGGCACATTTAGGAACTAATAATTTTGGTTGGATTTTTTGTGATTTTAAATACAACAGTGAGCCAAAACAAACCAGACTAGGATCATTGCAAACCAGACATTTCAAGTTTGACCTTTGGGTTGTGCAAGGGTTTCACTTGGGAGCCAATCAGATTGCGCTGAAAGAGATCATAATTCCATTTCTGAAGTGGTCTCACAGGCTGGCCAATAAGTGTCAAATACTGTACTATGAAATGGTTTCCATCACAAGCCAATCATATTCTCGATATTTAAGTATTGGAAATCAGGTTTCCAGTCTGAGCCAATCATTATTGTGATATTAAATTGCAATATCATATTTCATCAATTAGTAACAATTAGCAACTACTTTAATTTGTGATGTTACAAAATTTTAGTACTATAATAATACATTAAGCTAGTCAGGATAATTAATTAGCATTCCAAGCAATTAGTCAAGCATAATCATGCAAGTAATTGCGTGTTTTATCAGCAGCTGTTCTTTTATTCTACTGTAATATTGTATAATTAAATTTTTTTTTGTGCAATTACCTTGTAGGATAATGGCATCAATTTGACACACATTGAATCAAGACCATCAATTACAGAATCTTGTTTTGAGTTTTATGTCGACTGCTGTGGAACAAAAGAAGCATTAGATCCAGTGTTAGTAGAATTAAAAGAACAAGCGCAAGACGTGAGAGTCTTTGCTGGAGACCATCAGCCAGGTACAGTACAACAAACAGCACTGTATAGTCAGTGATTTAAATTGTGTCAACTTGATTTAAACCAGTTTTAGGGATTGTTCAATCATGCTGGACCACTAGGGATTGAAGTGCCTATGGAATGAAAATTAAGTTTGTCTTATTTGAAAGAACACTTAAAATTAAACAGATCCACAATTGCTTCATTCAAATTAATTTGGTTTGATAATAGCGAAATAAGATATATAACTTTTTTGATAACTCATTATGCACATGGGACATCAAAATGTTTAATTTGCATATCAAACAAACTGAAATATCTCAAGAACGAAGCAAGGAAACAAAAAACTTCAAAAGATGTTACTCTATCATTTTAAGTGTTCTTTCAAATAATTAAACAAACTTAATTTTCATTTCATAGGGACTTTAATAGTTTAGTTTAGCCATTATAAATAAAGTTAGTTTAGTTAAAATTTAATTCAGCATCAACCTTGAGATCAGACAAATTTTTGTTTATTTTTTAAGTTCCTTGGTTTCCAAAAAATGTCGCTGATCTTGATGAGTTTGCCAACCGTATTTGCAGTTACGGTGCAGAATTGGATGCTGATCATCCTGTTAGTATCATTAATTGCTAGAAAATAACATTTTATTCTATATATATATTTTTATTATATATTATATAATTATATACAGTATTATTTATAAAGGACCAAGAGGAGGGGGGAGGGGGTTAATAGAAAGGGGACTTAATAGAGAGAGGGGCTTACCAGTAATAGGAGGGGGGCTTATTAGAGACAGGGGCTTATTATAGAGAAGGGTTTATTATAGATAAGCGTTTATTAGAGAAGAGGGCTTATTAGAGAGAGGAGGGTTTATTAGAGAAGAGAGCTTATTAGAGAGGAGAGCTTATTAGAGAGAGGAGGGTTTATTAGAGAGGAGGGCTTATTAGAGAAGAGGGCTTATTAGAGAGAGGAGGGTTTATTAGAGAGGAGGGCTTATTAGAGAAGAGGGCTTATTAGAGAGAGGAGGGTTTATTAGAGAGGAGGGCTTATTAGAGAAGAGGGCTTATTAGAGAGGAGAGCTTATTAGAGAAGAGAGCTTATTAGAGAAGAGAGCTTATTAGAGAGAAGGACTTATTAGAGAAGAGGACTTATTAGAGAAGAGAGCTTATTAGAGAAGAGGACTTATTAGAGAAGAGGACTTATTAGAGAAGAGAGCTTATTAGAGAGGAGAGCTTATTAGAGAGGAGAGCTTATTAGAGAAGAGGGTTTATTAGAGAAGAGGGCTTATTAGAGAAGAGAGCTTATTAGAGAGGAGAGCTTATTAGAGAGAAGGACTTATTAGAGAAGAGGGCTTATTAGAGAAGAGAGCTTATTAGAGAGGAGAGCTTATTAGAGAGAAGGACTTATTAGAGAAGAGGGCTTATTAGAGAGAAGGACTTATTAGAGAAGAGGGCTTATTAGAGAGAAGGACTTATTAGAGAAGAGGGCTTATTAGAGAAGAGAGCTTATTAGAGAGAAGGGCTTATTAGAGAAGAGGGCTTATTAGAGAAGAGAGCTTATTAGAGAAGAGAGCTTATTAGAGAAGAGGGCTTATTAGAGAAGAGGGCTTATTAGAGAGGAGAGCTTATTAGAGAAGAGGGTTTATTAGAGAAGAGGGCTTGTTAGAGAGAAGGACTTATTAGAGAAGAGGGTTTATTAGAGAAGAGGGCTTATTAGAGAAGAGGGCTTATTAGAGAGGAGGGCTTATTAGAGAGGAGGGCTTATTAGAGAAGAGGGCTTATTAGAGAAGAGGGCTTATTAGAGAAGAGGGCTTATTAAAGAGAAGGGCTTATTAGAGAAGAGGGCTTATTAGAGAGAAGGTCTTATTAGAGAAGAGGGCTTATTAGCGTGGAGGGCTTATTAGAGAAGAGGGCTTATTAGAGAAGAGGGCTTATTAGAGAGAAGAAGGCTTATTAGGGAGGAGGGCATATTAGAGAAGAGGGCTTATTAGAGAAGAAGGCTTATTAGAGAAGAGGGCTTATTAGAGAAGTGAGCTTATTAGAGAAGAGCGCTTATTAGAGAGAAGAGCGCTTATTAGAGAAGAGCGCTTATTAGAGAGAAGAGCGCTTATTAGAGAGAAGAGGACGTATTAGAGAGAAGAGGGATTATTAGCGAAGAGGGCTTATTAGCAGCGAAGAGGGCATATTAGCGAAGGTGGCTTATTAGAGAAGATCGGCTTATTAGAGAGGAGGGGTTATTAAAGACGATAGCTTATTAGAGAGGAGAGCTTATTAGAGAAGAGAGCTTATTAGAGAAGAGAGCTTATTAGAGAGAAGGACTTATTAGAGAAGAGAGCTTATTAGAGAAGAGGGTTTATTAGAGAAGAGGGCTTATTAGAGAAGAGGGCTTATTAGAGAGAAGGCCTTATTAGAGAAGAGAGCTTATTAGAGAAGAGAGCTTATTAGAGAAGAGGGTTTATTAGACGTGAGGGTTTATTAGAGAAGAGGGCTTAATAGAGAAGAGGGCTTATTAGAGAGAATGGTTTATTAGAAAAGATGGCTGATTAGAGAAGAGGGCTTATTAGAGAGGAGGGCTTATTAGAGAAGAGGGCTTATTAGAGAGGAGGGCTTATTAGAGAGAGGAGGGCTTATTAGAGAGAAGGGCTTATTAGAGAAGTGGGCTTATTAGAGAGGATAGCTTATTAGAGAAGAGGGCTTATTAGAGAGAAGAGGGCTTATTAGAGAGAAGAGGGCTTATTAGAGAGAATGGTTTATTAGGGAGGAGGGCTTATTAGAGAAGAGGGCTTATTAGAGAAGAGGGCTTATTAGAGAAGAGGGCTTATTAGAGAGAAGGGTTTATTAGAGAAAGGTTTACTAGAGAACAGGGCTTAGTAGAGAGGAGGGCTTATTAGAGAAGAGGGCTTATTAGAGAGGAGGGCTTATTAGAGAGGAGGGCTTATTAGAGAAGAGGGCTTGTTAGAGAGAAGGACTTATTAGAGAAGAGGGCTTATTAGAAAGAAGGACTTATTAGAGAAGAGGGCTTATTAGAGAAGAGAGCTTATTAGAGAGAAGGACTTATTAGAGAAGAGGGCTTATTAGAGAAGAGAGCTTATTAGAGAGGAGAGCTTATTAGAGAAGAGGGTTTATTAGAGAAGAGGGCTTATTAGAGAGGAGAGCTTATTAGAGAAGAGGGTTTATTAGAGAAGAGGGCTTATTAGAGAGAAGGACTTATTAGAGAAGAGGGTTTATTAGAGAAGAGGGCTTATTAGAGAAGAGGGCTTATTAGAGAGAAGGGCTTATTGGAGAGGAGGGCTTATTAGAGAGGAGGGCTTATTAGAGAGGAGGGCTTATTAGAGAAGAGGGCTTATTAGGGAAGAGGGCTTATTAGAGAAGAGGGCTTATTAAAGAGAAGGGCTTATTAGAGAAGAGGGCTTATTAGAGAGAAAGGCTTATTAGAGAAGAGGGCTTATTAGCGTGGAGGGCTTATTAGAGAAGAGGGCTTATTAGAGAAGAGGGCTTATTAGAGAGAAGAAGGCTTATTAGGGAGGAGGGCGTATTAGAGAAGAGGGCTTATTAGAGAAGAGGGCTTATTAGAGAAGAGGGCTTATTAGAGAAGAGGGCTTATTAGAGAAGATGGTTTATTAGAGAAGTGAGCTTATTAGAGAAGAGTGCTTATTAGAGAGAAGAGCGCTTATTAGAGAGAAGAGCGCTTATTAGAGAGAAGAGGACGTATTAGAGAGAAGAGGGATTATTAGCGAAGAGGGCTTATTAGCAGCGAAGAGGGCATATTAGCGAAGGTGGCTTATTAGAGAAGATCGGCTTATTAGAGAGGAGGGCTTATTAAAGACGATAGCTTATTAGAGAGGAGGGCTTATTACAGAGGATAGCTTATTAGAGGGGGAGGCTTATTAGAGACGATAGCTTATTAGATAAGATAGCTTATTAGAGAGTGGGCTTCATAGTGTAAATAAAAAATTGTACTGTAATTTGTTAGCAATTATTTTATAGGGCTTTACTGACCCAGTTTACCGAGCACGACGAAAGGAATTTGCAGACATTGCCTTCAATTACAAACAGTAAGATTTCTATAAGAATAGTTATGTCCGTGTAAATAATGAGTTACAGTAAGTTTAGGAGTGTAATGGAGAGGAGGGCCTTCTCAATTGTTAATTTTGATGTGAAAAAACGCGTTGGCATTTTTGTTGTTTCAGTATTCGAACAGAGGAGCATGGCAGGAGCATTCACATAAAATTCTAAAAGAAGCTGATGTCTATTTTTTGCGCTATTACAGTCAACATGGAAATTATACCTTCCCACTTCTCTAGTCGCTACCGAAGCCCGTGCAAATAACATCACTTAGACGTCACACTGTATAATGTCTTGTTGGAAAATCATGTCTATTCTTTCAATAATTCAAGCAAATCACTTGAAACTTTTCGTGTATAGTATCCTGCGATACACAGAAGCACATGGCCAGTTAAAAGTGATTTCGTTAAATAATCTCAAATTGGTATTCAAAATTTCCCAACAAGTCATTATGCAGTTTAAGTGATGTTATTTTAATTACATATAAAACAAATCTCAATATCTAAACTGAGAACGAAGTGAGAAATGGAAGAGCTGCGAACGTCCATCTTTATAACTTCAAAAGTTCTTTTAGGTACTGTAACCTTTTAACTCTCAAAGTTTGCCATTGCTAGTTTGTTTTTTGAGAAAATTTGGGCTTTCGGTTACAGTGCTATAATTATAACGTACTCAAATGGACATGACCACTAATGTATATTAAGAACAATGGATTTGGGCGTCAATGATCTACATATTTGTGTACGTCATAAGGCATTGTTACCAAGAAGCCCAAATTTCTCCAAAAACGAGCTAGCCATGGCAAACTTTGATAATTACAGTTGATCCGCTTTGTGTTGCGAAGTTCGGGAGTTCGGAATTACGTTGCCAAGGTTGAAAAATTATCCAATCAAATTGGGAGTCTTGGATCAAAACTCGTTATGATTGGATAATTTTTCAACTTTGGCAACGTAATTTCGAACTTCCGAACAAATATCCAGTGAACTTCCCAACGAACTTCGCAACACAAAGCGGGAAAGTAATGCGAAATCAACTGTAATAGCGCCAAGACTATACATGAGATTCTCTGGAAATTTTTTTAGTGAGTGCTCCAACCATGCTCCTCTGTCCATTAAAATAAAAATACCATTTTTTTAAATTTTACAGAGACATTTTAATTGTACTACAAAGCACACTGCATTAATCAGCTGATTTTTGGTCGTCTTAAATTTAAATGTTGCATCTCAATTGCAGTCGTATTTCTGTTAAGATTGAATTGAGAATTTGATTGATAAAACTCTTTGCGTTTCTTTTTTTAGTGGTGAAGTGATCCCCAATGTGACATACTCAGACGATGAAATTAATACATGGTAAAAGTGAACGTTTTCTATTAATGTTTTTTTATCCTTTTTAGACATTAAACTTTTGACTCTGAGATTGACCAAAACTGACCTTCACTGTTTGCATGTGTGTAACACCAGACGATTTTATTTTAATCAAACTGAAAGGAGAACCTCGTGTAGTAAAAGCCGGTTATAACTGGACTTATCTGACCATCTCTCTCTCCCTTTCTTAACCCCTCTCTCCTGGACTGGTCTCCTTTGCTATAATTTTACTCTGTCTAACGCCAGATTCCGAACCATCGAACGAACGAACGAACGAACGAACGAACGAACGAACGAACGAACGAACGAACGAACGGACGGACGGACGGACGGACGGACGGACGGACGGTCGAACGCACGCACGCACGCACGCACGCACGCACGCACGCACGCACGAACTAATGAACAGAAGATAGATAGAAAAACGATAGAAACGATATAGAAGGAACGAGCGAACGAAGAAACGTACCAACGAATTAATGAACGAACGAGCAAACTCAGACAATTCGAATATAAAGCTGCCTGAACTCGTCAGAGCACCGCAATATACCGATAATTTCCAGCATGCAGTATCGGATTTTGGTTTCGCATACTTATATGGGCTTTTGCTGATAAATGGACCGGAGTGAACCATCCTGTCACTCAACTTCGATTTTCTACATGTATTAGTGAAAACTGGCGACTGAATCGTGTGTTTTTTCCCTTTTACAGGAATACAATTCTTGAACAGCTGAGCAAGTTGTTCAAAACTCATGCTTGTAAAGAACACAACGATGTTTGGCCAATGTTGGTGGAAAACTGCGGATACAAGTAAGACTATACTGTATGTGCTTGTCTAGTCATAAACTTTTGAAAACTGTTTCATTCTTTTAATCTTATCTTTTTAATTTTAATTTTAGAAAAGATAATATTCCTCAGCTTCAAGTTGTTTCAACCTATTTGAAAGGTACAGTTGCTAGATTTATATTATTTATTTTATTTGCTTAAATGTTTTTCGCCGAAGTGGAGAGCTTTCAGGGGTGGAATACACTACTCCTAACAAGCTATTTCGGACACTAGATTCTAGAAAAGACTTTTGTGAAAAATGTACATTAAGTGATATGCAACGCTGATCTTAAAGTGCGTATGAAGGGAAAATGAAATGCCTTATTTGAAAGAACACTTAAAATGAAGACAAAGTAACATCTTTTGCAATTTTCATCTCATTGCTTCATTGTTGAGATATTTCAGTTTGTTTGATATGTTGAGATATTTCAGTTTTAGTGCGTGAAACTGCAGTAATCTTATTTTAGCTTTTTTATCCATTTTAGTAAAGTTTTATCTCGCTCCATACTTTGGTATCGAGCACTTTGAGATCAAGTTTTATTGAACAAATATATATATATATATATATATATATATACCAAGTAAATATAATTTAGTTTGGTAATAGCGACAATATACAGTAAGTTTGCTATGACTTACATTTGACGGTACTGAAAAAGATGACATCGGTACATTTAACCACAATGCTTAATTGCGACCTCAAATCAGCTCAAATAACAACTAAACATTGTTTATCATGCTAAGATGATCGTTTTAAAACCATATCTTCCAATAATTATGCAAGAAAGAATACTTACTACACGCAAAGGATTGTGGTTAAATGTGCAAAGGATAAAGGATAACGGACTGGGGGAGCTAATCATCCTTTCTTGCAGCCAGCGGCTGAATTGCGAAGGACGCAGATCAACGTGGCCGTGTCGAGGCATATCAAAGGCGCTCCAGGCAGCCGCCAACGACACAGTTCAGACCACGGATCACAGCTAAGATATTAGGTGTTGATTTTTTGGGGGGAGGAAAACCGGAGAACCCGGCGAAAAACCCTCGAAGCACAGGAGAGATCAACTACAACTCTACTCACACGCGTCCAAGCCCGACAACGGGGTCATTCCCAAGCGGTCACCCATCCAAGTACTAACCCCGTCTAACCGGGCTTAACTTTTTGGTGAGAGGCAGCGCGCTAACAGCACACGCCACCCGTGCTCCCCACAAATCGCCATCTTTGTCGGTATGGTCAATTGGGAACTGATTTGGGCTCTCGGTAACAATGCCTTGTGATTATGCAATAATTGACGCATCGCTAATGCTTAAAGTCTATTCTTATGCACAGTTGTCCATTTGCGTACGTCATAAAGCATTGTTACCGATAGCAAATTTTCCCCCCCAAAAAAGCGAACACGCCATGGACAAGATTTGGTGTTCATAGCGCAAAGACTATTCACCAAATTATCTTAAAATTTTCAGTGAATGCTTCTACCATACTCCTCTGTTCATTAAAACAACAAAAATGCCAACGAATTTTTCACTCCATAGATACTGTAAGAAATAGAACACATTTCCCGTGTTGGATCCACAAAGTTATATAGTATAGTTGAAACACGAGCCCGTATTAGATGGCGTATGAATTTTTCAAGTAATATTTGGCATTTCACTGGATTAAACTGGATGTTCTACGGGTACTTTTGATGAAGCAAGTGGTCCCAGTTTAGTCTTATAATGTATATATTCTACACTCAAAGTTCCTTCACCAAAATTACCTGGAACATCAAGTTTAATGCCAAATATTACTTGTAATAAACCCAATTCTACTCCCCGGCATTACCATATATTAGGGCCTGTTTATATGATCCCGGTGTACCGGGATGTCCCGGTTGCCCAGGATGAATTTCATCCCGGGTCAAAAAGCGCGGGAATTTAAGGAAATGAACATAAAAGCAAAAACTCACCCTAATTCTACTATGTTAGAAGTTATTTCACTTTTATTCAGTGTTTTGTCTTTAGACCTGATGGTTTGGACGAAATTCTGACCGTAATATTCAAAGTTACAAGCACTGTAGTTCGGTAAACTTCATCCCAGTGTTCCGGAATGTCGCGTTTATATGGGAAAAAATCTCCCGATGACGTCCCGGTACACCAGGATCATATAAACAAGCCCTTAGATGTAATATATCATACACCAGGAGAATTGCGTCTCAAACAAATCAGTATATTAAGAGAAAATCGAGATGAAAGTTTGCTTAATTTATGTAATTTCTTCCTCCGATATCCAAACCACCAACACGGTACTGATTTCTTTTGTGTTTTCCTCATGAATTATTCATGCGTTTGAGATATATAGATACAGAACTCGTGACCAAGCTCTTGGCAACGGCTTCCGTAGCTCAGTGATCAGAGCACTGCACTAGCATCGCAGGGTCGCGGGTTCAATTCCTAGTCGGAAGGAAGGCCTTGATGTTGCATTTTTCGCAACTGGTCCCGGTTCGGTCTTATACTCGTATTAATTTTTCCATGTTTTCCATAAATTTATAGAAGCACGGCTTTTCACTTATCAACGCTTGCGTTTCGAAATGTTATTTTATAAACAGTACTTCAAGATAAAGCAAGGTTGTTCCCGACGTTGTATCGTGTCGTTTAAATATCGTTTTACTTTCAGGTCGCACTGGATTTTCCCTCAGGCCAGTTGCGGGTCTCTTGTCGTCACGTGATTTTCTCGCAGGTTTGGCCTTTCGTGTCTTTCATAGCACCCAGTACATCAGGCATGGGTCGAAACCTTTGTACACGCCTGAACCGTAAGTTGAGAGTGTACGTAAAATACTGTTGTGTAATAGCTTCAAGTAGCGTATCTACTTATTATGATAAATTATTATGATAAAATACCTTTGATTTAGTGATGTTTGTCATGAGTTGATTGGCCATGTGCCATTGTTCGCTGATCCAGCATTTGCACAGTTTTCTCAGGTAAATAATACAGTTGCTTGACTTTTGTGCTTCGCCTATTGGAATATAGTATAGGATTATTCATTAGTTGGTGCCAGGCATATTACCATAGGTGGTGGTGATGATGATGGTGGTAATGGTGCTGATGGTGGTGGTGGTAATAGTGATGGTGGTGGTAATTATGGTGATGGTAACGATGATGGTGATCGTTGTGGTTATGATAATGGTGGTGATGATGGTGGTGGTGGTGGTGGTGGTGGTAACAGTGATGGTGGTGGTAATGATGGTGGTAGTGGTGGTTATGATAATGGTGGTGGTGATGATCATGATGGTGATGATGATGATGGTGGTGGTAATAGTGCTGATGGTGGTGGTGGTAATTATGGTGATGATGATGGTGATGGTGATGATGGTGGTGGTAATGGTGCTGATGGTGGTGGTGGTAATAGTGATGGTGGTGGTAATTATGGTGATGGTAATGATGATGGTGATGGTGGTGGTTATGATAATGGTTGTGGTGATGGTGGTGGTGATGGTGGTGGTGGTGGTAATGATGGTAATGATGGTTGTGGTGGTGGTAATGATGGTGATGGTGGTGGTAATGATGGTAATGATGGTGGTGGTGGTTATGATAATGGTGGTGGTGATGATGATCACAATGATGAAAAATAGGCACGCCAGACGTGCATATATCTACTGCGTTTAATGCCTATAGAGCGTTTTCATCTTACGTGACGGCGGCCATATTGGTGTGCCAAAACAATGAAATGGCGGCCATATTGGTGTAAGGTATGGGAATTAGCTCTTTCTTATTCAAATATTTCGTATTGTTTCACCACCCCAATGGGGCCACCGATCACGTGAGTGAAAACGCTCTATAGCTTCTATGGTAAAAAATAATAGTAGCTAAATCTGTAAAAAAAGTTCTCTTTTTGTATATCTCGCTCCTTAAATATCTTGCTCCAAGCCTATCATAGGATCATAGCATTGACTTATGAAATACTTGGTGTACAGTAGTTATTTTGGCTTTGGTGGTTGGTCGTCAATTACCATTTCATTCTATGTTTTGATTGGCTCCAAAGGCATTCGTTTGTTACTTACTTACACGGGCGACAGCATAGTATCTACTCGGCATGCGCAGTAGATACGAAAGCCCTCGAGTCGCAGGAGAGAATCACCAACTCTAGATCTACTCGCATGAAGCTAAGTTGGTCACCCATCCGAGTACTAGCCCTATTCGAAATATAGCAAGGTTAGATATACTGCCGAAACAGAGAACGTAGGAGTCTAACGTTTCCAGCAAAGACCCTTCGTCAGAGAGAAAGGGCCTTCGAAGGGCCTTCGCTCGAAACGTTAGACTCCTACGTTCTCTGTTTCGGCAGTATATCTAACCTTACTATATTTCGATTGTTGTGTCTACACTGCCTATACAGCACGCTACTTTTATTACTAGCCTTATTCGACCGGGCTTGTATCAGCTGTCACAGAGTTGGACTGGCCCTATGTGCCCTATGTGCCATTGTGCCAATTGCACATGCGACCCCTTAGGATGCCGTTACTGCGCCCCTTTCCCGTTGTATAATATTATATTTGATATGAAGTGCAATTCCTATTTGAAAACCCGATTTTGTCGTCTTACGTCTTATAGTCGTTTTACGTTTTAATCAGTATTGTACAGCTAATAGTATATTACGATTAAATAATATTTTAGTACGCTTCGCGCAGCTGACAACCTGACATGAAATAGTCACCTAATTAATGGTACACACAATGTGAGTTGATTTGTCCATGTATGACGACATGTCCTCATGATGTATGCCTTGCATGTTATGGTGTATTCCTATATAAAATGAGTATATTTGAATATTTTCTTTGGCCCTTCGAAATGCAGGAAATGCTATTTCAGAGACTCTAAAATTCACAATTTTCCGGGAGAGCATTCCCCCGGACCCCCTGGACGTTGCTCGCGCCTTGGGCGCTCCTTGCCCCACAAGCCAGTCCGACTCTGTTGTATCACCCATGCTTCCCTTACATGAATGTCTAAATTTCTTACATGCCTACTCATTTTTCTCCCTCAATTAAAAATTTCTAGGAGATTGGCTTGGCTTCATTGGGAGCTCCAGATGAATGGATTGAAAAACTTGCAACAGTATGTAAAGTACATTTTTAACAACAACGAATTGTCGATTCTTTAAAATTATTTAAAAATAAATTTCTGTTTTCGTCTAACCGCATGTTAACGTGTTTAATCGTGTTTAATCGTGATTTAACCGTGCCCGGCATACACTAGAGAAAATTTCCGAAACAACTTACCGAAAACGGTTTCAGAAACAAAAGTTTCCCTGATTAGGGCACTATTCTATTTTTTGGAGCAAGTTCGGAATGTGTTTCGGAAACTTGTTGCAGCGTATGCCGGCTTGAGGGATTTTTCGTACAAGAAAATCTTTCAATAACAGCCTTCTTGTTTGTTGAATAATATAGTTATACTGGTTTACTGTTGAGTTTGGCATGTGTCGACAAAATGGCGAACTCAAAGCTTATGGAGCTGGTCTTCTTTCTTCATTTGGCGAACTCCAGGTATATTAAATGTTTACTTTTTGCAATACAGGTAGGGAGAGGGGAGGGAGGGAGGGAGGGATTTAGGGATTTGGAGGGAGGGAGGGAGGGAGGGAGGGAGGGAGGGAGGGAGGGAGGGAGGGAGGGAGGGAGGGAGGGATGGATTGGGAGGAAGGGAGGGAGGAAGGAAGGGATTGGGAGGGAGGGAGGAAGGGATTGGGAGGGAGGGAGGAAGGGTGGGAGGAAAGGAGGGATTGGGAGGGAGAGAGGAAGGAAAGGATAGGGAGGGAGGGAGAGAGGAAGGGATTGGGAGGGAGGGATTGGGAGGGAGGAAGGGATTGGGAGGGAGGAAGGGATTGGGAGGGAGGGATTGGGAGGGAGGGATTGGGAGGGAGGGATTGGGAGAGAGGGATTGGGAGGAAGGGAGGGAGGGAGGGAGGGAGGGAGGGAGGGAGGGAGGGAGGGAGGGAGGGAGGGAGGGAGGGATTTAGGGAGGAAGGAAGGGAGGGAGAGAAGGGAACTGAAGGGAAAGGAAAGGGAAGGGAAGGAGGGAGAAAGGGTGTGAAAAGAGAGAGGGAAGGGAAGAGAAAGAAGAACTGTTTAAGTGGCAAAAATTTGATTGCATCTTTAAATTCGATGTTCTTTATCTAATCTCAGTTGTTGGTTATAATATTTTTTTCTTGCCATGTTTTGTTTTAGTATTGCTTGACTGAGAAGCCTGAACATAAACCATTTGAGCCTGAAAAGATTGCTCTTACTAAATACCCAATAACTGAATACCAACCAATTTACTTTGTGGCTGATAGTTTTCAGTCCGCAAAGGAGAAAGTCAGGTAGAGCATCATTAATTATTGAAAATCTCATCAAACTTCAAGGTCAGAAATCTTTTCAAACTTTCAAGCTCTTAGGTTCTAGAAATCTCATCAAACTTCAAGGTCACTGCAAGAGATGCTTTTGTACATTAATAGTCTTATTATCAATTTAAAATACTGTACAAACTTCTATAATAACTCGCTCGATCGGTTTGTTGGTCGGTCAGTTGGTCAATCTCTGTTAGTCAGTCGATTGGTTCATTGGTTGGTCAGTCTGTTAGTCAGTCGATTGGTTCATTGGTTTGTCAATCTGTTAGTCGATTGGTTCGTTGGTTGGTCAATCTGTTGGTCAGTCATTTGATCAGACTCAGTCAGTTGCTCAATCTGATTTTCAGACAGTTGGTCAGTCAGTCAGTCAGTCAGTCAGTCAGTCAGTCAGTCAGTCAGTCAGTCAGTCAGTCAGTCAGTCAGTCAGTCAGTCAGTCAGTCAGTCAGTCAGTCAGTCAGTCAGTCAGTCAGTCAGTCAGTCAGTCAGTCAGTCAGTCAGTCAGTTGGTAGGTAGGTTGGTTGGTTGGTTGGTCAGTCAGTTGGCTGTCAATCTGTCAGTCAGTTGGTTGGTCAGTCGTCAGTTGGTCTGTCGATTGGTTGATGGGTTGGTTGGTTGGTCAGTCAGTTAGTCTGTCGGTTGGTCAGTCAGTTGGTAAGTTGGTCTGTCAGTTGGTAGGTTGGTCAGTTAGTTGTACTGTAGGTTGGTCAGTCAGTTAGTCGATCTGTCAGTCAGTTGGTCTGTCTGTCGGTTGGTCAGTCAGTTGGAACTATAGACTAGTTGGTCAATTTGTTAGTCTGTTCGTTGCTCAGTCAGTTGGTCAATATGTCAGGCAGTAGGGTGGTCATGCAGTTAGTCAGTTGGTCAATCTGTCAGTCAGTAGGTTGGTCAGTTAGTCCATCTGTCAGTCAGTTGGTCTGTTGGTTGGTCAGTCAGTCAGTCATTGTACATTGAAATTCTTCGTGACTAGGACCTTTTTTTATTTTTAGAGAGTTCGCATCAAAAATCCCTCGTCCTTTCCAAGTCCGCTACAACCCATTCACGCAAAACATTGAAATCCTCGATAAAAAAGACAAAATTGTATCGATGATTGCTGAGATGAAAAGTGAGATGGACATCCTGTATACTGCTCTGAAGAAAGTATAAAGAAACGAGTAAAGTAAGCTGATAATACAGTGTAGTATAGACGCGAGAACTTGTGGTAACACCACGGCCACATCAGCTTGATGCTGCAGTTACACTTACCGTGTTTAAGTCATAGATAAATCCCGAAAACGAGGGATCTATGCTATATAAAGACCCGAAAACGCGCAGCGTCCGAGGGCTTTAAATCGCATAAATCCCGACGTCCGAGGGATTTATCTGACTTAGTTTATTATTGAGGAGGTTTTCCAACAAAGTTTTGTCTTTTTTTCTAACTTGGACAAAGATTTTCCTAGTTTTTTTCTTCATTTCTTTTCTAATTAGTATTCAAGGGCTTTATGCGATATAAAGCCCTCGAAAGAACAAACAAAACCGACTCAATAATAAATTACAGTATATGCTGTTAATTGTACTTACGCGCGCGCGCGCGCGCGCGCGCGCGCGCGCGCGCGCTTGTGCAACGCCTTGTGTGTGTGTGTGTGTGTGTGTGTGTGTGTGTGTGTGTGTGTGTGTGTGTGTGTGTGTGTGTGTGTGTGTGTGTATGTGTATCCTTGTGTGTGTGTGTGTGTGTATTGTGTGTGTGTGTGTGTGAGCTCTGTTGTGTGTGTGTGCAGTGTGTGTGTGTGTGTGTGTGTGCAGTGTGTGTGTGTGTGTGTGTGTGTGTGTGTGTGTGTTGGTATTGTTGTGCAACAATTGTTGTTGTTGTTGTTGTTGTTGTTGTTGTTGTTGTTGCAGCAGTGTGTGTGTGTGTGTGTGTGTGTGTGTGTGTGTGTGTGTGTGTGTGTGTGTGTGTGTGTGTGTGTGTGTGTGTGTGTGTGTGTGTGTGTGTGTGTGTGTGTGTGTGTGTGTGTGTGTGTGTGTGTGTGTGTGTGTGTGTGTGTGTGTGTGTGTGTGTGTGTGTGTGTGTGTGTGTGTGTGTGTGTGTGTGTGTGTGTGTGTGTGTGTGTGTGTGTGTGTGTGTGTGTGTGTGTGTGTGTGTGTGTGTGTGTGTGTGTGTGTGTGTGTGTGTGTGTGTGTGTGTGTGTGTGTGTGTGTGTGTGTGTGTGTGTGTGTGTGTGTGTGTGTGTGTGTGTATGTATGTATGTATGTATATATATATATAGTGTATGGTATTACTTACTTGCTTGCTTGCTTGCTTAATCAATCAATCAATCAATCAATCACTCACTCACTCACTCACTCACTCACTCACTCACTCACTCACTCACTCACTCACCCACCCAATATTTATCAAAAAGTTCAATTATTTGCTGTTACCATAGTAATAATGATGTTGCAATTTTGGTATATTTTTAAATATTGCATAATTGAAGCGGCATGTCTTACGTTTGCTTCGGTGAATTTTCTTAAAAATTGCTGAGATGATAGATATTATTGTAGAGAATATCCATTCAAAAAATGAAGGTAGGTTGTAGGGACAGATTTTTCGCTATAAAAATTATCTATTTAAAAAAGTTCTGTCTTAATTTTTTTTTAAATTATATATACTTTAGAAATTTTTATAAACTACTTATGTACAAAATTTTACCAAAATTCACTGAAGAAAACGTCTACAAGTCTAACATCCATGTCAACGCGGTCATAGAATTTCGAAGCGACAAGATAGCTGTTTACGCATGCGTAGCGATACTATTTCTAGTCACCAGTCCCCTATTGAAATTACCGTAGGGAGCCAGGCGGGTTACTCTGTTTTACCCATCGCAGTGTTTATATGAGACAGACGGGTAACTCGCCGTGGCGAGAACTTGGCACTGCCTCTCACCAAAAGTTAAGCCCGGTTAGATGGGGTTAGTACTTGGATGGGTGACCGCTTGGAAATGACCCCGTTGTCGAGCTGGAAACTCATGTGAGTAGAGTTGTATTTGATCTCTCATGTGCTTCAAGGATTTTTCGCCGGGTTCTCCGGTTTTCCTCCCTCCGTAAAATCAACACCAACATCATGATAGTCATGTTCAATTGGAAGCATTTCGCCCTGTTTGATCACCAATTGCTATAGGAAATAAAGTTATTAAAATCTGTAAAATCTAAAAAATTTTAGATGAATACTGTTTTTCACTTTACAGATGCTAATAAACTGGACAAATAACCATGTAACCTGCATCGCTGATAATCTAAATAATAATAATAATAATTTAGTTGTTATTTATTATTAATCATATTTACGTCATAATTGTAATTAAATGAACTGAAATTCAGGGCCAGGAAGTGTTAATTTATGGACTTAGTTTTTTAGTGGTTGTGAATACAAAATTAACACTCAGCGGATACATATTACATTTTGGGTACCAATAAGAATCTCCAACTTAAGCCTTGGGCAAAGTACTTTTTTTACCATCTACTTCGCATAGACCATTAGACCTAAATGGTGCTCAGGAATTAGATTGTGATTTGTGAATATGTGAAGCTTGGTTTATTGTAATAAAAACCCACAGAAACCTCAAATGTTGTTTATGATTCATATTTACTCTCAGGTTGGTTAAAGTGACGTTACACTCTGTTACATCACACCAAGTTCGCAGATCTACCACATAATTGCATGTACATGTACCACAGTGCTTAACCACCGAATAGAGAAGTGACTGCTCTCCATCCATGGTTAGTGCATAGATCTCACTGGTCATTAGAAGGTTGTATACATTTGCAACCTTATAGCTCTCCGTCTGAGTCTCAGTAGCTCAATGGTTAGAACATCTCACTGGTCATCAGGTTACAGATTGCACACATTTGTAATCTTAGCTCTCCATCTAAGTCTCAGTAGCTCAATGGTTAGAGCGTCTCACTGGTCATCAGGTTACAGATTATACACATTTGTAACCTTAGCTCTCCATCTGAGTCTCAGTAGCTCAATGGTTAGAACATCTCACTGGTCGATCAGGTTACAGATTATACACATTTGTAATCTTAGCTCTCCATCTAAGTCTCAGTAGCTCAATGGTCAGAACATCTCACTGGTCGATCAGGTTACAGATTATACACATTTGTAATCTTATAGCTCTCCATCTAAGTCTCAGTAGTTCAATGGTTAGAGCGTCTCACTGGTCATCAGAAGGTTACAGGTGGTACACATCTGTAACCTTAGCTCTCCATCTGAGTGGTCATCAGAAGATTACAGGTTGTACACATTTGTATCCTTAGCTTTCCATCTGAGTCTCAGTAGCTCAATGGTTAGAACATCTCACTGGTCATCAGAAGATTACAGGTTGTACACATTTGTATCCTTAGCTCTCCATCTGAGTCTCAGTAGCCCAATGGTTAGAGCATCTCACTGGTCATCAGAAGGTTACAGGTTGTACACATTTGTAATCTTAGCTCTCCATCTAAGTCTCAGTAGCTCAATGATTAGAACATGTCACTGGTCATCAGAAGGTTACAGGTTGTACACATTTGTAATCTTAGCTCTCCATCTGAGTGCCAGTAGTTCAATGGTCATCAGGAGACCGATCTGCATGTCTGGTGTCGAGAAACATTTTACATATGAAACACACTAAAATATCTCCACAACGAAGCAAGGAAACGAAAAACTGCAAGAGATGTTACTTTCAATTGTCATTTTAAGTGTTCTTTCAAATAAGATAGAAGTAATTTTCATTTCATAGGCACTTAGGTTCTAATATTTTAAAGATCTAAAGAGTCGGCATATATCCGAACCCCAGCCAAATCGAAAGATAGTCCAGTTTGAGTACTGCCGAAATTATTGAGCGTAGTTTTTAACGTTTCGAGCAAGGCCCTTCGTCAGAGAGAAACGTTAGGGCTGGTTTCCACTCAGGAAAATCTTCCGCAGGATAGGAACGGACAGGAAAGTTTCCTTTGTGTTAAAGTCATTAGTTCCGACCGAGAGCTCACGAGACAAAGAAAACTTCCCTGTCCGTTCAGGTGTCACGGTCTCAGCGGTCCCCCAGTCTGACTTATCCCCTAAGACCAACTGCGCAGTTATCCCCTGCTTAACTGCTTTTCTGCATTGATATTGTCGTTATTCTAACTCAAAAAATACGTATAATCATGGAAACCATACTTTTATCACGTTCTTTTAAACATTTGGTCGCAAGGTAATCAAAATCATAAGTATAAATATAAAACGTCTGTGATCATTACGAATGGCAATACCATGTAACACATGTAAATAATAGTTCGCTAAGCTTTCGTCTCGCTAAACTCGATACTTCATCAGAGCATCGAAGACTACTTATGTATTATTAAACTAGAAATACATGAATGCAACAACCCCTCGCCCGCTTTTATTAAATGCTTTCTTGAAACACCCCCCACCCACCCACCCTGATTAAAATAAGCATACCTGATAATTACAGCCAATATAAAAACAAACAGATATATCTATAAAAACAAATGATAATCCTCAAGCTCATTCTATAATTTATGGATAAGATGAACATATCAAAGCAAAACTTAGATTTCATTATTAAATTCTGGTTGTACAAAATGTTTCTAGGAGGTTTCAAAAGGGATTATTTTTAACAAGCTTTAAATGGCTTCCCTATGCATACATGTTTTGCAAAGGCAGAATTAAAAGGCAACAGCTCAAAAATTACATTTATAATAGAGTCCGAGATAAAAACAATTCAGTAGAATCGGATTCTTGAAAGCAGTATTAAACAGACAACGTTTCAGTCGAAAATTTGGAAATACAGCCAAAAAAATCGCCAAAGCCCATGGCCATGAATGATGAGTATTTAATAATAAAAGTAATGAAGTAATGCCAATGAAAAACATCACGTCTACATAAGCTTATAAAGGTAGTGTTTTGAGTTAGCTTTAGTTAAGCTGATTTATGGTTTGGACGAGCAAAGGGAAAGCACGAAAACGTGAAGCTGTATATTGTTTAGGTTAAGCGAAAACTTGAAAAATATAACAAGAATCCTACCGTTATATTTGACCACGGAGTGAGTGACTGCAGATCGTGTTTTTGTTTACCATACGGCGTTTGGTTTCTTCAAGTTCTCTGGTTTCTCTTCAAGATATATTAAACGGGTTGTTTGTATCCTTCTTTTCTTCGTGCTCCATTTCGGTTCGTTTAAATAAACGAAAGCAAAATACTATTTGTTTGAGGAGTTCATAGTTTTCTTCGCCGCTAGTCACCAGTGTCCAACTATTCTTACCGCGTGACGTCGTACCAAACATACATATAAATATATATATATATATATATATATATATATATATATATATATATATATATATAATATATATATATATATATATATATATATATATATATATATATATATATATATATATAAACTATTTCCCAGATTTCGACCCCTTCGCTTTTTCTACACGCGTGTAAAGTGGACTCCTCGCATGTCGAGATTAGCACCCTCACCGGGCTCCGGGCCTACGGCCCTCGGCCCGGGCTCGGGGATTAACATATTCTTAGAATCTTACATGCTCTGATGAAGTATTGAGTTTAGTTTAAGTATATTAAGTATATTATATTTATACTTATGATTTTGATTACCTTGCAACCAAATGTTTAAAAAAACGTGATAAAAGTATGGTTTCCATGATTATACGTATTTTTTAGTTAGAACGACGACAATATCAATGCAGAAAAGCAGGAGATAACTGCGCAGTTGGTCTTATTGGGGATAACTCAGACTGGCGGATCGCTGAGACCGTGACACCGGTCCTGCGGAAAATTCTCCTGAGTGGAAACTAGCCTTAACTGTTTACAATCTTTACGTTTCTCTCTGACGAAGAGCCTTTGCTCGAAACATTAAAAACTACGTTCAATAATTTCGGCATTACTCAAACCTGACGATATTTGAGATTATCTAAAAGGGGGCGATTACATGTACTGGGTTGGGGTGCTGGCCAAAAATGTGTCCGCATTTTCACTTTCAAAATGGCGGCATTTATGGGTCCTTCTGCTAATGGTAGCGACCACTGACATGTACTTATGGTAGGAAAAAAGAATATTTATGTAAACACAAAGCGATTTTCTTACTTTATTAATAAATTGTTCTTCTGCGAGGGCTTCCCCACAGGTGAATAAAATCGTCTGGCGTTAGCCAGAATAAAATACTAAACACCAATTCGGACAGGAAAGAGTTAGAGAGATAGTTTATAGATCGTTCCTGTCCGAGGGCTTCCCCAGAGGTGAATAAAATCGTCTGGTGTTGGAACGACTCAGAGGCCTGCTGGATTGTTTGTCTGACCAAATAGGAATATCGCCTCCCATGTAAACAGCCCCTAAGAAGAACTCGGTACCCCTCGCTTCTTTACAATTTTCTCGTGATCTTCAGCGGTTCTTTATATAGAGCTGGCGACTTCATAAAACGAAATGTTTGTAGATTTCCATGACCATGTGTTCGTGCGGTACCGCCGGCCGGCACGTCTTTAATTCAGGCTGCTAGGAAGCTACAACAGTAATAGTCTAGGATTGTTATTATTGTAGTTCAGAACTACAATAAGACTCTTATCATGAAAACAACCTAGGCCGCTCAGCAACAAACATAAATATTAAATATACATGGCAAAATCACCGAAATATTTTGTTTACACAAACTCGAGACCGGGACGATATTATGCTGACTTGGCAAAAATTCGACAAAGTTTGCCTAGTCCGTCTACTCCGAACGTTTTCTCAAGAAATACTCCACTGTAGAAGTTATAAAATATATTGGCAGAAAGATAATTCACCTTGCTACAACATACGTACAGTTTATCCGACCAAATAGCTTAGTTTCAGTAAAAAAAGCGAAATACCAACAGGTACATGTCCAAATCATAATAGCGGCCGCTATTTTGAAGCCTTTCCGTGTGTATTGTAATGTCGTCTCCGAATGTTTTCTCGAGAAATAAACCACTGTAGAAGCTATCAAATATACTGGAAGAAAGATAATTCACCTGGCTACAACATACGTACAGTTTATCCGACCAAATAGCTTAGTTTTCTTAAAAAAAGCGAAATACCGAACATGTCCAACACGAACTAGAGATCTTAGATATCGGTCAGCGACCTTCACCATTAGCAAAAGGACCCATAAATGCCGCCATTTTGAAAGTGAAAATGGGGACACTTTTCCTAACTCAAAAGTAATAGGAGCACGCAGTCCAGTTATATATATAGGTCAGTGGGCTGGCCCAGTTAACTGGGATGAGTAATTGACGTGGTGATTTCAGGCCGAATTTCGCAATTATCAAGTAAATAAGTTATATGTTAGTTTTACTTCAGTTTTACACTAATTAGTCTATTATTTATTTATCATTAATAAAACGATTGTTATAGTCTTAGCTAACCCACGAAAGCGTCTTCACGAAGACTAATTAATTTATTAAATCTTCGCTATGATCACGAAACACACGAGCAGCGTTTTGATGTTCTATTTCAGTTCCTTTCAGCACTATTTATTCACACAGTCAAGTAAAGGAACGCGTATAAATATGATAGAAGCGAGTTCAACAGTTTTTCAGCCGGTTTGCTGGGATGAAAACGATTATGGACATTTTCATCCCGGTTAACCGGGCTAGCCCGCTTGCGGCTTGCTTGTAATCGTAAATCGAAATGTTAAAAAAAACACGCGCGTTTTATATATATAAAGCCGGCTAGCACGGTTAACCGGGCCAGCCCAGTCCATGTTATCGCCCCCTTACGCTACCTTACGCAAACAAAAACTCGACAGCCATGCAAAGAAGATTACAAAATAACACAGATCTTGAAATTATGACTCACATGTCATTTATGAATGCTAATCTTGAAACTAACCTGCAGTGAACGAGAATTGGAAAGCACGCTAGCTGTAGGGACTAGTAGAAAATTATCCGCTTAAACTTCGTCTGCCCCACGGCCCACTCTAGTCGACTAGCGGAACGTTCGACAGTTCTACATCAAAACTATAGTAGCTCTTGCGAATAACGGTCTTCTGTTATCAAAATATCGTCGACACTTTCTTCCCAATCTATCGTTGAGCACGACAGAAGAACGAAATGTTTGTTTTTCAAACATGCAAATAAATTATGATCTATTCTTTCAACCCCGTCCCCTTCGGGAATTCGGAACAAAGCTCTTCGAACGGTTAGCTTACGCCAGACAAATCCCTCGGGGTCTGCGTTTAAGGCGGATTTCAAGTCATCGCACAATTCGCACATTCTCACGTGCCAAAGACACAATTAAGACGTGTGTTTGATAGCTCCGTATATTTGTAGATCAGAATTCCTAAAAGTGACTGTTTTCAATATTTATCGCCAATAATGCGATAACCGATCTAATGGCAACAAACAAGCTGTGTCTAGCTTGGTCTGGAGATCTTGAATCATTGAAAGAACTTTTATGCGAGAAATATAAACTCAATGGAACTTGGTCTCATCCTGGTGGGGATAAAAAAGTGTTTACCTTCGGTGATTCGTCAATTTCATGGAGAAGGAATAAACATTTGTTATATTTTGATGGGAGTAAAGCAAACCTTATTAAGAAAGAGCTGTGTAAACAGATGTGTGAAGACGGAGAAGATAATTTGGAGTTGGCAGAAGTACACGTTTCGGATGCTGGTTCTTCATGCAAATCGAACGATTTTTCTGTGGACATGGAAAGTCTTAAATCTGGCCAGTCGGTTAATGGGGACGCGATTAGATCTTTGTCAGAGAATATCGTGTATTTAACTTCTGTTATGTCCCAATTTCAGGATTTCAGGATTATATAGAGAAAAATAACGCCTGTGAAAGAGAATTAAGCATGAGAAAGTTGTTAGATATGAATGTAAATACCGCAAATTCAAACTATGCGTTTTTTAATGAAGATAAAGCCAATTCTATTGTTATGCACGAACAGATAAATCTAAATGACAATTCGATTGTGATGCATGAACAGATAAATCTAAATGATAGCAACCAGGCGAATATAAATCAAACTATAAGTATTGCTCCTGATTCTCCTCCCACACGAGAGCCAATCTTGACTGATGTGGGGCAAAGTGCAAGTGGTATTATTGATGAACAATCTAGACCGCGGAGAACCTACGCTCAAGTGGCAAAATCTCCTCCCCCTGTAAATGAGAAGGGTGAGATTAATGAGATTAATGGCAGACCTAGTACGGACGATAATGTAGAAAATACTATGCAAGTCTCTGCAGCTCGGAAAATGGTTAATGAACAAACTGATGTCAGTGCTGATGGGTTTATTGGGGTTCAACGAAAGCGCAGTAGAATTAAGAAGTTCTTCTTGTCCAGGATTGGTGAGAATGTTAAAGATCAGGATATTCTATCCTATTTGGAAAAGCGAAAGGTAACTCCAACTTACTTATCCCTATTTAAAAGTAAAAGGAAAGGATCAATTTCTGCTAAACTCCACGTCCCAGCAAATGCATGTTCTTTGATTGAAAACAAAACGTTTTGGCCTAAGTTCGTGCAATGTAAACTGTGGAAACCAAAATCTAGCGGGGGTAAAACCAACAGCACCCAGGAGGGAATCCTTTCTACGTATGTATAATGGCTCAAATTCCCGTCAGGATGTTTCCACGATTACAGAGGTTTAGGCGGGTGAAGCGTATTCCTCAAAATATAATATCTGTGAATATTTCCCATACAGCCCATTCAAAGGTTGTAATGAATAACCAAAAACATTCATGTAACAGAATAAAGTTATCTCATCTAAATGTGCAGTCAATTAGAAACAGAAACCATTTGATTCAAGTAAGAGAACTGGTCGCTGACGAGAAACTAGATATCTTGGCATTATCAGAGACATGGCTAAATTCTTCCACGACCAATGCCGAGGTAAAAATTCAGGAATACAATGTACATAGACTCGATCGCAAGCATAAAAAGGGTGGTGGCGTATGTATCTACGTGCGTAATGACTTTAAGACAAAAGTGTTAAAAGACCTTTCGTATATTTCTCCAATAGGTTTCCATCAACTTTGGTTGCAAATACAAGTGAATAATAATAAATCTATGATTGTCTGCGCTACTTATAGACCACCTAATTGCCCGGTTACATGTATACGAGATGAACTTAAACCTAAATTTACTGAGGCTTTGTTATTGGGAAAAGAGATCATTATTTTAGGCGATATGAATTGCAATCTCCTCAAAACATCCTGTTATGAAGCTAAAGTATTATTAGATACTTGCTCCGAACTATACTTGACCCAACTTATTAAAGATCCAACGAGAATTACATCTCAAACAAGTTCGTTGCTTGATGTTATTATGGTTTCATCTTCCTCCAAGGTTAAAAGTAGTGGGGTTGTTGATATAGGCATTAGTGACCATTCTATGATCTACTGTACACTTAAACTAAGAGCTGATAAGCCCCGCTCTGCATACAAGGACGTGAGGAGTTATAAAAACTACGACTCCATGTGTTTCAAGGCAGAACTGTCTCAACTTCCGTTTTATGAGATCTATCGTATCAATGATGTAAATGAGAAAATCGATTACTTTAATCAATTATTTATAAATACTCTGGACAAACACGCGCCCATCAAGCATATTAGAATTAAAGGTAGACCTAACAAGTTTATCAATAAGGAATTAAAGTACACGATGAAATTGAGAGACAAAAAGCTGAGAATTTTTCGCCTCTCACGTAACGCGGAAGATTGGGATGTCTATAAGCAAGTCAGGAATTCTATAAAGACAACTTTAAGAACAGCGGAGTCTAACTATGTACGGAATCAAATTGAGGAATATAAAGGTAATTCAAGATCTATGTGGAAGGTGATCAGGGGGTGTCTGCCGAGTAAAGATTCAGAAAAACCTGTTTACCAAAAAGACCACAAAATACTAGCCAATGAATTTAACAACTATTTTGCTTCTGTTGGGAAGACTGCAGCCGACAAGGTAAAGAAACTAGCGGAAGTTAACAACATTCGGATAACTACTGCTTTACCACCCTCGAGACACCTATCCTCCCTTGATCTGTTTGAATTTAGTGCAGTTACACGTGATGAAGTTGGAAAAATAATTTTAAATAGTCCATCAAACAAAGCTCCAGGTGCCGATAAGATAAATATTCAATTCATTAAAGATTCACTTGAAGTGATTTTAGACCCTGTCACGGATATTATCAACTGTTCCTTGATGACGTCAACATATCCCTCAATGTGGAAGATAGCAGAAGTAGTTCCGCTTCATAAGGAAGATGATCCTGAAATCGCCTCAAATAATCGACCAATTTCACTGCTGTCTTGTTTGTCAAAAATATGCGACAAAGTCGCATTGAATCAGTATACAGAATATCTAACAAAACATAAATTATTGACGAAGCATCAAAGTGGTAACCGTAAAAAACACTCCACTGAAACACTCAATATTGCAGTGACAGACATGCTGTTGGAAGCAATGGACAATAAGCAATTATCTATAGTTATATTTTTGGACATGTCTAAAGCGTTTGACAGTGTTCAACACGATATGCTTCTACAAAGAATTCAAAACCTAGGTGTATCTCCGGCAGTGCACAAATGGTTCAAAAGTTACTTATCTGACAGATGGCAGTATGTTAGAATTGGAACCACCTCTTCGACACCTGTTGCATTGTCACATGGGATTCCTCAATTAAGGCTCTGTGCTTTCACCGTTTTTATTTAATATATATACAGATAGCTTGTCTTCAGTTCCTAACAGTTGTAGTCTTGAATCGTATGTTGACGATTCGAAAACATTTCTATCGTTTACTTTATTGAATATGGAACGCTCGTTACTGCATATAGAAGAGGATTTACATAGAGTTTTTGAATGGTGTTGCAACAACAGTCTTCTTGTAAACCCAAAAAAGACCAAAATGTTGGTGGTTGGTACACGGCAACTAATGAATCAATTGGAATCTCCCGTCCATATTAATTTTATGGGGGAAAATCTTATACCTGTTACAGAGGTTAAGGATTCAGGTATGCTCCTGGATTCTCATCTAACATATGACAAACACATACAAGCATTGTCATCATCGTGTATTTCAAAATTGGGTCAGATTGGTCGGGTGAAACACAACTTTGATCAGTTAACACTAGCTACAATCATTGACACATTAGTCATGAGCAAAATTAATTATTGTTCAACAGTATGGTCTAATACGTCAGATAGCAATATTAAAAAGATTCAATTAATCCAAAATTGTGCAGCCCGATTAATCACAGGGGTGCCTAGGTATGATCATATATCTCCGACATTACATGCGTTAGGATGGTTGTCAATCAAAGAACATCTATTATACAGAGATGCGTTACTAACATTTAAATGCATGAATGACAAAGCTCCACGGTACTTATGTGATAATTTTGAACAACGTAACAGAATTCATAACCGAGATACTAGAAGAAATGGAGACCTGGATATTCCAAAATTTAGGACATCGATCGGTCAAAGATCGTTTAAATACAGAGGGACTAAGATATGGAATGGTCTAGATACAGAGCTGAAATCAGTCAGTGACTTGAACAATTTTAAGACGAAACTTAAGACAATTCTTATTGAAAAGCGATAATTTTTTAATTGTTTTTAACTTATAAACCATAATATAAAGTATAATTTTAGTTTACGTAATAATTTGTATTAATTAATCATTAACGATAAGATTGCTGTAAATATAGTCGATAATTCATAATCTCTTTTTATAACATGTAAATTGTCATTGAAAAGCCCATTTTAGGGAATGTCAATTAATAAATTCATTCATTCATTCATTGCTCGCTGCGAGTATTTGACTCATAGCGAAAAAACAAGCACTCGCAACGCGCTGCGAACCGGTTTCATGACTGAAACCCCGTTTACACGATGCCGGTACAATTTGAGAACGGAACAAAATCATGCCGTTTAGGCCTTGCGTTTACACGATACCGGCACAAAAATAACATGAAATGTTATATGCTGTATTTGCATACCGGCATGATTTTGTTCCGTTTTCAAATTGTACCGGCATCGTGTAAACGGGGTCTCATGCCGGTGTGTGAATACAGGCCAAAAAGTCTTGCGTTTACACGGTGCCGGTATAATATGACGGATTAGCGTGGGACTATTTTCTTCCACTATTCTCTTCTATGTTATCAAGCGTGTATCGAAATTCAAGTATCTCGGTATATACCTTGACGAATGTCTTAGCTGGTAAGATCACATAAAGTCCTTGATTTCTCCTGATTTACATAAACTTTAGCTTTGATTTTCTCAGCTTATAGATAAGATTATTTTTCAAACTAACTCCGCCAATCAACTTACCAAGTGGTTCGTTTTTGAAGCCGTATAATAAACTCGCAGTTCGTATTTTATCAGATATAAAAACACTCGGCTTCGCCTCGTGTCTTTATATCTGATAAAACACTCCTGCTCGTTTATTATACAGTACATAAAGATCAGCCGCTCATATTTGAACTGCTACTTCAAAAACTCATTAATAATTCACGAGGAAAACACAAAGGAAATTTCCATGCTTTTATACCTGATAAAAATAAAACTTCTTGACGTCAGAAAGAATACTAATGAACATACAATTTTATATAAAGAATACTAATGAATATAACATCCAATAACGAATCGTTTTTGAAGCCATTCAAAACACTCGCATCACGTGTTTTATCAGGTCTAAAAACCCGCGGGCTGCGCCCTCGTGGTTTTAAGGTTGGCTCCCAACAGTAATTCCAAGAAGAGACTGGTAACGAGTATGACGTCGGCACATGCGTAAATAGCAATCTTGTCGAGTTGATATGCTGTCACGTCAGCAGCCGTCCGAGCGATACAAATGCTCAAATATCACACATTTGCTTCTGTAAAATTCTTTAAAATTTTGTCCATAAAGAAATAGGAAAAACTTAAACAACATACTTAGTTTTAAGAAAATTTCACAAGACACGGAACTTTTTTTAATCCATTAAGTTTATAACGAAAAATCTGTCTTGACAACCTTCCCTAATATTTTGCTGTGGTGTTCTATGTGGGGAAAACTGACCAGATGACAATTTTTAGAAATTTTGACCGAGGAAAAGTCATGATACCCGTCTAAATAGACGAAGACCGTGAATATTTGACAAATTTCAAACGCCATTATTACCATGGTAACAGCAGATATTAGCACTATTCAACTAATAGTTCATAAGTTTGGTTCTCCTTTTGCAGTT
This sequence comes from Corallium rubrum, assembly GCA_964035015.1. Taxonomy (NCBI): domain Eukaryota; kingdom Metazoa; phylum Cnidaria; class Anthozoa; order Scleralcyonacea; family Coralliidae; genus Corallium; species Corallium rubrum. The sequence goes on along the minus strand of OZ036012.1, from coordinate 10,317,942 downwards.
CAGTATACAGAATAATTATGTATTAGTTATTTTATGGACAGCAATAACCATAGACTATGACTCAACGTAACACGCCATAAGAAAACTAAAACTCTAGGGAGTCACCTTAAATCTGATAAAACACTCCTGCTCGTGTTTTAAATATTACACAGACCTTCAGTTCCACTTTTACCTCAAACTGCGAACTCTAGTTTGTGGTTTGCCATTTAACAATTAGACAACGAGTCCTCGTTGTCTATGAAGGAATCTATTCGCGCATAGACAACGAGGACGAGTTGTCTAATTGTTTTAGTATACACCCTGTACCTACTCTAAAAAATACAGTTTTTCTAGTGCAAACTGACGAAAATGTTGTGTTATTTAACCACTCGTGAGCGGCAAGTAAAAGCAGATTTAATTAATAAAATACGGTTTAATTGTATTTCGTTCCTTACCATTAAAAATCTTCATGCCATATTTTGTGGCGTTTCTAGTTTTCTCAGGGATAGAATTTTCTACCAAACTCTCAAAAAATTCCTCCGAAACGTCTGCAAAATGAGAGTTTACTGCCATATTTTTTCAGGTTTGTTTTCATTTTTTTCAAACGTTGTCCATCACGAATAGACAACGGTTGAGTAGCCAATCAGAATGCAGGATTGGTAATAGACGATGGTTGGGTGTATACTAATAGGCGTTAGAAGTTAATTGGGAGAATTAATTTGTACATTTTTAGGGGCTGTTTACATGAGCCGGGCTAGCCTGGTTAACCGCGGGCTCACGCGATTGATTAGGATCTCACTGTGGTTTTGAAACTTGCATAAACTAAATTTACAAAGAAGAATTGGTTAGTTCAGATGTACACGAATCCAAACGTTAATTCAAATTTTCGTATGTTCAAATTTTCGTTCAACACGCGTTCAACATTTCTATTGTTCTCAAAATGTTGAAAGGTGTTGAACGCATTTGGCCACATTTCATTCAACTTTGTTGAACAGAGCCATGTGGGATATTGTCGATTCCAGCTTTTGTGGTAGCCCGCGTTCAATTAATTGTCATTCATGAATGTTGAACGATGTTGAATTCATTTGGCCACTCGTGCTTCAACATTATTCAACATCGTTCAACAATGTTGAATGATGCTGAATGCGATGTTGAAAGCGTTTGGCCTGGCCTTTAGTTTGACTAAACCTATGTGATTAATCTAAAGTTTACATTAATCGTAAACTACTGCAAAAAAACAACAAAAAAAAACAACTAATAATTGTCAGTTGTTTGCTGTACAAGCTGTGTTAGTAATACTCAGAAAAACTCTGAGCTCTAAGCGGGACTCGAACCCACAACCTAGCATTCAGAAGGTTGTGGGTTCGAGTCCCGCTTAGAGCTCAGGGTTTTTCTGAGTATTACTAACTAACACAGCTTGTACAGCAAACAACTGACAATTATTACTAACATCAAGCTGCAATTTCTGAAACCAAAAAACAAACTATATGCCAATAAGAATTAATCCAAAGCTAATAAATAGCTATCTTCTTGTTACACAAGAAGAAACAAATAGATTTTCTATTTTATTTTGAGCAGTCACTCAGTCATATGTTGAATCCGCCATGTTGATTTTCTTGTCATGTACAGTGTTCGTGCTTCAAACGGCGAAGAAGGCAAAAATCTTCGCTTCTCGCTCTTAAAATTCATAGCAAATCACCAAATATATACCAAAAACATTCATACGTGAGATAATGAAACTCCAAACAGAATTGCAGGCGTAAAACCGATAAACTGAATTGATTTTACCAATGCCATTTATTTTATTTTTATTTTATTTTATTTTATTTTATTTTAACTTTGCCCTGATAATATCATTAATTATATATGTATAATTTGTACCAACAAAAGTAAACAAGGCAGGAATACCGCAACAGCTAAAGCCAATTACTGCGGATCCTTCGTTAAAAATATTATAACAACGTGAACGGAAATACACATGCACAAGATAAACAATGAATCTAAAGTAAAAGATAAAAGAAAAAGAACACTAACCCCGCCCCCGAAAAAAAAAAAGAAAAAAAGAGAAAGCTGTGAATTAACTAGTTGTTTAAATAATTAAATAAATAATTAATGAAATGAATGAATGAATGAATGAATAAATAAATAAATAAATAAATAAATAAATAAATAAATGAAAAGTAAATAAGTAAGTAAATAAATAGACAAATAAATAAATATATAATAAATAAATAAATAAATAAATAAATAAATAAATAAATAAGTAAATAAATAGATAAATAAATAAATAAATAAATAAATAAATAAATAAATAAATAAATAAATAAATAGATAAATAGATAAATAGATAAATAGATAAATAGATAAATAGATAAATAGATAAATAGATAAATAGATAAATAGATAAATAGATAAATAGATAAATAGATAAATAATAAATAGATAAATAGATAAATAGATAAATAGATAAATAGATAAATAGATAAATAGATAAATAAATAGATAAATAGATAAGATAAATAGATAAATAGATAATAGATAAATAGATAAATAGATAAATAGATAAATAATAGATAAATAGATAAATAGATAAATAGATAGATAAATAGATAAATAGATAAATAGATAAATAGATAAATAGATAAATAGATAAATAGATAAATAGATAAATAGATAAATAGATAAATAGATAAATAGATAAATAGATAAATAGATAAATAGATAAATAGATAAATAGATAAATAGATAAATAGATAAATAGATAAATAGATAAATAGATAAATAGATAAATAGATAAATAGATAAATAGATAAATAGATAAATAGATAAATAGATAAATAGATAAATAGATAAATAGATAAATAGATATAATAGATAAATAGATAAATAGATAAATAGATAAATAGATAAATAGATAGATAAATAGATAAATAGATAAATAGATAAATAGATAAATAGATAAATAGATAAATAGATAAATAGATAAATAGATAAATAGATAAATAGATAAGATAGATAAATAGATAAATAGATAAATAGATAAATAGATAAATAGATAAATAGATAAATAGATAAATAGATAAATAGATAAATAGATAAATAAATAGAATAGATAAATAGATAAATAGATAAATAGATAGATAAATAAATAGATAAATAGATAAATAGATAAATAGATAAATAGATAAATAGATAAATAGATAAATAGATAAATAGATAAATAGATAAATAGATAAATAGATAAATAGATAAATAGATAAATAGATAAATAGATAAATAGATAAATAGATAAATAGATAAATAGATAAATAGATAAATAGATAAATAGATAAATAGATATAGATAAATAGATAAATAGATAAATAGATAAATAGATAAATAGATAAATAGATAAATAGATAAATAGATAAATAGATAAATAGATAAATAGATAAATAGATAAATAGATAAATAGATAAATAGATAAATAGATAAATAGATAAATAGATAAATAGATAAATAGATAAATAATAGATAAATAGATAAATAGATAAATAGATAAATAGATAAATAGATAAATAGATAAATAGATAAATAATAAATAGATAAATAGATAAATAGATAAATAGATAAATAGATAAATAGATAAATAGATAAATAGATAAAATAGATAAATAGATAAATAGATAAATAGATAAATAGATAAATAGAAATAGATAAATAGATAAATAGATAAATAGATAAATAGATAAATAGATAAATAGATAAATAGATAAATAGATAAATAGATAAATAGATAAATAGATAAATAGATAAATAGATAAATAGATAAATAGATAAATAGATAAATAGATAAATAGATAAATAGATAAATAGATAAATAGATAAATAGATAAATAGATAAATAGATAAATAGATAAATAAATAGATAAATAGATAAATAGATAAATAGATAAATAGATAGATAAAAAAAATTATTTTTACTCTCGCTCATTCTTTTTACACCCCCTCCTTCCTGCTCATCGACGGTATGAATAGCAAATGTCTTTCGCATCTCATTATCGATTTGTTATTGTTATTTTGATTTGATTGGCTAATTTTTCACATCTCATTATCAGTTTGTTATTGTCATTTTTATCTGATTGGCTCATTTTTGGTCACATGATTACCTTTCGTATATAAACTCGTTGTTTGTTTACGCTCTTTACGTTTCTCTCTGACGAAGGGCCTTCGCTCGAAACGTTAGACTCCTACGTTCTCTGTTTCGGCAGTATATCTAACCTTACTATATTTCGATTGTCTTCCATGTACGTGGGTCGTCATGGTCAAATGTTGAGCAAAGAGCGGAGTAGTAATACTCTTTCAGTATAGTTTTAAAAGTAGCAAGAGAAGGTGTGTTACGGGTTATTTCCTTTGGTAGCGCGTTCCATATCCGTGTTGATCGTATCAAGTATGATCTGCTGTACGTTGATGTTCTGCACAGTCGCTCTTCAAAGGTTGTACCAACCATTTTACTGGAAGATCGTGTCAGTCTCTGAGATGTCTTTGGTTTCGGTAAGGAGGTCTTGTCCAAATAAATAAGTTTATTGAAAATTTTGAAAAAAAATACCATTTAAGTTTCCTCAACAGTCTATTTTTTTTGTATAAAAACATTTTTTAATAGCTAAAATATCTACTTTAAATAACAAGTTTAAAAATTTGAATAAACTTAATATTAAGTTAAAAAAATTAAACAAAAACAAACTACAAGGTTTTTCAAAAAAATTATTAAAGTGCCTATATCATGATTGGGGATTTTACATATTTAGGATATTTGGGACCTTCTGAGAAGATTTGTAATATATCTTCCTTTTCTAAAATTTCATCCTCATGGACTCTTTTACTGTTAGGTTTGACGAAAGTGACATCTACGCAGGAATTTGTCTGTGTATACAAAGCACTTTACAGATTCCTGCGTAAACGTCAATTTAACCTTATACTGACCAGGAGGTCTCCTATTGACAGGGGCGCAACTAAGGGGGGGGGGGGGGGGGGGGTTGCAACCCTTGCCCTTTTTGTGAGACCTCTAACACTAGGTTAGACATCAGTTAAACAAATACTTAATCGTCTGTTGTAGTACGCAATACAATTCTCCGCAAATCTGGCAAGACTCAGAGGCATCTAGTTCGGCTTCAATCTCGTGTCCAGTTTGTATATCGCTTTTCTGAAGTTGTGGGCTCAGCTTTCGAATCTCATGGCGAAAATGAACCAATCATAGAGATAGAGCTGGATTTTGGCAACCTGTAGGGTATGTTGGTGTGATAATTTCTTCGTTTTACAGAAAAATTTCAACTATACTCGCTGTCGAATTTGATGAAAAAGTTCGCTCAAATTGCTGCAAATGGTGTTTCCGAGGTTCTAGATTTCAAAAATTTGCGAGGGAGAACCCCCGGACCGCCCTACAAATGCGGTCTACTACTGTCCCTCTCCCCCACTTTTTGACACCTTGCTACGGCACTGATTGTGGTTGTGGTTGTTGAGTGCATGTTCTCGAAGAAGCATAACGAGGATATCTATAGTATCCCAAATTGTTTAGAATACCGAAAGACTTTGCCCTTTTTTGCGTTCAACCCCTGCCCTCGAAATTTTCTAGTTGCGCCTCTGTATTGATGAGTAAAATCGTCTGGCGTTAGCCAGAGAAAAATACTGAAGGCTACAGTGATCGATAAAGGGTTAACAGTGAAAACGTCGATGAAGATGACAGTTTAGCAAAGGAAGATATATTACAAATCTTCTCAGAAGGTTCCAAATATCCTAAATATGTAAAATCCCCAACAAGGCACTTTAAGTACCCGTTTACATGCTGTAACAGTTGAATTGTCTGTCACATTTTCTTGAACGAAAACCTGGCAAAACTCCAGCGAAAATCCAGTTAATATATAACAATACATGTGGCTATGAAACAAAAATTAATTTTGTCTCAATCGAAAGAACTCTTTAAATGACAATTTAAGTAATAGATACAGCATGAGCAGCCGAGCTGTATCTGCTTTACAAGGCGAGCTGATACAGATACAGCTCGGCTGCGAAATACATCTAAGTAATCAAGTTCACCAACTATTTTGGGGATACGGTCTGTTTTAGCCGAGAAAATCGAAGCTAAAGTTTATGTAAATCAGGACGATGCTGTATCCGATTTACAACCACTGCTACGGTATTGATTTCTCTTGTGTTTTCGTCATGAATTATTAATGAGTATTTTAACTATCTTTTACAGATTTTCGTTTCCTTACTTCGTTGTTGAGATATTTCAGTTTGTTTGACATGCAAATTTGATTTATAAGATAACTTTACGTCACACTTTGCATAATGACTTAGCTATCGCAAGATGTTCTATATCTTTGTTATTATCGAACAAAAGCACTTGGCGTATAGGAACCATGTGCGAGTGTTTCTCCTGCAACAGAGTGTAAATTTTAAGTGTTTTTGTTTGACAATAACAAAGATATGTATAATCTTTTGCGATAAGTCATTATGCAAAGTGTGACGTAAAGTTATCTTATAAGTTCAATTTACATGTCACTAAACTATTCATTCATGATAAGTTTGTGGAAACACCACGTTTAATATAAAATCCCAACATGAAAAATCTGCCGTTGCCAAATGCACACTTGGGAGTATGAGCACCGTGTTAAGTTGGAAGAGTAGTCACTCTTAGCCAGCGACAAGCAATACTTCACGCGAAGAGTTAGGGAATCTATTGAGATTTCGAAACATCACACTATTTCTCAGGAGGGACAGCCATTAAACAGCACGTGGTCATGTGCCCTATTCCGACATCATTCTTGATTTTGTTTTTATAATTAATTATTACAGTCAAAATGGAAATACCTTCCCATTTCTTCTTTTGTAGTTTGTTGTGCATTATATTTCTGTAGCCGCTACTGAAGGGTATGAAAATGTCGAAAAATGTGAATAAAAAGTATGATTTAGCTTACATGGAATTTAATCATAATATAACGAATGTTTCTCCCAAATCGATACCAAAAAACAAATATAAATCAAGAATAATCGACTTTTATCGCTATATTGCGGTGCCCTGAAAGTTGGCTTGCGGGCGCAGCTAACTTTCAAACGCTTTATATTCTGTGTGTGTTCGTTCGTTCGTTCGTTCGTTCGTTCGTTCGTTCGTTCGTTCGTTCGTTCGTTCGTTCGTTCGTTCGTTCGTTCGTTCGTTCGTTCGTTCGTTCGTTCGTTCGTTCGTTCGTTCGTTCGTTCGTTCGTTCGTTCGTTCGTTCGTTCGTTCGTTCGTTCGTTCGTTCGTTCGTTCGTTCGTTCGTTCGTTCGTTCGTTCGTTCGTTCGTTCGTTCGTTCGTTCGTTCGTTCGTTAGGAATCAATAGTATATTTTTGACGCGACCTTTTTAACGCGATATTTTGAACGCCACAGGGCACCGCTTTTTAGTACTGTGTCTGGTTTTTCTCACGTTTCTGTGGCGGCTACAGAAATACAGTAATACACAACAAACTACAGAAACAGATGTGGGAAGGTATTTCCATTTTGCCTGCAATTAGAACTAACGTGATATTCTGTATTCCTCTGTATTCCTATAGTGATCAGTTGCTTAGTTTATAAATGACGTCAGCCAACAGCTCGTTATTATATTGCTCTGATGCAGGCCTGAGTCAACAGGCCGAAAGCTCAGCAAATAAATATTAAACCTGGTGTTTTCACAAACTTATCTTGAATATTATGATCGCTATGAAAACTTTTAAAGAATTAACAAACTGAAATATCTCAAAAACGAAGCAAGGAAACCAAAAACTGCAAAATGGGTTACTTTGTCATTTAAAGTGTTCTTTTAAATAAGACAAACTAAATTTTCGTTTCGTAGGCACATTAATGTCTGATCGCTCTTGAAACTACTTGGTTTTGTTAGTTCCCTCGAGTCTCAATCTTCTCTTCGGCTTCGTCGCGGAAAACATTCAGATTCTTGGGAATACAAAACTGTTTTACTCGAAATAATATACATGAAAAAAATTATCAATTTTGATTGGCTAAGAGCAGTGCAGTTTTAAGGAAACAGTGCAGAAAAAAGGAAGTACAGTGCAAATATTTGAAGCCAATGAACTAATCAGAAACAATAAAAATTGAAAACAGCCAATCACGTTGTGCAGCAGATTTTGACGGATGACATTTTCCAATCCCGTACCCAGACTCTTCCTGCACGAAATAAACAAAGATGGCGGCGAACATTTGGAATAAAGGAAAACATTTCGTGCAACTTTGAAGCTACTTATTCCTTAGTATTATTGTCAAGTGAAGTTTCTTAGTGCTTTAAAGTGTATATGAAACGAAAATTAAGTTTGTCGTATTTGAAAGAACTCTTAAAATAATGGGGAATATCAATTTACAGCTTTTTCATATTTTACTTAGTTCTTGAGATATTTAGACTTATGTGATATTCAAATGAGATAACTTATGGTTCGTTTTTTTCTAATTAACATATTCGAAAATCGTGAATATATGTAAGATTATTGATCAAAATCACTCGTTGCTTGTCTTTCATGTTTTGTTGCATGAACTGTAGCAATATACAAAGTTTCAAGTGATTTTGTTCAATAATCTTAAAAATATTCGCGATTTTCGAATATGTTAATTAGAAAAAAAACGAACCATAAGTTATCTCATTTGAATATCACATAAGTCTAAATATCTCAAGAACTAAGTAAAATATGAAAAAGCTGTAAATTGATATTCCCCATTATTTTAAGAGTTCTTTCAAATAAGACAAACTTAATTTTCGTTTCATATACACTTTAAGTAAATTTTCTCGAGCAGTGGTAGAAGCAAAGCGTTTTTAAACAACCAAATATACGAGTGGACACTGCCAAAAGCACAGTTGCTTGAACATTTTTTTCATGTATATTATTAATAAGTAATAGCATGGTTTTTTGTGCAAGTTGGAAAAAACCATACACTCGTGAGTTTTTCAAAGACCTCAAATAGCACTCGTCCTTTGGACTCGTGCAATTTTGATAATTTTTAAAAAACTCACTCGTGCATGTTTTTTTTTCCAAATTGCACTCGAAACCATGCTATTATCTGTACAAATAAAACATTAAGTGTATATATAATACTGGTGATTACATAATCGTGTGCCATTGGGCTATTGGTTTCCTTGGCGACATTAGCATGCATTCCCAATGATGTATTCCCATGCTTGTCTTAGAGTTCGGGCCAATGACTACTTTCCCCATTAGTTCCTGCTCATCTCTGTCATTTACAACTCTCGTATACAAACCGACATTGCCAATATGTTGCGAGGGCACGTCGAAGATAAAAGCTTCGTTGTAAACTGGACTGAGCGTTTTCTTTTTGACAGAAGTCTTTATCTTTTTAACTTGTTTTCTGTTTAGTACCAAGGACACTTTAAGAAACGGACCTAAACGTGTTGAAGAAATATTCAGTTAATAATGGTTTCCATCGATTTGGAACAATATAAATTGCTTCTGCTGTTGTTTATTGCTTCTGTCGTTTTTCGTTTCTATTGTTCTCGTCGTCGTTGTTGTTTGTCGTCGCCATTGTCGTTGCTGCTGCTGCTGTTATTATTGTTGCTGCCAATACATGTTGTTGTTGTTGTTGTTGTTGTCGTTGTTGTCGATGCTTCTGTTGTTTCCGTTGTTGCAGTTAATTGTTGTTCTTGCTGTTGTTGCTGCTGCTGTTGTTGTTTCTGCCGTTATTGCTGCTCTTGTTATTTTTGTCGTTGTTGTGGTTGTTGCTGCTGCTGTTCTTGTTGCTACTGCTGTTCTTGTTTCTGTCTACTGCTACTGTTGTTGTTTTTTTCGTTGTTGTTGTTGTTGCTGCTGCTGCTGTTGTTGTTTTTAATACAGCCAACCTTATATAGTAATCAATTACTGATTCGTTCTTTTGCTGCTGCTACTGAATTTCAATTGCAACACCCATACACTTGTGGTGGGCAAATTGTGGGATGAATAAAGGACTTTCAATGGCTCTCAAGACTTCAACACATTTTTTATTCGACAATTTATGCCACCTTTCAAGCGTTCTTGTATACGTCATAAGTTCATAACACACAGCCTACGCAACACTCTAGTTTAACATTCATATATACCACTCTTGTCAGTCTCGCTTAAGACAACGGCCTTAACCAAATACAAATCTTAACCAAACAAAATAAAAATACGTATGAATGAGAGAAATTAACCCATTCAACCTTAATGGTTTCAATGATGAGTAAAATCGTCAGGCGTTAGTCAGAGAAAAATATTAAAAGAGAATTCAGGGTTGCCGGAGAGGGTTAAATTAAAAAGCTCAAACGCTCTCCATTTTAGTATTTGGTGAGCATGAAAGATAACCTAACAAGCTATATATCGTTTAAAAACTGGTGTATCCTCGATCCATTTCATTTCATATATTTCAGTAAATAAATGAAAAAAACAAACATCCTTGGTATCCAAGCATGGCCCGTAGATAGCGGGGCAACTTCGTGTCGCTTCTTGGCCTTCTTATTTTACACTTCTTATTGTCGTGTTTTTAGATAAACAGCATTAAAGAAAACCAGCAGTGATGTTCCAACACATTTTATTGTTCAGAATATTTGAATACAGATACCTATTTCTCTTTTATTTGTATTCAAATCAACTCAGAAATGTTCCCGCCAAAACTTACAGGGCCGAGAAAAAAGCGTATTGACCGGTCGGGCAATATCGTAAAATCCCGACCTCTCAGGAACCAATCAGCGTGCGTCGTTTTGCGTACGGACCGGAAATCAAACCTAGCCATATAATATTCCTGCCTCCGCCCTGTATCCAAGGAGCATGTTTTCATCACACTTCACTCTCATGAAGGGCTCCACTCAAAACGTCAGTATTTCGTAAATATAGAAACTATTCTCGGCAGGTCACCACCTTTTCATTTTGTTCTATTTAGTAAAACACTGCCCACGCGGCGCTCTACGTTTTCACCACTGATCTCAAATAATAGACTCATTATACTGAATAGAGCATCCGGTCCTCGCCGTGAAGTCGGAATAAATTAGCGGCGGCCATTTCAGGTGGGACCCACTTGGTTTTCATGCAGCCACTTTTAAGTTCTCCCATAGCGACAGATACATGTCACAAAAATTTAGCTGGTTTTCGTTAAAAATCCGATCATTTAAAGCGAAAACCAGAGGCGAAAACTATGATTCAGCAATATTGTGGGTCCCACCGGATATGGCCGCCGCGAGATTTTTAGCCTCACTTCCGACTTCAATTTTTGCCACGCGCGAAACAATAGATGCTCTATCCAGTATAATGAGTCTATTATTTGAGATCAGTGGTTTTCACACACTCGAGCATGTTTGCAGATCGTTGCTCTTTCACAGACATCTTTTCATTATTGTTGCTGCTGCTATTCTTAGAATATAGAATAGAATAATTTATTTACCCACGTATCACCAAAGAGCTAAAGAAAAGCTCGTAAAAACGTGAATATGACATAAAAATAAGTACAAGTAATCAGTTAATATATACATCTCTAATAATATATTCTCTTTCCTGTCCGAATTGGTGTTAAGTATTTTATTCTGGCTAACGTCAGACGATTTTATTCCCCTCTGGGGAAGCCTAGCTCGGACAGGAATGAGTTATAAACTATCTCCCTAACTCTTTCCTGTCCGAATTGGTCTTAAATATTTTATTCTGGCTAACGCCAGACGATTTTATTCACCTCTGGCGAAGCCTAGCTCGGACAGGAATGAGTTCAAAATAAATTTAATTCCATGAAATGATATTGAATAGTACCTGCAGTAGTACGTGCAGTAGCTACAAACAAAAACGTATGCTTACTTACAGACTTTTTAAAAGACATATCTTTGGATTCCCTTATTTCAACCGGTAAATTGTTCCATAGAGTACTATAGTTATGTACGAAAATGACTTATATATACGTTTGCCATATACGTTTGGTTGTTCCAATCTTGTGCCAGTGCTACGCAAATTATACTTAAGTAATTTAAGTTTGAAAAATTCATTAATGTAGGTCGGTGCTGGATTGTTTACTGATTGTTGTGTCTGTCGTTGCTTATATATTTATGTTGTTAATATTCCAAAACATAAATGAATTAACAGCCTTGATAACCAAGAAACATGTTTTCAGATGGTTGCTCTTTGAATGCCATCGTTTTAATGCTGTTGCTGCTTTCGTTGTTGTCTCTGTTATTCAGGTTGCTTATATTTTTATGTTGTTTATATTTCAATAAGTAAATGAAGTAACAGTCATGATATCCAGGGAGTATATTATCAGGTGGTTGCTCTTTCAATGCCATCTGTTGAATGTTGTTGCTGCTGCTGTTGTTGTTGTTGTTTGTCGTTATATTGCTTATATTCTTTATGTCGTTTATATTTCAATAAGTAAATAAATTAACAGATGGTTGCTCTTTCAATGCCATCCTTTCAATGCTGTTGTTGCTGTTCCCGCCGTTATTGCTTATATTTTTATATGTTGTTTATATTTCAAAACATAAATGAATTAACAGTCTTGATATATCCAAGGAGCATATGTTTTCAGGTTGTTCTTTCAATGCCATCAAGTCAAAAACTATACGTAACATTTTTCAGGCAAGCTATAGTATAGTTTACTTTTACACTCCAGCTTATAAAATAATGGATGCTTTTGGCCTAAATTTACAACCCAAAAGATTGTATATATGTTTAGTATCACAAAAAATATTGTTTTTCACGGCTGATGTGGTGAGACGAAACAAAACAACACTAAAACCATCCATTATTTTGAAGGCTAGATGGTAAACTACCCGCCAGAAGAAGAAAAATCCTAAAATAATGGTCCTTTTCTTGAAACTATCTGAAAATATGCTTCCTTAGATATCAAGACTGGGTCTAAAAAACTCTCTAAAAAATGAATTTAATAGTCCAATCCAAAATTAATGTCAAGGTTTTAATTTGCCTATATATCCTTATCTTCGCATAACTTCATTTCGAATTTGTGTTTACTTTATTTTTTCTATGTAATCTGCTCATAAATTTCTCCAAACACGTTTAATTATATAGTGATAAGAAGAAACGCAGACGGCTTATCGCTTCGCATAATCTTTCCATGCAAAACAGCTAGTATTTTATCACCAGAAGCGTCGATCGCACGTAATTTTGCGGAGAAAGAAAAGCGAAGGGAAGGAAAATATTAATTTGAACTTTGATCTGACATGCATGCGACAACAATAATTTGTTTTTGAATAAGAAAGAAAGAAGAAAAATGAAGGAATAGCAAAGAAAGAATAATAAAGAACAAACTAATGTATATATTGCCTTAACACAAGGCTAAAAGCCATTAGATGTATGTATAAAAGATGCATAGTTAACGAAAACAGGGAAGAAAGCGAGTAAAGTTTATTGGCAGCGTTGATGTGACCTTATATATATACGAAATAACCTTCATGAATGTTTTATTGTGAGTAAAATCTTAGATATTGTGATTTGATTAAAACAAATCAACTTTGGTTATCCGCAATGCAACAAGTAATAATACACAGTGAATTTTCTTCTCTATTCTGAATACACGAAGGCTAGGGTAAGGTTTTAACATCTGATTTCTGCCTCCCACATTTCATATAATTCGCCTACTTGTTGACGACGAATAATTCGATTGTAATGACTCAAGCAGTTTGGAGACGAAACAGCTGGACTATATTCAGAATCTATTGAACTAAAAATAGTGAGAAAACAACAACACACAACCGGTTGTCAGCGACGGGTTTTTTACGGTTCGCCAGTGGGTGGCTGTTCTGAGCGATTTTGAGGCTTTCTTTGTCTGTTCCTGTTGCTTGGGTGTCAATATTTTATGATTGCACGTTTTGGGGCGGCTTTGACTGACGATGCGTTGCGATAAGCGAGCTTAACGGTGATTGGCCGGCTCCAATCATATCATGGCCCGTCGGCCGTCAAAAAACCTCTGGCTAATTATTCATTTGCAAAAAATATGGGGAAACATCCGTCGATATGACCTCGGGGCATTGCTAAAAACATTCAAACGTGGGAGGAATCGCTTAAAACGTCTGCTTGCTTTATATTGGAACGAAGAAAGGCAGACCACAGGAGAACCGATTTTCGAGATTGCCACAGCTTCGCGATTCATCGCGGCCCACGACGGAACTATTTACTACAAGAGAACGCGTCTTCAAATTAAAAGTACTTCAGAGACAAAAAGTCAACAGCAACCTTCACCGTTGTGTTGGGGGAAAAGAAAGTCAGTTTCGATTGACCTGCTTATCGAAGTCTTATGTATTTTTGACTTTGGGCGTTCATATATATATGTTCGGAACAAGATTACGGTATTAAAGTCAGGCGGAACGAAGTCGCAAAGCCGTAAAGAGAAATACTAGGCTGAGCAGCCACCTGCCTTTTGCTCAGTTAATGTCATGGAACTCAGAACTCGTTTGCCCAAAATCAAGGTGAATAATGCTCTTCAGTACGCAATAGAAGATGACCTCGAGGCGCCAATAACTGGCCACGAAATACGCCAGCCTCGCAAACGCCATACTGTGTACAAGATCTACGTTCATTACAGCGATAAACAAGGATGGTTTGTCTACCGCCGTTACCGCGAATTTTATAAACTCAGAGATGACCTCAAAAAGCTCTTTCCGGCCAAGGAGTTTACTCTGCCACCGAAGAGATACTTCGGTGATAACTTCGAGCCTCGGTTCTTAAACAGCAGACGTCAAGGCTTACAGGGCTTTCTCTACATGATAACACGACAAAGGGACGTCCAAAAAAGCGGACCGGTCGCCGAATTTCTCGCCCTCAATAACCCACCGAGCGCTTACGACGACATCGAACAATGCCGAGCGGTTATCCAGCAGTTGGAAGAAACCGTTGCGAAGCTAAAGGCGGAGAAATCCGAACACAGTACGAGCATTTCGTCGACGAACAGCCAGATCGTCGAGCTTCACGACCAGAAGCAAGCCGTACTCGCCGCCTTAAGACACGACCGAAAGGAAAACGGCCGGAAGCATTACCCCGGCGACGACCTCTCGTTGATGTTCGAGTACCGATCGTTGCCCGAAGTATGCCGAGTCGACGTCAGTAGCTTCCTCGTGAGAAAGCCGCCAGCGTACCTCGCGCGGAAGTTCGATGACAACACACGCAAAGAAGACGCTCGGGCCTCGCGCGACCAGGACCATCACGGCTCGGCTCGCACCAGGGCGCTCACGCCGCCCGGCGTAGGAAGTAAAGAACGGCAGAGAGATACGACTAGAAAAAGTCAACAACCCAGCGGAAATCAATCGCCAAAGTGGAACCACAAAAGACAGTTCGCGAGCAGTGAGAGTGTCGCCCCTCCCAATGAATTTCAGAGCTTTTTCGATTTGAAACAGAGACGGAAAAGCATGCCAGGGGCGGTGGAATTCCACCGAGTCAATCACATGTTAAAAGCGTTGAATCAAGTAAAAACTGATCACACGCCACGACCGACAAGCCTGGCCGTACCCAATACTGATCGCCCCAGGTCGATGAGCGCCACCCGAACGCAACTCGAAGACTTTAACTCGTTCGCAAGCCACGCCGCGGTTAATCGTGTAAGGAAACAGATATCGTTGGAAAGCCCGAAGAGAGATGTCGGTTGGTCAAGTTTGAAAGACTTACGAAAGCTTAAGGGAAAGATGAAGTAGTGAACAAAACACAGATACATTATAGTATGGTTCTTTCAGCTTGGGGTTATATATTCAACATGAGCGACAGAAACTGTATGGGCATTTATAAAATAAAGCGTCCGCTACGCACGTTTTGATTGCCTGGGCCCCGTGCATTTATCAGAGTTTATAAAATAAGGTGTCCTCTACGCACGCTCTGATTGGCTGGGCTTCGTGCATTTATAAGAGTATGAATGACGTAAAATGGCGTGGAGTGGCGTAGGATGGCGTAGGATGGCGTCACCTGGCGGGAAAATCTAGCGAACTATCAAAACTATCCCACTTTTAGCTTGTTTTTTCATCTTATTTCATAAAACAAATAAAACATACCGCTCCTGTGCATATGTACTCTTATAAAGGTACGTTTGACGTGATTTGAACACGAAAGAAGTGTATCGGCTATCGCCTCGTGCCTCTGTTCAACTTCTTTCGTGTTCAAATGACGTCAAACGTGTCTTTATAAGAGTACATATGCACGGAGCTTTATGTTTTATTTGTTAAATGGAAATCATTCATGAATGACGTAAAATGGCTTGGAAATGGCGTAGGATGGCGTCACCTGGTGGGAAAAGCCAGCTGCCAGCTTTCAAACCTGTCCAACGTTTAGCTTGTTTTTTCCCTTCTTATTTTATAATACAAATAACAACTATTGCTCTTGTGCATCTGTACTCTTATAAAGGTACATTTGACGTCATTTGAACACGAAACAAGAGTAAAGGAACTCGGTTATCGCCTCGTGCTTCTTTCGTGTTCGAATGACGTCAAACGTACCTTTATTCCTATAAAGGTACGTTTGACATCATTTGAACACGAAAGAATGCACGGAGCTTTACGTCTTTTTTGTGTAAATTATAACCTACGCCGAAGGCGAGCCGTTGTAAATCCCATATAGTACGGATGCAAATATATTGCATACGACTTATCCAATTAACAAATCTAACCGTTCAGGTTTATCAACAATCTTTGTATGAGATACAGGCTGTTTAAGCTAAGAAAATCTATTTAAGTAAATCAGGACTAGTTTGTACCCGATTTACAACTGACTCGTACCTAGCCTTTGTTATACCCCTAACTCGGCAAAAGTAAGGTCTGTGAACACTCGAGTGAGTTTGCTTGTTCTTGCATAAATTAAATCCCAAGTTTTGGGGGAAATAATTTATGTCGCCTTAAAAAATGACGTAGTTTTGTGGTCACTATACCCACTTTTACATGTTTAAGGTTACAGGATATCCTAGGAAGCCATTTCAAGAAATTTGTTACTCAATTTTTCCCCGATTTGTCTCAAATTTGCAACAAATGTAGTTAAGTATGTGACGGACACTATCGTATTAAAGCAAAAAATACAAGGTAAATCGGGAGACAGAGTCAGTAGTTGGTTTGTAATATGTGTATACCTATGTTATTTTGGCGGATTTGATCACGTTGCGTGATAATAATTAACATATTTAGCTCTAATATTGTCCCTAGTCTTCTCCCGGCAGGAACAAGCAATCGTTCGAGTGTTCACAGACCTTACTCTCACCGGGTTAGGGCTGTGACGCATGCAGGCTAACTCGTACCCAGTCGTCTTTGTATCGTCTAAGATTTTGCCCGTTTTAAATTAATAGGGGGTAGTTTGTGGGCGTAACGGGAAATTGAGGTTGGTAAATTTCGACGGTACAACACTTGATTAAAATATTATACACTTAATGTCTGCTCCCGAGGGAAACAGTTAGTTTTGTTTTCCCGAGAGTCTTGATATTCGAGACTCGAGGGAAAACAAAACTAACTGTTTCCCGAGAGATCAGACATTAAGTGTCTTGTTATATAGCTTGAGTTCGCTGAATAATTTCGACGTTTATCAAGGGAAAGTACACAAACGAAAAGACAAACTGAAAGACTTACCAAAACATTTCGCCTGGCTCTGTAATTTCACATCAAACAAACAAATATGAGTCTCAGAACAAAAGAACAGCAATACATTTCTCCAGTTAATCTTCACAGACGCTTTGAAGACCTATAAATATTCTTTTTTTCTTACCAAACAAGCTTTTGTTTATAGGAAACCGTGAAGAGTTCAAAGTTCTAGCGGTCAACAATTGAAAACTTAGTGACCGAGCAGGCAATAAGTTCTCAATTATTGCCCGCTCAGTTGACATTGAAATTTAGCTAAGGTCATGTGACCACAAACCAACCAATGACAGTCATCGTTGTATCCAGCGAAACTCTAGCTATATAACAACATTCATTAGTTCAAATTTTACGCGGTTTTCTTTGTTCATAAGTCTTTATCTCCCATAAAAACTGAATTGAATTGCATTGCTTATTGTAAATACACGGTCTTTATTTGTATAAAGCCCAGAGAAGTATACAGATTAAGACAAAACCTTGTTAAATTTGAACTAAATTAGTAATAAGCGGCGAGGACCGAGGTAATTAACTCTTAAGCCCCAGTCAAACGAGGATGAGACTTGATGAGAGTTGGCAAGCAAGAGTTTGTCTGAGAGTTTTCTCAACTCTCATGCCCCAGTTAAACGAGGATGAGAATTGATGAGAGTTGACCATGAGAGTTGACGAGAGTTGTAGGATTTACTGCGCGTAGCAGGGAGACTAGGAACGAATTTGGAGGTAAACAAAGTTCGTATATTTGCAATCTCGTACTGGACAAATAAATAGACAGATATATTTTGCATTCTTTGTTGAGCCTGTTTTCACAAAGTGCAAACCGCTAGCCGCTAAACTCTCATCAACTCTCATATGCCAACTCTCATGACCGGTCAAACGGGCAAAAACTCTCATCAACTCTCATTAAAATTTGAACCAGCTCAAAGTTGATGAGAGTTGATAAGAGTGCATGAGAGTCGATGAGAGTTGGTGGTCAAACACGACGGAGAGTTGCAACTCTCATCGACTCTCATCAACTCTCATATGCCAACTCTCATGACTGGTCAAACGAGCAAAAACTCTCATCAACTCTCATTAAAATTTGAACCAGCTCAAAGTTGATGAGAGTTGATAAGAGTGCATGAGAGTCGATGAGAGTTGGTGGTCAAACGCGACCGAGAGTTGCAACTCTCATCGACTCTCATCCTCGTTTGATCGGGGCTTTACTTTCTTTTGAGTTTTCTTCATAAATTATTAATGAATTGAATAATTTTTTGGCAGTTCTTGCTCTACGATAGGTGCAATAATACCCACAGGTGAGATAGGAACTTTAATGGTAAATGCTGCGTAGGATTTTTATTCATGAGTTGTGATGTATTTTATAAAATAACAGGTATCCTACGCACGCTCTGACGGGACGAGAGTAATTTTCACCCAGAGTACAGAGACACGTTTGACGTCATTTTCGTTTGATTGTACAATGCATGCTCTGTTTCATTAAATCACACACGTAATCACTGGCGTAGTTATTTGATTGCGCGATCGCTCGTCAGCAGAGTCTCGGTCACTTTGGTGGCTAGTCATTTCATAAAACAAATAAAACTGGCTTAAAGCCTCCGTTCTCTGTATTTATCCTATACTTTAAAACTCAAATGATAGTTATCTAGATCTAGTGGAATAACTTACTTGGTAATCCATTGCTGGCCTTGGTCAGACGACATTTAAGAACAACCAAGGTTAAACGACCAGCGGTAGGCAAATAACAAAGAGACATCAACAGCTCTCCAACATCATATTCCATTTTATCCTATGCAAGAAATCAAGGAAATATTGTTACTTTTTAGTACTGTAAAAGGAAAGATATCCTTGGTCGAATTTTTCGCGCGCTTTTGGCCCGCGTGGGCGTTTCGACGAGATTTGGTAAGAAGTCGCCGTTGAACTGAACTGAACTGAACTGAACTGAACTGAACTGAACTGAACTGAACTGAACTGAACTGAACTGAACTGAACTGAACTGAACTGAACTGAACTGAACTGAACTGAACTGAACTGAACTGAACTGAACTGAACTGAACTGAACTGAACTGAACTGAACTGAACTGAACTGAACTGAACTGAACTGAACTGAACTGAACTGAACTGAACTGAACTGAACTGGATTACTGGACTGAACTGAACTGAACTGAACTGAACTGAACTGAACTGAACTGAACTGGACTGAACTGAACTGAACTGAACTGGACTGGACTGGACTGGACTGGACTGGACTGGACTGGACTGGACTGGACTGGACTGGACTGGACTGGACTGGACTGGACTGGACTGGACTGGACTGGACTGGACTGGGCTGGACTGGACTGGACTGGACTGGACTGGACTGGACTGGACTGGACTGGACTGGACTGGACTGCTTTGCATTGCGTTGCTCTGCACTGCGCTGCGCTACACTGCATTGCACTGTGCTGCGCTGCACTGCACTGCACTGCGCTGCACTGCACTGCACTGCACTGCACTGCACTGCACTGCACTGCACTGCACTGCACTGCACTGCACTGCACTGCACTGCACTGCACTGCACTGCACTGCACTGCACTGCACTGCACTGCACTGCACTGCACTGCACTGCACTGCACTGCACTGCACTGCACTGCACTGCACTGCACTGCACTGCACTGCACTGCACTGCACTGCACTGCACTGCACTGCACTGCACTGCACTGCACTGCGCTGCACTGCACTCAACTGGGCTGGACTAATATTGCTAGATATATGAATATAATGTTACATCTCAACTTTTGATTTAGATCACATTACCTGAGGCAGGCCTCGCATTAGTTCTAGGTCCATCTTCATGGGATTAAAGTAATTGTCTTTCTCCACGTCAAACGAATGCAATACATGCCCGATAAGGAGGTGCTGTGAGAAACTATCGATCTCGTACACCTTAAAACACAGCGTTCGCTCAGGCAATTCAGCGTAAGGCAAATCAAACTGAAAGGTCTCCTCAAAGATAGGGCTGGGATTATGATATCGAATAGAAGTCTGTTGCTTGCTAGCTTTCTCGGGCAGAAGTATTCCCTCGACATAGAAAATGCAATGTCGTTGAGGTAGGTCGTGCGCCTGAACAACTGTGGTTTTTAAGCACTCTCCATTGGGATCGTAGCTTACTGAAAATTCGAGACGTCCTCGTTCGAAAGGGAAAAGTACTGCATCTTCTTCGCTCAAAGGGCTCAGTGGAGTCGGAGGGAGCGACGAGTCCCGGCTGACTTCGATTTCCGACAACGAGCTGTCATTGCGCATGAGTTTCACGTCACTCGGTGGGCCAGGTTTGTTGAAGAACGACGAACTTGGACTTCGTTTTTTGTGCGGTTTATGAGGGTTGCTGTTTTCATCTTTCTTTTTTGTTCGAGTCATGACCCATTTCCACAGGACGGCCATTAGAAGACAGAAGATTACAAACGCGAAGAAACTGACAAGAACTAAGATAACAATGAACTTTACACTCAATCCATCATCTGGAAAAATAAGTTGAAAATATTGACTATTTGTTTACGACCTGGTCGTCATTATATGAAAGAGATCTAGACCATTATTTCAAAATAATTTTTTTAAATACAAAATTTTTTAATAAGATCCATTGTAGGATTACATATAACATTCAATTACAAATAGTATATTATATAAATTATAAATTATAAACCTATACAAAACGTGTATTTTTACAAAATGGTTATCACATTTTGAGTTACATTTGAGAGTTTTTCTCAGATAGTTCGATGTCTGATGCATTAAGAACAGGAGCCCGCTTGTGCAATAAATAAACTAAATAATAAACTAAACCACAAAAGAATAATGAGCATCATTATTACTCCGGCTGCCTGTGGTAAGCCAAGTCTAGGTTTTTTCGGGTGCCGAGATCTTGCAATAGGCGAGTTTCAGGGTGTTGCGCGCGCATCATTTTTCAAAAAAACTGGCAAGCTCCACTCAAAGTAAACATACTGTTTAAAATCAACAACGTATAGATACAGTTTCTGAATGTTTAACACTGTTATTCTGCTGTTGTTGGCTCGCTAGCATGTCTGTTTGTCATTGCTTACTTTGTGGGGAGCCCACCAAGAGCCGGCCAATTCCTTTCCAAAACGATGCGCGCGCAACACCCTGAAACTCGCCTATTTGCACTTTTTACTTTCGCTAACATTCATACTTCCGGTGAATGTGACTGAGTGGATTGAGTGAGGCCGTGAGGCATGTTGTAAGTTTTTTGCTCCTTTGGCTTTTGGAGTTGGACAAAACTGTTGAACTGCTTTGCCTTTTGATCAAGGTGTTCTTGCACATTGTTGGTAGATTTCGAAAGTGACCAGTGCCGGATTAAGGTTGTGCGGGCCCGTAGCAAATGAAAAATGGGCCCTATATTACGTATGTCAATAGACGAGTTTCAGAGTGTTGCGTGCGCATCGTTTTGGAAAGAAATTGGCGGGCTCCTGATGGGCTCCCACAAAGTAAGGAATGGCAAACAGACTTGCTAGCGAGCCAACAACAGCAGAATAACAATGTTTTATACCCAGAAACTGTATCTACACTTTGTTTATTTTAAACAGTATGTTTACTTTGAGTGGAGCTTGCCAGTTTTTTTTGAAAAATGATGCGCGCGCAACACCTTGAAACTCGCCTATTGTCAATGGCATGTCGCCATTTAAACTCTTTTTCATTTCATATGAATCATATCTATAATGTAGACTACAGGGACGCAACTAGAAAATTTCGAGGGCAGGGGTTGAACGCAAAAAAGGGCAAAGTCGTTTAGTATTCTAAACAATTTGGGATACCAGATATCCTCCCCGGAAATTGTTGAAATCTAGAACCTCGGAAACACCATTTGCAGCAATTTGAGTGAACTTTTTCATCTAATTCTAAAGCGAGTATAAATGTCTCTTCGAATAAATAGTGTTTGGTACTTTGGACGATTTTCTGATTTTCTTCTTCGTTGTTTTGGCCAGTCCAATGCCCCCCCCCCCCCCAAACAGTGGCGTAACGGAGGAAGACGGGGCCCTTAGGCATATTTGGTGTGGGGGCTCCTGTTGTGATGATTTGACTGACATGGTTTGAAAGCTGTATTACTTGATACATGTGTTTTTAGATGAAGAGAAGATTTATTACATATATAGTCTTTTTACTTTATATAATATATATATATCAAGAAACCAAATTAAACTATTTCGTTTTGCATTCATCGATTGAAAGGTAAAGAACGTCATGTAATAAGAAGCCAACAGGCTCATACCCAGGACCTTAGTTTTTGCTGAGCTAAAGAACTCAGCTGCCATCCTCGATGGAGTCATGGAGGCCGATTTTTTTTTGGCTCTCAATAAATTTAACCTGCTGTTAAATGTTAACCTGCATTTTTTATGTTTAGTCGTTATAATACCGTATTCTAATTTTGGCGAGGGCGGGGCTGTGGCTGGCTGGGGGGCCCTCGGTGCCCCCAACTGTCGGGGGCCCTTAGTTCTCGCCCTAACCCTACGTAATGAGCGTTACGCCACTGCCCGCAAATCGCGGGGCCCGTAGCATTTGCTACATCTGCTACTCTACTAATCCGGCACTGAAAGTGATTGACTGACTTTGTAATTTAACAGTGATCAGATGTAGCTGACAACTGTCGTGATCGCAAATATGTTCACCGCTGTGAAGTATGCACCAGATTCAGCCTTCGATTCAGGCTCGGCGTACACTGAACATGTAGATCTTCAGCTAATTATTATATTTGATGATAGAAAAGATATATAACTTTTTCGACAACGACTCATTATGCACGTGTGACGTCAAAATGTTTAATTTGCATATCAAACAAACTAAAATATCTCAAGAACGAAGCAAGGAAACGAAAAACTTCAAAAGATGTTACTCTACAATTTTAAGTGTTCTTTCAAATAAGACAAACTTAATTTTCGTTTCATATGCGCACTTTGACACTTTTTAAATATTATATATTATAATAATTTTATTGGGCTTTGTGGTGTATTTTGCAGGTTAAAATGAAAAATTCTATTTTAGCCCGCTGAAATAAAATATATTTTAGTCCGCTGATTTGAGTCGATCAGTTTTAACAGTTCTAAATCACTAGTCAGTAGTGGTTTGTTGTTTACGGAATTATATAATTTTCTTGTCAATAGTGTAATAAAAGTAGCGTGCTGCGTAGGCAGTGTAGAAACAACAATCGAAATATAGTAAGGTTAGATATACTGCCGAAACAGAGAACGTAGGAGTCTAACGTTTCGAGCGAAGGCCCTTCGTCAATACTTTGGAGCAAAGATTGTTTTGATGACAAATGTTGCGCGTTTTTCTGCCATGTTTACATGTAAGTTACGAATAAGTAAGTTAGGAAACTTACGAAACCGGAAACGATATTTGCACAACTTGCTATGGTAATTAAACACATATAGGTGGATAATGCACCTAACGGGTGGTCCCACATGGCTAAAATCAGACACTGCTAAACTTAAGTGACATTACACTATTGTTTAATTTCAGCAATAGCTGATCCTGGCCATGTGAGACCACCCGTTAGGTGCTATATTATACACTTATAAGCAGCTAATGCTGCTTAATTTATTATTGAGTCGGTTTTCTTTGATGTACCGCGGGCTGTATATAGCATACAGCCCTTGAATACTAATTAGATAAGAAATGAAGAAAAAAACTAGGAAAATCTTTGTCCAAGGTAGAAAAAAAGACAAACCTTTGTTGGAAAACCTCCTCAATAATAAATTAAGTCAGATAAATCCCTCGAACGTCGGGCTGTATGCGATATACAGCCCTCGGACGCTTCGCGTCCTCGGGGCTGTATATAGCATACAGCCCTCACTCTCCTCCGCAGAGGCTTTTTTTTAATATTCCATAACGTCCGTAGCGAGAGTTCTCGAGAGTTATTTTGATTAGTAATATGAGCATTTTCACTCATTCTTATTTAATATTTCTTAATGTCCGTAACGAGAGTTCTCGAGAGCTATTTTTTTGATTAGTAATATGACTTTTCACTCATTCTTACATGAAGTTTTACGTTAGGGGTTAGGGAGCATGTGGTACACATGGGGACACTAAGGGATGAAAAATGCAAGGGCGCGGGAGGCCAAGGGATACAGCCCTCGTTCTCGGGCTTTATCTCTTACTTATAAGTGTATAATTACCATAACAAGTTGCGCAAACATCGTTTCCGGTTTCGTAAGTTTCCTATCCAGTTCCCCTTCCATTATCTATGGTTAGAATAGACATGCACTTAAAGATGTTTCAAGAACACAACAACAATTAGCATTCCAATCGCATCTTATGATATCTGGGATATCGGCTTTATAGAATCAGCTCAGTCGAAACAACGTTGATATATATATTAGGGTTAAAGTTGTGGTTACGGTTAATATATATTATATAATTATATAATATATACGTTATATAATTATATACGTATTGATATATGTTGCTCTAATCTGAGCTTGAGAAGATCCTGTTTTCTCGCTATAAACAATACTGTTACGTCACTATGATCAAATGACAGCAAGTGAGAGCTGTTTTAAATCCAGAATACCGTATTTCGTCATACTCTCCAACTTAATACTAAATAACCGTTCGTATAAGAAAAACAAGACATCAGTCTATTTCGAGATATTTCAGATTTGATTCTTATTCTGGAATAACGAACGCACCCAAAGCTCTTGGACCTGGCAACCATCTCCGTAGCTCGGTGGCCAATATATCCCCTAACTATATACGTAGCCTTTTTCAAAGTCCTAATACTAACTACAATTTACGTAATAATGATTATGTCTTACCAAGATTCCATACTGTAACTTTTGGTAAGCACTCACTTAGATATATGGGACCAAAAATATGGGCCTCTGTACCAAATAATATCAGGGAATTAGCCACTGTATCTTCTTTTAAACGTAATATACGTAAACTGGACCTTGTGTCGATGCTTACAGACAGCAAATGCGCGAATTGTGTTTTATGTAATGCTTAAAATGTTTGTACGAACATTTGTATATAGTACCATTATTTAGAACTGTAATATAATTTATTTTATTTTTTACATTATTTTTTTATAATACTATCTACTTATTTATTTTATGTTAGTGTCCCCATTTAGTGGTTATATAACTGCTATTTCAGATTGACACTTAAATAAAGGTTTTGATTGATTGATTGGTTGGTTGATTGATTGATTGATTGATTGATTGATTGATTGATTGATTGACTGATTGATTGATTGATTGATTGATTGATTGATTGATTGATTGATTGATTGATTGGTCAGAGCACTGTAGTGTACTAGTATCGCAGTGTCGCAGCTTCGATTCTTCTGTAGTCGAAAGGCATCGAAGTTAGTTGCATTTTCGCAAGTGATCTCAGTTTTGTTGTTGTTGTTGTTGTTGTTGTTGTTGTTGTTGTTGTTGTTGTTGTTGTTGTTGTTGTTGTTGTTGTTGTTGTTGTTGTTGTTGTTGTTGTTGTTGTTGTTGTTGTTGTTGTTGTTGTTGTTGTTGTTGTTGTTGTTGTTGTTGTTGTTGTTGTTGTTGTTGTTGTTGTTGTTGTTGTTGTTGTTGTTGTTTTGTTTATTATTAGCTAAACAAGCATTATAATATTGATGGCGAAGACAACGTGACGTAGATCCTTGTTTAAATCTCGCCAAAACATACAACAACAACGACGATAGGCTACACATAACAATAAGAAACTAAACTAACCTAACCTAACCTAAATTAAAACAACTTTGGTCTTACAATGTATATATATTCTGATATTAAGTTGTGCGTATCCATGTAGTGCATGTGGTATGTTTGCGAGCTTGGTGTAATGTAACAGACGTTTTTCCCGAGTAATTGAGCTTGACGAACGTCCAACAAACGTCTGTTAATGCACATATTCTCAGGGCCTGTTCACGTGAGACTGGGTTATCTCGGGGGGTAGGAATAACTCGGTGGCTTGGGTCAAAGTTGACCCTGTTTCACATGATAAAACGCAACTATACCCAGTCATCCCTAGCCCCCGAGATAACCCTAGCTTCATATGAACGCTTCAACCCGAGTTATCTCGGGTAACCATAGAGCTACGTTGATGTACGGTGCATGCGTAATTATACGTAATTGGAGCTCAGGTAGGGTTAACTCTGGTCCTAGGGTTACCCTATCGCTCAGACCGAGTTATCCCTACCCCAGTTTTTCAACATGGAAATGACCTAACATCGAGATATCTCGGCAGATAATCCTACCCCCCGAGATGACTCGCCTCATATAAAGAGACCCTGTAACACTCTAAATATTCCTTCACCAACAATCCCTACGCCTGAGAACATGTAGTCTAATCGGGTGAAATGCCAAATATTACTTGAATATTGTATACCACGCTCTCCTTCGTAAAGGCGTTTGTTCTTTTGTTTGGCTCACAAGATATACAGGCCACACAAAAATACGCACGATTTGGAAACCTAAACAATTACCAACCTCGTACCCAGGGTCTTTACCTCTAACCCAAATCCTAAACTAATCCCAACGTTTTAAGTGATATAGTGCCGTGTTCCTGTAACATCTTAACGCACAAGAGTCACTTGAACACGTCAACATGGCGCCCACAACCAACGGTAATATGCAAATACTGACCGCCAGATACGCATCATCACCCACAGACCTGAATATTAACCGCCTTCTTCTTTTCACGCAAATATGAAAAGAATGTCCACTGAAAACTTGAATCCCTTAGAACTCATGGGCACTCGATTGTGGTTAGCCGTTGCAGAGGGTTAGCAGTATTGCCTATCAGATAACGTGTATACCAGTTGTGGATTTGGGTCACTAAGAACGGGAACAAGCGGCCATAGACAAGACCTGATTTCATCGCATTTCGCATATCAATGTTATGAAAGTCAACGAGCCATGATTCAATAAAACGGCCATTTCCGCCGAAACTTATCGCGAAACTGATGGCTCGAAATAACGGCCAAAATCCTTGAACTCTCCGTGATTATACAAGAAACTCGAGCTCAAACAACAAACCAACTTCATTTAGTCTTCGAAAAAAACACAAAGCTGAATTACTAGCAATTAACTTTACGCTTCAAAGCCACAGACTTACGCATGGGGGCACGGCCTTGAAATTTTGGTTTCCTAAAGCCGATGAAACAGCGGAATTATTGCCTTTAAGTAAAGCGACTGTTCGGCTACCAGTAATGTTTTTGTAAATAGGTGAGATTTGTGTGATATAAGCGCCATGTGTGAAGGGTGGTGGCCGTACTGAGATAATTGATTCACTTATATTAGCAACTCCGTGATTATTCTGGAATGAGAAAACTGACAACTGATGAGTTGATAGTTGATAGTTGATAAACAAAGTTGAGTTAAGAGTCACTAGTCATATACCATTGCTAGCTCGATATGTTTCGTCTGAGAATCCAGACCGGGTGACGAAATGTTGCCACGGCAATAAAGCACATGCAGTGTAGTGCGAAGCTATAGTTATTGATATACCTGTAACATATTAAAACTGCAAGCTATTACACACAAGGGAATAAGTTTAAAGAATGCTTGCTTAAACACTTAAGGGCAAATTAAGAAGCTGGGGTCTCTCAACTCACCGAGTTTTTACCAGCTTCAGAAAAGCAACAATAACATGAACTCTAGCATACAAGTGGGGAAAGGTTTGCCATTTAAGCGCTATCAATGCGGTCACGTTGAGGGTTTTTAGATCACTGCCGGTTTATTATTGACATTATTGGTATTCACTTCACATACCTTGTTTAACTGGTTGTCGTTGTTCGGTGTGGCTATCGTAATAGGTATTCTGCCAGTCGTTTAACATGCTTTTCCACGTCGATACGATAGTCATGACGCGGTGGAACTTATGCGAGTAACAAAGCAGTCATCAGTCGTCTTTGATTAGGGTATATATATATCATCACAACACACGGTTTCCAATACTGATTGCTTGTACAACAACGCCAATCTTGAAACGAGAGACGAAAACGAATGATCCGTGAGCGAACTACATTTAGGTTGAAACGAATAGCAATGAATAAGAAGCTTCTATTCTAGAATTCGTCAACAGCTCGAAGCTAAAACGACGCAACAGGGGACGGCATGCAGCAGTGTTAACAATCGCCGTGCATCGATTAGTTGCTCCAGTTATCTGGAACGACCTCTTGAATATTCATACACGCGGGATTAAAGTGCAGTTTTCTGAAAGGAATTTGCATATATGTGATTAGGAGTGACAATTATGAACTTTTTTTAATATTGGCAACACAATAGGCACAGCAACAGAATGCGACATGGTATATAGGGACTTAATTTAAAACGTTGATATTTGAAGATAGTTTAGTGACTTCCAAAACGCCCCAGTAATGCTAAACTGAATGATTGTAGTGTCCGTATTGAAGTCAATCTCAAGCAACAGGTCTCATCTTTTGACTTTTGGCCGTTAACGTCTTGATTTTGACATAGTTCTGATCATTTCACAGTTTATATTAATATAGTGGCATGTAAGCATTATTTACACGTCCAGTAACTTCGCCGCTTAAGTCTAATTCAGTTGGCGTACGGCATTCATCATTTAGTAGACTTCTTTAACAAAATCGAGGTTTTATTAAAGGATTTGGCGGTTTTTGTAAATAATTTTGTGTTTTACATTGCAAACCTCTAGCAAAACGTCGCCGACTGTCAGCGATTGATGTTTCCATTAACTGTTGTTGCATCGGCGATCTGTTGTAATTGTTGTAGAAGTTGAACCTGATTCAACTTCTACAACAGTCGCCAACTGTCACCGACTGAATTACAACAATTACAACTATATGGAAACCAGGACTGTGTTGAAATTACTCCAAGGACTAAAAGTTAAAACCTTATTCATTTTCTTTGTTTTGCAAAAATATTTTTTTATTGAAAGGACGTCTTCGTTAAGGTTGACGTCGTAGATCTTAAAGTCCCTGGTATGAGAATTACTGGCTACTGAGAATTTAAAAATTAAACGAAACTTACCTGTAAGTTGAAGTTTGATTGTAATTCTACTCGTCATCAGCAGGAACGAAGGAGTAACATGAGAAGCATGCGCAATGCTTGTCAACCAGTTTTTAACACGAATGTTGCCGAAGACAAGGAACGAAGGAGTGCGGCGGGTGTGTATAAAGGGCGGGCATGTTACTCCTTCGTTCCTGCTGATGACGAGTAGAATTACAATCAAACTTCAACTTACAGGTAAGTTTCGTTTAATTTTTAAATTCTATCTCGTCATCAGCTACGTCACTACGGAGTAACATGAGATTTTGAAGTTCGGTAATCATGAGTTAATTGTACGTATATATAGTATAAGTGACAGCATTTATTGAACCGAAAAACAAAACAAAACAAAACAACGAACTGTAACATTTGTCTATTTAGCTGAATTGTTACTTATTAGTTTCAAGTTCTGGATCTTGTTCTGTGCTTGCAGCAAAAGCCTGCATAATACAATTTCCAAGAGTGTCTACTATGATTGGCTTGTTGTAATATGATGCGAAAGTCTGAGCACTTGACCATCCCGCTGCTTGGAGAATGTCAGTAAGTTTAGTTCCTGTTGCGAAGCCATAAGATGTTGCCGCTGCTCTACTGCTATGTGAGGAATAAATATTGATGTCTGTTTCTTACCGACTAACAGTTGTGTTTGGTCTTGTCGTATTGTTGTTGTTCGTTCAATATATTCCTGTAGATGTTGTACCACACAAAGATCCCTGTCTGTATAACTCAGTAGTTCTATTGGTTGTTGATGGGTCCCAGGTCTTGTGTGTTTCAGTTTCTCCCTAATGGTAAATATGTATTTACCTGGTAGTTTCTGCATAAATTGTATGCTGAGTTTGTGTATTGTTTGACATCGCTGTCCAGTTAAGAGAGCAAGTAGCATCGCCAGCTTATGAGTAAGCTGTTTTAGGGAAAGTTCGGAGTTCAAGGTCAGTGTTTTAAGGTATGTCAATACTTTCCCAACATCCCATATTTGTTTGTATTTTGGCAGGGCAGGTTTAATCTCGAATACCCCTTTCAAAAATCTGCGTACTAGTGGGTTTTCTCCAAATGTATTACTACCTTGATTTTTAATTACCACTGATAAAGCAGAACTTGCAGTGTTGATTGCACTATAGCTTAAGCCTTGTTCAAAAAGGTATGCCAGGAAATCTATTCCTTGTTCAATTTTGGCATCAAGACAATTTATGTTCCTTTCCAAGCAAAACTGTGCCCATTTTTTAAGGTATGTATGGTATTGTTTCTTGGTCCCTTGTTGTTGAAATGTTGTGTAGGTCTAGTTGTGTCCTGATAAGAGAGACACTAGAAGTCGGAGGTTCTTGTACAGAGGATGAACTTCTCCTGGAGAGTTCGGCAGTATTAGTAGTTCCTTTTGCGGTTTGAGCAATACTGGTTTCCCTTGGCACATATGCATTGCCTTGGGATACCAAGCACGAGTGGCCCAGTCTGGAAGAACACAAACACCCAGGGCCTTGTCTTCCAATATTTTCCGTAAGACTGCTGGAATGACACTGAAAGGTGGAAAAATGTAAAATTTTAGTGAGCCCCAATCTATGGTAAAGGCATCAATTACCTCTGCCTCTGGGTCTGGTCTAAATGATACATATCGCAAAAATTGCTTGTTGATTCTTGATGCAAAAAGGTCAATGACTGGAGTGAATTGTAACTTATTCAACGATTGTTGCAAAACAGCAGGGTTAAGCATCCACTCGGCCCCTGTATTGATTTGCCTAGATTCTAGATCGGCAAGTACATTCATTTTCCCGGGTATATGTGCTGCCAATATCCAGATGGATCGAGCAATGCACCATTCCCAAATGTTCTTCCCAATATTGTTGCAAGTGTCTGAGTGACATGTACCCATGTGATTAATTGTTGCCACTGCAGTAGTGTTGTCTGTCATAGTGCGGATATGTATATTAGTGGCATTTCTGGCATAGGATTTAAGTCCAAAAAAAACACTGCTAATAATTCTAAAGCATTAATGTTGTGATGCTTTTCAGCAGTTGACCACAAACCCCCAGTAGAGTCATTCTTGAATACTGCACCCCAACCTGTGAGGGAAGCATCTGTAGTTATAACCCAGTCAGGGTGTCCATGCGAAATTAGGTTATAGCTACTTTGTGCATTATTAACCCACCAGTCTAATTCTGTTTTGGCATCATCAGACAGTGTCATGTATGCATCAAAATTGCCAGCACTTTTCTTTAATGCCTGAGTTTTGTCTTTTTCAATGCTTCTATGGTATGCCCCAAACATGATCCCTGGCAGACTGGAGATAATTTTTCCCAAGTGAATTGGTAAAGCTTGCCATTCCACATAAACTTTAAGTACTTCCTCTGGGTTTTATGCACTGGGATTGAATAATATGCATCCTTTAGATCTACTGAAGCCATGAAACAATTTCTTGTCATGAGGTTAGTAATTGTCTGTAGAGTATCCATTTTAAAATGTTGGTAGGCTACTAATTTGTTGAACTCTTTCAGGTTCAGAATAAGTCTATAGCGCCCATCCTTTTTTGGTCTAACAAAAATTGGGGATATTATCTCTACAGTTTCATGTGATGTTAATTCAATTACTTCTTTATCAAGTAATCGCTCCATCTCAGTATTTATAGCTACTTCCTCTATCTGATTAAATTTTGGGTTAGGCCTAACAGCTCTTATTTGTTCAGCTGGTAGCTCATTAAGAGGTATTGTAATGCCTCTGACTGCATCAAGTATTGTTTTGTCAAAGGTTATCTGTTTCCAAGCGGCAAACCGTTGAGAGGTACTGCCTGCTTTAGACTCAACACATTTAATCTCAAGGTATTCTGTTAATAAGGAAAATTGGGAGTCATCACTACTTACTTTAACTTTAAGTTCATGTATTTTCTCTGCTATGTTTATTTCCTTTGTTTTTGGTTGTTCTGCACCCCATTGGGATTGGGTCGTTTGCGAACTTGGTTTTGGCCTTTCCATAAAAAAGGCTTCGAATTCGTGTTCCTTTCACGATTTTCGCCAGCGTATGTATTGTCATCGCGGTTGTAATTGTTATAATTGCGTTTGTTGCCTTTGTTCGGCGCGCCCCTGGCGAGGTGCCTTGCCCTTGGTTAGTGTCAAGGCATTTGCAATGTTGCTTGTTTCTTTTGAATCACGGACCGTTTTCGCTAGGTCGTCTCCAAACAAGAATTGCGAAGTGGGTAAAATAGCTGCATGGCAAATTTTTGAAATTGTGGTTTTAATGCGGGTTTTATTGATTCCTGTCTCATCGACATTAAATCAGTATTGACATGCTCCAGCATTGCAATCAGATCAACTGAGGTGCGAAGCATCGCCTCTCGTTCTTTGACTATGTCGTCTGATTGTTGCTTTTTGGCGCTTAAAATTTCGGCTGTTTGTAGTGCAGCAAAAACAGCTTTTTGGACATTTTGTTGAACCTTTGACAATCTAAGGTCAGTTTTCTTTTTATGTTGGCTAATTTGGGACCATATTTCTGGGTTTATGCGGCTAACTCGCATAGCCTCGCAGTTTTGCGGTTGTTTGTATTTTTCATTGATTTGTTTAATTTTCTCAGGGCTTAATTTTTGAGCCCATCGTTTTGTAGCAATATTTGCTAGTTTTTCTCCAATCGCCGGTCCGAGTTGTTCGTCGTCGTTGAACTGAAGTTCCAGTTCGTGAAGTAAATCGTTGTCCGTAGTGTCGGAACCTGTGACCTGATCACTTTTGTCCTGTTGCTGGCGGTCATCACTAGTATTACTACGAAGCAAATCTGCCAAATCTTCATCGCTAGCTGCCACGCTGATACTGTCGTCATTTTCAAAGGCTGTGCGACGGTTTTTGGCTCTGCGTTCGTCTGACTCTGACTCAGATGAGTTCTGTTCATCTTGTTGTCTCTTTCGTGTCACTAGCGGTTTCCCGCCAGAATCGACACGCTGCCATACTTGGCCCAAAATTTCAGCCATGTTGCTCATATTATCGTTGAGCATTGACAAGGCATTAGCGATTTGGTTACTAGGAACCTCGCTGTTCGTGCTCTGTGAGCTTGTGGGTTGCCCTATTAGGGCTGGCTGTTTGTCCTGTGGACAATGGTGTTTGTACTTCATTAACATCGTCTTCGATGTTGTCCATTGTTGGATTTCGGATTTGTGGATGTGATGTTTGAAATGAAACGTTTCTATAAATTGCTAGAGAAAAGAAAAGAGAAAATAACCATAGTCGTTCTACTTACAGTCTTCTGGCGGTTCGTCCCCTTGGTTTCTTACCGTAAATTTCGTATTTTTCCCAGGAGCTCGAAAGAACGTGTTCACAGGTCGACAAAGCAAACCATGCACTGGTTGACAAGCATTGCGCATGCTTCTCATGTTACTCCGTAGTGACGTAGCTGATGACGAGATAGAATTAGTGAATCGTCGACAAGTATCTTTAATATTGGTACACTCGCTTTGTGAAGTATTGTATATAGTTGAACCGCCAGTAACAAGCAAGTATATAGTGTTGTTTACAGGTATTAGGAAGGGATTCTTAGAGAGATTGGTCGTTTATATATGAGAGGAATTGACTAGATACTCGTGATAATTGTTTATGCATTGACCGAGAAATAGGTAATTAAATATGATCCCCGAGCCGGGCGACGGGCCGAAGGCCCGGAGCCCGGTGAGGGTGCTAATCTCGACACGCGTGGAGTCCATTTTACACGCGTGTAGAAAAAGCGAGGGAGCCGAAATCTGGGAAATAGTTTATTTATTTATTTATTTATTTATTTATTTATTTATTTATTTATTTATTTATTTATTTACTTATTTATTTATTTATTTATATATATATATATATATATATATATATATATGTTTGGTACGGTGTCACGCGGTAAGAATAGTTGGACACTGGTGACTAGCGACAAGAAAACTAAAAATCTGTCAGTATTTTGCTTTCGTTTAACAAAATGGAGCCTGCTCTACTTAAATAATAAAAGAGAACAACGAAGGAAAGGATACAAACAGCCGGTTTAATATATGTTGAAGCGAAACCAGAGGTCCTGAAGAAACCAAACGCCGTATGGTAAACAAAACCTCGATCTGAATTGCAGAATTTCAAGTTTATAACGGTAGGGGATTTGTATTTTGTCCTTATGTCCTAAAACAATATACATGCAGCTTCACGTTTTCGTGCTCTCCCTTTGCTCGTCCAAATTAACCATCAGTCAGCTTAACTAAAACTAACTTAAAACACTATCTTAGGCTTATATCACGCTTATATTAACCGTGGTGGACGTGGGCTTTGTCGGTTTTCTTGGCTGTGATTCCAAGTTTTCGACTGAAACGTTGTAAAAGTGGGCGAGGGGTTGGTTGCATTCATGTATTTCTAGTAGGAATTTGAAGAGTATACTAGCCCACGCTGCAGGGTTACGATTGAAAATAACTCGTCTGGCTAAAACTAACTAATTGTATATTAGCAAAGCGGTGAAAAGGTGCAGTAAACTGTCGAAAGTCTTTCATTAGAGTAATATAAACGTTAGTAGAGCTTGTGAAGTGTGTTACGATGTATAGAAAATCTTCAAGGTGTATCGTAAACTGCTGAGATTATACGAACGAAATATTGACGTTTCAAAGCAATTAATCCTTCATCAGAATAATATAAATTAAAGTAGAGTGCTGTGTAGACAGTGTGTTATGACTGCTTAATATATAGAAAATCTTAATGATGGTCAAATGACTGTCGAGATTTATTAATTAGAAAACGAAATACTGACGTTTCAAGCCAAAGTCCTTCATCAGCGTAATATAAAAGTATAGAGTGTTGTGTAGGCAGTGTGTTACGACGTATAGAAATCTTAAAGGCAGTAAACTGTCGAGAATTAATAGTTTTGATAACGAAATACTGACGTTTCAAGCCAAAGTCCTTCATCAGCGTAATATAATATAAAAGTATAGAGTGTTGTGTAGGCAGTGTGTTACGACGTACAGAAATCTTAAAGGCAGTAAACTACCGAGAATTAATAGTTCTTGATAATGAAATACTGACGTTTCGAGTGGAGCACTTCATCAGAGTAAAATGGGATTTTCTAAGGCATTGTATTATTTTTTCATACTGTTTCAATTTACGATTATGTCCCATTTGTAAGTCAAAGGATGTAGGTGAGGAATATCATTATTTCTCAAATTGTAATAATGATAAATTAGTAAATCTTTGAGAAAATTTCATAAACGAGATATCAAATATTAATAGTAGCTTTAAATTGTTGAGTAAAAACGATCTATTTCATTATTGTATGGCTATGCATGATGAATGCATAACAGAAGGTACAGCCAAATATGTATATAGCTTAACCAAGATCTTCAATGACTCTACTGTAGGTGATTAGTTTATTAGGTGAATAACTTTTTTTTGTATTAACATTTGTATTAGTATCCTATGTACCAATAATGGTGTGATGGAAATAAAGATTATTACATAAGAATTTCAATAGCAATAACCGAAGATTTTTGCATTCTTCGTGGTTTGAAGTATTCACGTTGTACATAACAAGAAAATCCAACATAACAGTGACGTTTAGTGGACGTTCATCAAGCTCGATTTCTGAGCCCCAGCCGACAGGGTTTGAACCTGCAACATTCTGCCCAGTTAGAAGCTGTAACCATTGAGCCACTAGGGACGTTAAGCATGCATGCAAGCACAACGCGAACGTCATGACGACAACCCAAGTACAATAGTATATTTTTCAACCAAAACAAAGCGTTGAATAATTTGCAGTCCCAAGAGTAATCCCAACACCGTCCTCGTTGCACATATAACGTCAACTAAAGCGTTTTTACGTTTTCAAGACGACGTTGTGGCAAGGAACAGAAAAGGTTGTTAGTTTATTTAGGCGTTAATCATACATCACATTGTCGAGGCTATGGCTGAGTTTATAATAATAACAAGCTTTATTTCAACAGGGTAACACTATCAGTTAAAAACTGTTCTCCCTAGTGGCCCTGAAACTAATCAGCTATAAGATTATTTACATAAATTTATATATTATGAATTACATAGTGTATTACAATTGTTATAAGGATAAAATAAAATACAAAATAAGTTATTATATCTATTTACTAAAAGATCTACATAAAAATGTATATATAAAACAGAATTTGGATTATAAACTAAGTTTTACTCATCAACAAACTTTTAAAAGACCTCATGTTATCAGCGTTTCTGGTACTCGTTGGTAGAGAGTTCCAGATAGAAGTTGTATAGAATATTTAAATGATCTCTTTAATTGATTTGTTCTAGGCTTAGGTAGAATAAAATCTTCTTTATTTCTGGTATTATATCTGTGTCTTTCCACGTACTTCGTGAGATCCATATTTAGTCCTTCAATGTCACAATGTAAATATTTGTACATTAAGATAGCTTTATGTTTTTGTCTTCTATCACTCAGAGGAATCCACCCCAATTGGTGTAGGGCTATATCGGAAGGTGTAGTGGAATTTACTCCGAGGATTAATCTTGCGGCCCGATTCTGTAAACCCTGTAGTTTTGTTGCTGATGTGGTACCACAGCTATCCCAGACAACTCCACAATAATCAAATACTGGACTGATGGTTGTGTTGTAGACAAGATTAGCTGTTGATTTTGAGAGGAAAGGCATTATGCGTTTGAGTATGCCAATCCTTGACGAGGCCTTCTTGCATAGTTTGTCGATGTGTGGTGACCAGGACAAATTAGGATCAATAATGACTCCTAGGTATTTGTAAGCCTCAACTCTTTTAATAGGAACATCGTCAAGGAATAGAGCAATAGGTTCACAATATCTCATTTTTTGTGAAGTACCTATAACCATGAATTCGGTTTTCGTTACATTAATGGCTAGACCGTTTGCTTGGATCCAGTTGGAAATTCTAGCTAGGTCAGAGTTCAGCTTTCCTTCAATTTCTTTGGCATCGGTTCCACTGCAATAAATTGCGGTGTCATCTGCAAACATACTTATTTTGCTCTCACTTATGCAATCGGGTAATTCGTTTACATAGACCAAAAACAATAAAGGTCCTAGCGCAGAACCTTGTGGAACACCTGTCTTAATAGACTGAGTGGATGACAGTTCTCCATTATAAAAAATACACATTGTTTGCGGTTGTCCAGGTATGAGATGAACCAGTCAAGACTTTTGCCACTTACTCCAAAGGCCTGAAGTTTTTCGATCAAAATGGAGTGTTTCACGGTGTCAAAAGCTTTCGCTAAATCGAGGAAAACGACACCTGATATCAAACCTTTGTCCATATTAGAAAACCATTGGTCGGTGAGTTTTATCAAAGCTGAATGTGTTGATCTCTTTGGACGAAAACCTTGCTGATTTGGGTGAAGTAAGTTATTTTGAATTAGATGTTGATGGAGTTGTTTGTGTATTTCTTTTTCCAGGATCTTGGCCACTACTGGGAGTATAGAGATGGGGCGATAGTTGTCGACCAATTTCTGGCACCGGACTTGTATATTGGTAATACCTTTGCTGTTTTCCACTCGCCGGGGAATAAACCAGTCGTAATTGATAAATTGAATATAAAAGTTAACGAAGGGGCTAATTTATCCGCTGCCACTTTGAGAAATCGACTGTGAATATTATCCAAACCGGCAGCTTTCATTGTATTCAAGCTCTTCAATTGTTTACGTATTGAGTCAATTTCAATGGTTTTGAATTGAAAGGACGGTAGTGCGTAAAGCCTGGTTTTCATATGTCGCCGATCGTCGGCGATTTGTGATTTAGATGCATGTTAAGTAAAAGAATAAAAGCACTGCTTTTCTGCATTGTTCTTTATTACTTAACATGCTGCTGCATTTCCCGTTTTAACATGCATCTAAATCACAAATCGCCGACGATCGGCGAGATATGAAAACCAGGCTTTAGTAAAGTAAATGGTATGTGAAATACTAGTTATTGTCCTGTTGATTGTAGAGCCAATTGTCGTAAAGAACTTGTTGAAATGTTCCGCTATAATTGACGGCGATGTAATCGTTTTATTTTCTACTTCGAGTGAGTTTGGTGGGGCTCTGGAGGACTTTGGAAGAATCTTCTTTAGCGTTTTCCATATACCTTTGGGATTATTCCGATCTTCTACCAGTTTGGATTTATAATAGCTTTCTTTGCATTGCTTAATATTTCCGGTTACCTTGTAATTTCTTGCTTGTTTGTACGCCTGCCAATCTGTTGATGATTTCGTTGTTATGGCTCTCTTGTGGAGATAGTCCCGTCGACGCATAAGAGCTTTTAAAGATCTTACAAAATACATAAAGCATACAATATACGATGTCCTGGTCCATGGTTTCTTTTAAATGTACGAACTTATTTGCCGTCGTCATCTTAGCTTGCTTAAAGCTGGTTTTCCACTAGGCGATTTTTTTCGCACGAAGCGACTTTTTCTTTTGTCTCATGAGCTCTGAGCTGGGACTAATCAGAAATCTATTGAATTCGAACAAACGAAAGTCGCTTCGCGCGAAAAAAATCGCCTAGTGGAAAACCGGCTTAAGGTCCCAATTGAGGCTCAGATGGAGAGCTATAAGGTCGCAAATTCATAGTCATATATATATATATACTATATATATATATATATATATATATATATATATATATTGCATATATGAGATGTAGTTAAAGTGACACTGATAAGTTGTACGTATATACATGTAGTGCATGTGGTACACCGCGGTTGGTACACTTGCACCAAGCTCGCAAACGTACCACATGCAAGCACTACATGTATGCTCATGTCAAAATCCAACCCGGCGGAGTCAACACAGTACATAACTGCTGCAGTTAAAATAGTAGATCGCTCTGTTTCTTCTTGTGCGGCAAGAAGCTAGGTAGCTATTTTTTAACCTTAGATTAATTTCTGCATTTATATTACCAGAGTTCTTTTTCTATGCCTTGTGTACTTTGGGAAATGTGATGAACTTCAGTCGCCCAGGCCCCAACAATCTTCGGCCTACGCGGTCAAGGTTAGCGGACAGTTTAAGCACATGAAACGAAAATTAAGTTTGTCTTATTTGAAAGAACACTTAAAATGATAGGGACTAGAGTAACATCTTTTGCAGCTTTTCGTTTCCTTGCTTCGTTCTTGAGATATTTCAGTTTGTTTGAAATGTAAATTAAACAACTTGACGTCACACGAGCATGTGTCAGAGAAGGTTATATATCTTTGCTATTATCAAACCAAACTTAATTCGAAGGAAGTATGTGCGTGTGTTTCTCTCACAACGCCAAACATGTAGAATTTTCAAGTGATTATGTTTGATAATAGCAAAGATATATAACCTTCTCTGATAACTCATCAAGTTGTTTAATTTACATTTCAAACAAACTGAAATATCTCAACAACGAAGCAAGGAAACGAAAAACCGCAAAAGATGTTACTCTATCATTTTAAGTGTTCTTTCAAATAAGACAAACTTAATTTTCGTTTCATGTGCACTTTAAGTGACTGAATGTGACATGAATTAGGAATATTTTTGAAGCCTCGCAATCACTGAAGTTAGCCGTCGAGATATGTGGAATATAGAGTTCACTGAGTTTGAGGATTAGATTTTAGAGTTTCACTTTCTCTACTGAGGATTCAGGAATTATCAATTCTATATATAGATGAGACGATATGCTGCAAATTTCAATGTAGTCAACATTTTTGACAAATCGAAATGTAGTAAGGTCATTGCAGGATATATAGTGCCGTCTGCCGAAACAGGGAGAAGTCTAACGTCTCGATCGAAGGCCCTTCCTCAGAGAGAAACGTAAAGAGTGTAAACTAGAGCGTTTGTTTACACTCTTTACATTTCACTCTGACGAAGGAACCTTCGCTCGAAACGTTAGAGACTCCTACGTTCCCTGTTTCGGCAATACATCCAATATGTGTTTTCAACATTTCAACATTTTTCAGTCGACTTGAGCAGTGTAAGAAAATCACGAAATTCACTCTTCGTCTTTCGTTCAGAAGTGATTCCAGCGGCTCAATATACAAGATTTCACAGCGATCTGATTAGCAACTCAGCAGGGGGTAACCACAAGCGTTCCCGTAACGACGTTTTTCGTGTACTTTTCAATACACATAGGTCAGTATAATTGTTGACATGCACGTGAAGTAGCCACAGCTCACAGTACATGCATGGTGTAGAACCAAAACTCGAACACTAATTGCAAGAGGTTACGAAACTCGGCGAACTCGGAACTCATTAATAGTATATACGCCATTCGCACCAAAAACAGTGAATTATTAACGAATATTGCCATGACAACGTCGAGACATGGAAATATGTTATGTATGCAAAGAAGCTGTTACGCAGCAAAATAAATACTCGCCCCCAAGCATTCTGTAGCGCGGTAAAAAAAATAATACCCAACGACAACAAACGAACCCCAACGAGGTTTTATTTCGTTCTGGGCACCAGTGATCGAACTAGTTTACTCTGAGTTTGCTGAACTGCATTCGAGACAGAAGAATGGTGTTGAAACAATGTGTTGCTTGTAACCACAGGGTAAGCGAAAAGTATTAGGAAATTCACTGACTGGATCTCGACTTGTGTTGTCTTGCAGGAGTGTCAGTGAGAGTTGTGTTACAGTTTGGTGTAAGTGTGTCGAAGTTATATGCGAGTATCTGTCATGTGTGTGTGTGAACGACAGTAGGGTTTTCTTGACTGATTTCGGAGATAATGTAGACAGCTTGAGTTGGTGAAGTACGCTCATAAAACAGGGGAAAGCATGCATTTGAGCCGGATGAGGAATACGAAAGAGCGAAATAGTTGTGAATGATGTGATGTCAGTATATAGATGAGGAATAAGAGCGAAATAATAGTGAAGGGTGTGATTGACATCACACCCTATTTACTGACATCACATCATTCACAATTATAAGAAAAACATTTAAGACGAGGAATAAGTTAGAAAGAGCGTAATAATTGTGAAGGATGTGATGTCAGTAAAGTATATATGCTCTGATAAAACGACAGGGAAGATGAGGAGTAAGCTAGAAAGAGCGAAATAATTGTGAAGAATGCGATGTCAGTAAAGTATGTTCATAAAACGGAGAAAAGCATTGAGGAAAAGGAATAAGATCAGAAAGAACGAAATAACTGCATGTGAAGGATGTGATGTGATTGTCCGTATAGTATGTTCATAAAACGGGGAAACGCATTGAAGATACGGAATAAGAAAGAGCGAAATAATTATGAAGAATGCGATGTCAGTAAAGTATGTTCATAAAACGGGGAAAAGTATTGAGAATGAGGAATATACAGTAAGAAAGAGCGAAATAATTGTGAAGAATGCGATGTCAGTATAGTATGCTTATAAAATGAGGAAAAGCATGGAGGAAGGATAAGCCATAAGAAAGGGCGAAATAACTGTGAAGGATGTGATGTCCGTAGTATGCTCATATAAAACGGGGAAACGCATTGAAGATGCATGAGGAATACGAAAGAGCGAAATAATTGTGCACGTGAAGGATGCGATGCCAGTACCCGTCCCTTATACATTCAGTTGTACTGACAGTATGGTGAAATACGTAAGACTTTAGCAATTATGCAAACAACATTCTCTAAATAGCAAAGCATTTTAAAACACCACAACTATTGGTATCCGCAAAATCGACTAAAATAAGCCTGGAGAACTACAGTGATGATAGCGGTGTCCTGAAAGATAGTTTGCGGGCGCAGCTAACTTTCAATGTGTGTGATTTCGTTCGCTCGTTCGTTTGTTCGTTAGAAATCAATAACAAGCGTCATTTTTGACGCGACATTTTTAATGCGATGTTTTGAACGCCACAGGGCACCGCTTTGTAGCACTTAGCGCTGCGTCTGGTTGATTCTCTGTACTGTCGAAGTTCTTAAACAAGGAAATAAATTCTTTATACGGTATTCAACAAAGACGAAAGTATATATATATATATATATATATATATATATATATATATATATATATATATATAAATGATGTATATAAATATATATATATATATATATAAATGATATATATAAATGATTAAAAAATCATTTATAATATACCCAATTCTCTCCTGGCATTACCACCTTATTATATATACAGAACTCGCAATCAAGCTCTCGGCAACGGCCTCCGTGGCTCAGTGGTCAGAGCATTGGCATGCATTGCACTAGAATCGCAAGGTCGTGGGTTCAATTCCTGCCGGAGGGCCTGTGTAGTTGCATTTTTCGCAACTGCTCCCGGTTTGGTCTTAAAATGTATATATTCTGCACTCGAATTTTCCTTCACCCTGAATCCTTAGAACATGCTATATATATATATATATATATATACCGAGAATTGACTGTAACAAAGTGATTACAGAACTTGTCAATGGTTTTAGAGCGCTCAATACCATTACCGGTAGAGCGGATAATATTTATTTATTCGGTAGACTTGCTGTGCTACTCGGAGTTTCACGCAGTAAAGCGATCGTCAGGCAACTGACAGATCTGGTGAAGCTACTCTCTATTTACAGTGTGATATTAGGTATCGTGTTTCATGTCTGCACTTGGTGAATAGTTCGGATCGTTTGTTCAACAGTGAATTGTTCTTGTTTTTCATAATTGTTAGTTTTTCCTCGAGGCAAAGGTTGCACCTTCTGGAACCAGCTTTGTAGGCGGAAACATTCTTAAGAAGCGACCATATGATGGAAAATGGTTTCTTTGCTGCTTTCAATTTCCATACGTGTTTAGACAGTTCCGTTTCCGTTGAGTATTTTTTGTGAGTGAATGATTTGGCGTGGTTTCTATATCTCGTTTTGAAGTCGTCGGCGGTAACTCCAATGTACTTTGCTGGTTCGTTGTTGTCTGTCGAAACTTCAGCTTGGTATACCACACTTTTTGTAAGGCATTTACCTTCGGTCGGGCATTTGTCGGGTTGTCTGCAGTTGCACTGCCGCGTGTCGTCTGTGTTGTTTGTGTTCGTGTGTCTCGTGTGTTTGTTTAGTATTTTCCTGTTGTGTCTGTTTATGAATGAGTTCATGTTGTCAAGGCAGCTGTAGCTAATTCGTACGTTGTGTCGGTTGAAGATTTTGTGTAGTTTGTTAGAAGGTGGAAAGTGTTTGTCAATCAGTTGAAGGAACCGTTGTCCGATGTTTGATTTTACGTTCTTGCTGTAAGGGGGGTTGTACCATATATTGTTGCGTTGTCTGTTTCGTCTTTGTGTTCGGTTGCTTATATATATATATATATATATATATATAATTGGGGTTACTCAAGATTCCGTACTTTTCAACGGGTTCAGTCAACGGGCTATTTTGAGGCCTACTATATACCCGGTACCAGCCGAATGCGAGACCGTCGAATTCCGATTTCGATCTATTTTAAGTTGCCCATAACTTAACGGATGACACACGGTTATGACGGTTAAGATTATCTATATCTCTACTACTGGTGATACGTTACTAATTTGGCATCGATCGGCAATGAATCACGAATTTTCAAGAACTGCACGCCATAATTCAGTATCCATTAGCTAACCGGTTGGTTCAATTTTGGCGCCACGCTGGGATATGGTCGTTGTAGGCTTTTTAAGAATTAAATTCCATAAACCATTGCAGTCCACGGTACCCCTGCGGTGTTTATCCATATAATATATTATGCTAGACAAAACAACATTACATGCACTATAAGATCACGTTTGACTTGAAAACACATCAGTCAACAACTGTGACAAAGTGTATATAAGTTACTTCAGCTTACACAAGTTGGCGGATCAAGGGAAGGGCACTTTGGGCAAGTGCCAGGGGCCCGGCGCTTTCTGGGGCCCCGTCGATTTTTGGCGTAAGAAACTGTCTTGTAAATTAATTCTAAACTTTGAAATCATTGTTTGAAAATATCTGATAAATAGAACCATAGTTCCAGAAATCTAGGTTGAGTACCATAGGTTGTCTAGGTTGAGTACCATAGAAATCTAGGTTGTTGTACCATAGATAATGATGGAAAGGGAACTGGATAGGAAACTTACGAAACTGGAAACGATGTTTCCACAACTTGCTATGGTAATTATACACTTATAAACAGCTAATGCACACAACGGGTGGTCCCACATGAGTGTAATATCACTTAAATTCAGCAGTGTCTGATATTAGACCACCAGTTAGGTGATTAGCCCCTTATAAGTGTATAATTACCATAGCAAGTTGTGGAAACATCGTTTCCGGTTTCGTAAGTTTCCTATCCAGTTCCCTTTCCATTATCTATGGTTGTACCCAGCTGCCAGGCGCCAGCTGCATTCGCATTTTTTGGTTAATTTTCTCCGATTTTTCTAGCCTCGGGGGTGGGGGGGAGGGAGGGGGAATTATACTGCGTTTAGTTCACC
Organism: Corallium rubrum; assembly: GCA_964035015.1. Classification (NCBI taxonomy): domain Eukaryota; kingdom Metazoa; phylum Cnidaria; class Anthozoa; order Scleralcyonacea; family Coralliidae; genus Corallium; species Corallium rubrum. The sequence continues at coordinate 10,273,102 of OZ036012.1, read as the reverse complement.
TTCACTGTAATTCGCGATCTCATTAACTATACAGAATGATAACACTATTAAAACATAAAGACGACTCTTAATAAATAAATATAACGAACTCAGATACTATATATATAGAGCCTAACAGAATTCCGTATTCCGCCAGCCGGTGTATAGTAATACAAACAAAGATTTCGTTATTATTTACACAGCAGACAACTTCAACGGTAAAATACGCGTTGACATAATTAGTCCACTCCTGCCTGAGCTGGGCTAACGCTAGACGATTTTACTTGCCAAGGCAAGAATCCTCAGATATGGATGACACAGTTATGACGCAGTTAGTCATATAACTCACGATCTCCACAGAGTGGCAGAGTGGTGCTGAACAAATCATTTGCTCATAAACCCTGGCAAGACCAAGTTCATTGTATTTGGTACAAGGCAGTTATTAGGGCGAATGGGGGACCTTACCATCTCCTTCCTTGGTAAAGAATTGTCTCCTTTACCATCGTGCAAAGACCTAGGAATTATCTTTGACAGATATCTATCGTTTAATGAGCATGTAGATTACCTGTCGTCATCTTTATTGGGCAATTTGTGCCAAATCAGTAGAGTTAGCCATCTGTTTACCAAAGAAGTTCTCCTTGTTATTTTGAACAGTTTGGTATTCAGCAAACTATTTTACTGCTCGACTGTTTGGTCGAGTACGTCCAAACAAAATATCCATAAGCTCCAGCTTTTACAGAACTTCGCTGCAAGGATATTAACAGGTAAAAGGAAATACGATCATATCTCTGAATCCATCAAAGATCTAGGATGGTTACCTATAAATGAAATGCTGCAGCTCAGAGATGTCACCATGGTTTACAAATGCCTAAACGGACTTGCCCCAAATTACCTTCAGTCGAAGCTAGTAAAACGTTCTACCATTCACCATTATAATACGAGACGAAAGAATGATATTAGTATTCCAACTAAAAGAACTACGACGGCACAGAGGTCCTTCTTTGATCACGCCATATCATTATGGAATAATGTACGAGAAGAGACAAAAAACTGCTCTAACGTTGTTAGTTTTAAACGTTCTGTCAGGAAAGAATTGTGGTCTCGTTTATATACTGTATGATATCATGTAATGAAACTTTTAGACTAACGTAACTTTTTGATATAACTCTATTTAATATATATTTTAGATTTATATGCTTAGATTTTATTGATGTATTACTACTCTATCTTGTAAATTAGTATTGAAAATCCCTTTTGGGATATACTAATAAATCTTTGTATTGTATTGTATTGTATGACAACGAACGAAACTTTTCTTTTACTTGAGAAAAAAGTTTAGCTTTCGTAACTTTTTTCGTAACTAACGTAAATCGTAACTTTTGGATTGTAAGATAAGACGGATACTGAGTCTGAATTTGTATGACAACAGTTCCAAATCGAAGGTATATTTTTGCGTTCTATAGTCTCATCATTTTGAGATTACAGAAATGAGATGACATTACAGCCAGATTTTCGACTAGCTACCATTTCCAAATGTACAGCAATTAGCAGATCCACTGTCATTGACAACAATCTTAACTCAAATCACAATCACATGTTCTCCTCATTAAAATTTTTCCCATTGCGACTGGCACTTTAATCCCATTTCCACTGGTGAAAATCCCTAAAAGTCCCAGTTCCCAGAGCTAAAAAATGGACAAATCCCAGTTCCAATATTACCTTTCAAGACCCTCTTTTTACCCAAACACCTCCGCGTTTTGCCAGTAACCCGAGACCTGAGTGAACGCCTGGCCCAAGGCGTCTTGTTTAACGAAGGTTGTAAAAACCTACCTGCAGGAGAATTGAAAACTTTTTCCAACTTTGAACACAGTCGCCTAGTGTACTCTAAAAGCTCACTCACACTCACACTCACACTCACACTCACACTCACACTCACACTCACACTCACACTCACACTCACACTCACACTCACACTCACACTCACACTCACACTCACACTCACACTCACACTCACACTCACACTCACACTCACACTCACACTCACACTCACACTCACACTCACACTCACACTCACACTCACACTCACACTCACACTCACACTCACACTCACACTCACACTCACACTCACACTCACACTCACACTCACACTCACACTCACACTCACACTCAATGAGTGCAACTCAACACTCAACGAGTCTCCACTCACCCTCATTGACACACTCACACTCAATGAGTGTAACTCAACACTCAACGAGTCTCCAGTCACCCTCATTGAGTATGAGACTACACTCACTGACCTCACTCTCCAGCCATTCAATTGAATGGTTGGAGAGTGAGTGTAGTCTCATACTCAGTGAAGGTGAGTGGAGACTCACTGAGTGTTGAGTTGCACTTATTGAATGCGCGGGTCCACTCATTGAGTGTGAGTGTGAGTGAGCTTTTAGAATACATGTGTTCATGTCTCACACACACGGCTCGGATGTACAATGAATGTATAATAAATGCCTCTTCCACAGGCATCAATGACGGTGGCCAAGGAAGGACCTGAAGGATGAGGTTAGGAGGCTTGCGGAACCTGGAAAGCAAAAAATATATATATAACTTGAATAGGGTTTATGTTACATGCAGGTCAAACTTTTTCTTGCAGGTACCGGGATCGCAGAAGACGTGCGTGTGTGGTCACGTGTTTACACAGACAAAGATGATTGGTGGAAGACGATATTCTGGTAAATAACTACTTAAATATCTCCGAATGAAACAAGGGAGGGTGAGGGGGTGGATGTCACAAGAGCCGCAGATCAAGTTGGCATATAAGCAAGATGGTAAACCGTTGACTGCAATTCATAGGGTTAGGGTTTTTTGTTTAAATTTTTTGAATCAGAAGTCTAGTTTAAAGTCCAGTCTAAAGTCTAGTCAACATTCCAGTCCAAAGTCCAGTCCAGTCCAAATTCCAGTCCAAATTAAGTCCAGTCCAGTCCAGTCCAAAGTCCAGTCCAAAGTCCAACCCAAAGTTCATTCCAAAGTCCAGTCCAAAGTCCAGCCCAAAGTCAAACCCAAAGTCTAGTCCAAAGTCCAGCCCAAAGTCCAGCCCAAAGTCCAGCCCAAAGTCCAGCCCAAAGTCCAGCCCAAAGTCCAGCCCAAAGTCCAGCCCAAAGTCCAGCCCAAAGTCTAGTCCACAGTCTAGATCAAAGTCCAGCCCAAAGTCAAACCCAAAGTCTAGTCCAAAGTCCAGCCCAAAGTCCAGCCCAAAGTTCAGCCCAAAGTCTAGTCCACAGTCTAGATCAAAGTCCAGCCCAAAGTCTAGTCCACAGTCTAGATCAAAGTCCAGCCCAAAGTCTAGTCCACAGTCTAGATCAAAGTCCAGCCCAAAGTCTAGTCCACAGTCTAGATCAAAGTCCAGCCCAAAGTCTAGTCCACAGTCTAGATCAAAGTCCAGCCCAAAGTCTAGTCCACAGTCTACATCAAAGTCCAGCCCAAAGTCTAGTCCACAGTCTAGATCAAAGTCCAGCCCAAAGTCTAGTCCACAGTCTAGATCAAAGTCCAGCCCAAAGTCTAGTCCACAGTCTACATCAAAGTCCAGCCCAAAGTCTAGTCCACAGTCTAGATCAAAGTCCAGCCCAAAGTCTAGTCCACAGTCTAGATCAAAGTCCAGCCCAAAGTCTAGTCCACAGTCTAGATCAAAGTCCAGCTCAAAGTTCAGCCCAAAGTCTAGTCCACAGTCTAGATTAAAGTCCATTCTAAAGCGCAGTCCAAAGTTCAGTTTGGTCCTTACAATTTGTCAAAAAAATTATTTTGTTTACAGGATATCGCGCCAGGTTGTATTCCAGAAGCGAACTTGGATCTCAGAGAAAAAGTGTGACCAAGAAGTCAACACGTGGACTGATGATTCATAAAGAGAAGAGAGTGAACAAGGTAGACAATACTTGGTGATTATATTCAAGGGAACACCAGTGGAAGGTTGGGGAGGAGAGGATATAAAAGAGAGATCGAACGAACGAACGAACGAACGAACGAACGAACGAACGAACGAACGAACGAACGAACGAACGAACGAACGAACGAACGAACGAACGAACGAACGAACGAACGAACGAACGAACGAACGAACGAACGAACGAACGAACGAACGAACGAACGAACGAACGAACGAACGAACGAACGAACGAACGAACGAACGAACGAACGAACGAACGAACGAACGAACGAACGAACGAACGAACGAACGAACGAACGAACGAACGAACGAACGAACGAACGAACGAACGAACGAACGAACGAACGAACGAACGAACGAACGAACGAACGAGGTTGAACATAAATGTTGAATGTTCAATATTAAATGTTGAAGTTACTGAGTCAATACGTTTCTACTCTTTCTTAGCGCCTTGGAATCAACCCGAAACCAAAACGAAGATCATCAAAAGAGATGACAACAAATGACGATCACCTCACAAACAAACCAGAGCAACTTCAGAAATGTAAACCAAGCCACCATTACATAGACTTCAAATCACTCGACGAAGCATTGAACGACATCAACCAGAAAATGGCGCGACAGAGTCTGCTGTGGATTGTTTTAAAATCATCGAAATACTGAAAGAACCTTGTATGGTAACTCCGTGTGTATATCAAAGCATTGGTGAAAGAGCTTTCAAAATAGTTGTAAGAACCTTGTAGTAGCTTCGTGTACAACGTATATATCAGAACATTGATGGGAGGAGCTTTCAAAACAGGGTTGCATGTATGACCTTGTTGGTAGCTTCGTGTGTCTCTCCTCCACAGAGGCTAAATTTCGGAGACCGGAGGTTTCGAGGGTCGCCGGAGATGCTCGGAGGCGTCAACTGGACATAAGTAGTGCGGGCGAAACTAGTCCAACGGAAAACCGCACTCCCCATGTCCAGCTGACGATTTCGACGCATCTCCGACGATCCCCGAAATATCCGATCTCCGAAAGAACCTCTGCGGAGGAGAGAGGCTTCGTGTGTATATTGGAGTATCGGTATAGGATACTTTCAAACTGGGTTACTGGAACCTTGTATAGTAACTTCGTGTATATATCAGAACATTGGTATAGGATAGCTTTCAAGACAGGGTTGTAGGAACTCCTTGTGGCATCTTCGTGTACTTTCAAAACAGGGTTACTCATGGAACCCACGTATACTGTAACTTCGTGTAGACCATTGGTATAGGATGGCTTTCAAAACAGGTTGTAGGAACCTTGTGGTATCTTCGTGTGTACAGTGAAGTATTGGTATAGGATATACTATCAAAACAGCTAGGTTAGTCATGGAACTCCTTGTATGGTAATATATATATATATATATATATATATATATATATATATATATATATATATATATATATATATACTTCAAAACAGTAGCAACCTTGTGGTAACTTCGGTTGTTTATCGGAGCATTTGGTAAAGGATATTATCGTTCAAACATGAACATGGTTGTTGGAACCTATAATAGAGTAACTTCGTGTATGTATCAGAACAATGGTATAGCACAGCTTTCAAAATAGGGTTGTGAGAACCCTTGTGGTAGATTCGTGTGTATATCAGAGCATTGGTAAAGGTTGTAAGAACCATTTTGTAGGTTAATTCGTGAGTATATCAGAACATTGGTATAGCATAGCTAACTTAAATTTTCAAAACAGGTTTGTTGGAGGTAACTCCACGTGTATATGAGTGAATGGACAGCTTTGATCTTAGTTATCAGTGACCTATTTGGAATAGGATGAGAACTTTTAATTATGTGAATAGAACGCTTGTATGTAGTGTACGTATATATGTAAATGATTAATATTGTTCGAAGTTGAATATATTCGAAATTGAAAATAAAATTATCTAAACTTATAATACAATAGAACTTACAAAACAGTATCGGTTTTTACCCGTGTATTAATTATTACATCGAATGATATAGAAGGGAAAGAAAAGGACTGGGCTAATCATCTTTACTTGCAGCCAGGTTGGGTCAAAGGCATATCAAAGCAACATGTCCTCCTACCTGGAATTACCAATAATCAGTAAGTGTGAAACGGCCTTGAATTACCAATAATTGGTAATTGTAGGTAATTCTCTGTCCCACATGCGGGATGTTAAATTAAATTGCATATAACTAAAAAACCAGTAGGTGTGTTGTGGTCGGGGTGAGAGGTGGGACTTTTTTCCCGGAGGGTTGTGGTTAGGTTTAGGGCCACCGGGGGGTTGTGGGTTAGGGTTAGGGTTGCTGGGGGGTTGTGGTTAGGTTTAGGGTAAGGTTTAGAGGTTAGGGTTAGGGTGTGGGGGTTGGGAATTAGTTTTTAAAATTAACGATTATTGGTAATTCTAGGCATTTCGCACTTACTGATTATTGGTAATTCTAGGTAGGAGGATATGCTGATCAAAGGCCCTCCAGACAGCCGCTACATATACGACACAGTTCAGACCACGGATCACAGCTAAGGTTTTACGTCATGAGGAAAACCGGAGAATCCGGCGAAAACTCTCGAAGCGCAGAAGAGACCAACTACGACTCTACTCACATAGATGACTCCCAAGCTCGACAACGAGGTCATTCCAAAGCAGTTCCCCAACCAAGTAGTAACCCCATCTGAAGGCAGGTTTCCACCAGGAATATCTTCCGTAGGTAGGAACGGACAGGAAGTGTTAGTCATTAGTTCCGACCGAGAGCTCACAAGACAAAGGAAACTTTCCTGTCCGTTCTCATCCTGCGGAAGATTTTCCTGAGTGGAAACCAGCCTTAGGCTCTGTTACACGGTGTAACTTTTCATGCAAAAAAGTTGCAAGGCAGGGGGTGTTACACGCTGCAGCGCGTTTCGGCAATTGTCCAATGATTTGGATTTTGATACTGCCTCCTCCGCAGGCCCTCGTTGCATCATGGACAGGTCACACGCGCACATACGAATCCTTGCTTTAAAATGAAGGAATTGTTGAAAAAAAGCATTTACGGTTGAACTTTGTCAACTTTCGGCCGGAATAATCAACGAAAATGCACTTTACTCTACCCAGAGACTCTTGGGGTTATACTTTTTCGGTTTCCACAACAACTGAAACTTGAATTACGCTACACTATAGCCTACAATTTAACAAATGACCTGTCCATGATGCAATGAGGGCCTGCGAAGGAGGCAGGATTTCGATAAAAGCGAGTAGACTGGGGAGAGGCTCGATTGAGTGCCAATGATCATAAGCGAGACAAGTTGCTGAAGGAGTGTTAGACGGTGCAACACTGAAACAAATTGCTGCATTCGTTGCAGAAAGTAGAACCCGATTCTACTTTGTAACGATTGTTGCAACTTGTCTCGCAAGGATTTTGACCACAGCATGTTACACGGTGTTGTAATGCAGGAACCATTGCAGTATTTGTTCCTTATAAGTTGTTTAATACAAATGAATAATAACGGTTAGTATAGGACAGCAGCTCTTCACAATACATCAAATTCTATCTATTACTCTGTTATTCTGCGTTTTTTACATTTTCTTGGCAGCTGTGTTATGAAATGTCCGGTCGCATTTAACTATTCCGCCTGAAAACATTTTCATATAATGCATGAGTCAATTCCAAACTTGACCATGCATATCAAAAATATATAAAAATACCTTCAAAAATGTCTATAAGCATTGTCAGGTTGTTCTCTACCAACCAATCTTTTACGTTTCCCCCCTTAAACTCACCATTAATTCAGTGTATATTGAACGCAAAGTGGCAAACCACGAGGACACTTCTTTGCAGTCTTAGTTTCAGTGAAATCCTGGGGGTTTTAGAGCGCTAGTACTAATGTCCGGCCCTTGTGCCCTGCTTAGCAGGGACAGACCGCTGGGGACACCGTGCAAGGCAAATGTCCTGAAGTCTCCCCGGGGGGGGGGGGGGGGGGGGTCAAGTCTGGAATTGATTCATGCATAAAGCCGAGATGAAAAACGTACGTCCCGCTTGCTTGTCCCGTCCCGGCTTCCACGTATACCTCCTTTCAAAGGTTCTCTTGTTTCTAGATTCTTTCAATATTATTACACAACACTTGGTTCAGAGGTCGGTTCATACTACACTTGAGTTTCATATTCCCTAAGGTTGACCTTCTAACAGCTCAATAAACGCTTTTTAAATCGTTATGAAATACGATGTCCAACACTTGCCCACGCATTCGAAATTTGCTACTGAATGCAAATATACTTCCACGCCACGTATAAATACTCGCTAATTAACAATCTTAAACAGAGGCTGTGATTTCGTTCGACTGTAGTCAGGATACTTCGGTCGTTCACGATTCACCTGCCGAGCAAACTCTTCTCGAGCCACGTTCACTTTACGATCGATATCTCGTACATGTTCAGCTCTGTGCCAATGTTCGTCTCGTCTTTCTGATTCCTCGTTCGACACAACACCGAATCCTTCGTGCCTGAGATACCTGAGCTGATCTCGTTGCGATGGTAAGTTCATCGGTCTCTTCTCGCTTTTCCAATGGATTTGTTTAAAGCGGTCAGCCATGCGGTCTTGTTCCATCTTATTCGGATAGCTCTGAGGATAATCCAAGGCGTACAGTGTCTGTACATATGGACTTGGTTCTTCGTATCTTCTATAGTCCTTGATCTTCACATTGTGTTCCATTTGATTCATGTTTCATACGCGAGGTTTTGCCTCTGAGCAAGGTATATTAAACTCGATTCAAAAAACTCTTCGACACCAGACATATATTATAAACATTTATATATTATAAACACATTCGGCGTTGTCATGGTCACTGACATGTATATGTCGGTTTAAAGTACTTCCGTGGACCGTAGTCCATTCGGGCCACAACCCCGGTTTGATGCCAGACGACTTAACTCGTAATAAGGGAGAACCATCAGACATACTAAGGGTTGACAAATGATTAACCTATTCCAAAAGCGACCTCTATTCTTTTACTCTGTCTAACAACCGCGGTCTAACACCAGACGATTTTCCTCGTCAAAGGGAGAACCGCCTCAGACATGCTAGAGATTAGCCTGCTAGAGAGTAGCCTGCAACGGCAGACGAGCAATGGTTACTGATAAGCGATTAACCGAACCCATTGCTGTCTGAGCTGGCCAAAGAAAATACCTTCAGACATCCTAGTATGTGCTAACAAGCGATTAACCAACCCATTATGAGTACAATTTAGGCAATATACAACCTTATATTATAACATTTTCGATTTAAATTGCTATATACTGTACATAGTCTCCCTCGCAGCCGCATCAGCAAGCGACGACCTAAAAGCGGCTGCACGGGAGAATACTACAATATATACAATGCCTATGCAGCACTGCTTCACTATATCGCTCTTAAGATTGTGAATAGCCTGACGAGACACGACAAAAAGTTGTAGAAATAAACACCTGTCTGTATTTAAGACATTATATTAAGTAATATTGGGCATTTCACTCGTTTACATAGCATGTATAAGGATTTTGGGTGAAGGAAAATTCGAGTGTAGAATATCATACATTTTACAACCAAACCGGGACCAGTTGCGAAAAATGCAACTACACAGGCCTTCCGGCAGGAATTGAACCCACGACCTTGCGATTCTATTATAAGTAATATTGGGCATTTCACTCGATTACATAGCATGTATAAGACGCATGTAATTAAGACACTTCACAAATGGTCGCAAATAGGCCATTTGGCTACCAGCGAATACTTTTTAATACCACACGCTCTGTCTATTATAGCACAAAGATATTCAGGTAAAGCATCCTGTAGTTGTGGTCACCTAACGTTATCAAACATGTCTATTCCAAGGACAAGTCACAAGTCTAACATTGGAGAAAGTGAAGATGATGACAATGAAGAATTTGTCATCTCGAGGTCGCCATAACTGTTTATAATTATTCATAATTATATATGATTAATCAAACTATTTAAACTATTTTTATAATTATTTGTAATTATTTATAAGTATTTGTAATTATTTAAAAAAAAAAAGATTTATAATATATAATTATGAATATTTAACTTGTAATTATTTATCAACCATATTAACAATCGTTTAACCACTACCTTTACCTGCGCAGACCAATAAACACTGAAAAACTGACTTCAAATTTGCAATAATTAAAAATGAGACTACAAAAATAGTTTTTATCTCTCAAATAGTACAAATGTTAATCTAAAATTCCAACATGAAGGCAACCTAAGATAACATTCATCTTTGTTGACAAAAATCCTCTTTCCTATACTGTATATACATGTAGTACAGAAGAGAAGAGCTTTGGATAAATAACCTTTGTCTTAACTATTATTAGTCTTAATAATTTAAGTCATTTCTTCAAAATCAGCATCTTCATCAAAATTTCTCTCCATGTTTCGACCTTCAGGACTTGCTAACAATATGAGATCATCTAATGTGCAAAAAGAATTATATAAATCCTTTTTTAGTAAACATAGATAGGACAACTGTAGTGAAAAATATTCTTTTAAAAGAAAAACATTGACATTTTCGGAATTTTTCATAATAATTCAAATTTTCAATACAATACAATTATACAATACAATACAATACAATACAATACAATACAAATTTTATTCACACTTTTTTTTCGTTTTTTTTTTTTACAAATGGAAGAGACAGATTACATCTGGAGGTGCCCAACTAATTATAAGAATAAAAGGAAAAAGTGCCTAGAGGCTAAGTTAACCGTAAGGTTTTCTAGTTAGCCCCTAGCCAATACTAGTTTCTATTTTAACATGTAGCTAAATTTAATGAAATAATATATAACAAAGATGAAAATAATTTAACTTTTAAATTGTTTTGCTAATAAGAACTGCTTAATATTTTTAGAGAAAGAGAAGACATTGAGTTATTTTATTAAATCTGGAAGTTCTTGCCAATATTCACTTGCAATATGTGATAAAGTTTGTTTGCCAGTTTGTTCGAACACGAGATTTATATAAATTTTGCTTAGAAGCATATCTGGTATTGTAAGAATAAACATCAGTGGCATAGAGAAAATAATTTTGGAAAGAAAGAGGCAATTTCTTTTTATGCTTAAATTAAGTTTTAAAATGTGCTTTCCTTGAGTCGGACTTGAAAAGTAACCTCTTGTGAATTTCTCCCTGTCTGGGACTCAAAATATTTTTGAGTATTTGTGAAAAAGTAGAGTGCTGCCAATGCATTGTTTTGAATATAGCAAAGCGTAAAAAGGTGACAAACTGCCAATGTTAGTTTTATGATAATGAAATACTGATGTTTCAAACAGAGCCCCTTAATCAGACTAGTAAAAAAACAACTGTTTACCAAACATCTGTTACTTGCACCAAACTTGCAGGCTACACGACGGTACAAATTATTACCACTCTCAATAATATTAGAGAACTTAACTTACCAATAACAACTGAAGCAAAAGATTTTCTGTTACCTTCCTCATCATCATAAGAAACATAGTCTAAGCGTCCATTGATAAGAACACGAGACCTACAATTACACACACAAAATCTAGGGCATTATTTGTGGATTAACTGTATTTGAGACTATTCAGAACACAATTAAAATGTTAGCATTAGTTTGGACTGAAGGTCAATTTCTGTACAGCACAGTACAGTACAGTACAGTACAGTACAGTACAGTACAGTACAGTACAGTACAGTACAGTACAGTACAGTACAGTACTGTCTCACCTCTTTCTCACCTCTTTCTCACTTCTTTCTCCACTCGTTCTCACCTCTTTCTCACCTCCTTCTCACCTCTTTCTCACCTCTTTCTCAACTCTTTCTGACCTCTTTCTCTACTCTTTCTCAACTCTTTCTCAACTCTTTCTCTACTCTTTCTCACCTCTTTCTCACCTCTTTCTCTACTCTTTCTCACCTCTTTCTCTACTCGTTCTCACCTCTTTCTCACCTCTTTCTCACCTCTTTCTCACCTCTTTCTCTACTCTTTCTCTACTCTTTCTCACCTCTTTCTCTACTCTTTCTCACCTCTTTCTCTACTCTTTCTCACCTCTTTCTCGCCTCTTTCTTAACTCTTTCTCAACTCTTTTTCTACTCTTTCTCAACTCTTTCTCACCTCTTTCTCACCTCTTTCTCAACTCTTTCTCACCTCATTCTTAACTCTTTCTCAACTCTTTCTCACCTCTTTCTCACCTCTTTCTCTACTCTTTCTCTACGCTTTCTCTACTCTTTCTCTACGCTTTCTCTACTCTTTCTCACCTCTTTCTCTACTCGTTCTCACCTCTTTCTCACCTCTTTCTCACCTCTTTCTCACCTCTTTCTCTACTCTTTCTCTACGCTTTCTCTACTCTTTCTCACCTCTTTCTCACCTCTTTCTCAACTCTTTTTCTACTCTTTCTCAACTCTTTCTCACCTCTTTCTCAACTCTTTCTCACCTCTTTCTTAACTCTTTCTCAACTCTTTCTCAACTCTTTCTCACCTCTTTCTTAACTCTTTCTCACCTCTTTCTCAACTCTTTCTCACCTCTTTCTCTACTCCACTCCACTCCACTCTACTCTACTCTGCTCTGCTCTACTCCACTCCACTCTTTCTCAACTCTTAGTCTTTCTCCACTCTTTCTCCACTCTTTCTCCACTCTTTCCCCACTCTTCCTTCATTCTTTCTCCACTCTTTCTCCACTTTACTCTTTCTTCACTCTACTCTTTCTCCACTCCACTCTACTCTTTCTCTACTCTACTCTTTCTCCACTCCACTCTTTCTCCACTCTACTCTTTCTCTACTCTACTCTTTCTCCACTCTACTCTTTCTCTACTCTACTCTTTCTCCACTCCACTCCACTCTTTCTCCACTCTACTCTTTCTCCACTCTACTTTCTCCACTCTACTCTTTCTCCACTCCACTCTACTCTTTCTCCACTCTACTCTTTCTCTACTCTACTCTTTCTCCACTCTACTCTTTCTCCACTCTACTCTTTCTCCACTCTACTCTTTCTCCACTCTACTCTTTCTCCACTCTACTCTTTCTCCACTCCACTCTTACTCTTTCTCCACTCTACTCTTTCTCTACTCTACTCTTTCTCCACTCTACTCTTTCTCTACTCTACTCTTTCTCCACTCTACTCTTTCTCCACTCTACTCTTTCTCCACTCTACTCTTTCTCCACTCTACTCTTTCTCCACTCTACTCTTTCTCCACTCTACTCTTTCTCCACTCTACTCTTGCTCCACTCTACTCCACTCCACTCCACTCTAGTCTACTCTACGTACTCCACTCTACTCTACTCTACTCTACTCTACTCTACTCTACTCTACTCTACTCTACTCTACTCTACTCTACTCTACTCTACTCTACTCTACTCTACTCTACTCTACTCTACTCTACTCTACTCTACTCTACTCTACTCGAACTCTACTCCAATCAAAGATAACACACGCCAGAGCATATAACTAATTCTCATTACCCTTTTGTGACCATGTCTTGTACTTTCTGCTGAAGATAAGGTCTGAACACAGCAATGTTATGCCACTGGGTCTTGTGCACAAGCTTAGATTCTAATTGAAGACAAAATAATTACATTTACAGTACGTAACATTACACCTAAACGGTATAAAATTATTAAAATACACCCATCCTGATCTATAAATGCGTTAGTAAATGCACACAACAGTTAATATGCCTTAAGCTTGCTATTTAGCCAAATTTGTGGTAAACTTAACATAAAAACTTTACAATCAATCTTTTTCTCTGATAAGTTTGTCTTCAAAAAATAAGAATTAAAAATTGAAAAAAAGCAGTGGCCCAAAGCATGTAATAGTGTACTATTAATAATGTTGGATACAGTACCACCGAGTCCATCTTTTGAATAATAAGAACTGTTTGTAGCAAGTGGAAATCTCCAGATGTCTCCTTTGCCCTTTTTTGGATATTGTCCAACTCTTCCTAACAACTGTACAGAGTTAATGCCTAGAAAATAATTATGTGCATATATATATATATATATACATATACATATATATATATATATATATATATATATATATATATATATATATATATATATATATATATATATATATACTGTATATACAGTATATATATGGCATATATAAATTCAAAGCAAGGGCAACAGATGAGCCAGGTAGGAATCATACAGTATACAAACAATATTTTAAATATTAATAATAATAATAATATATTAATATTACTATTAGTATTATTAATATTAATATTATTACTATTATATTAATTATAACAATTATTCACTGAAGATGAGGTGAATATTTGGTAAATAAAAACCAAGGTGAAGTTGTGGTTATTATCCACTGATATTCACTGAGCCTGAGGCAAATAATTGTTTTAGTATAAATACATAATTTTGTACTTTTAGGAACAACATTTTCTTTAAAATTGTTAATTTCCTCATTTTGTCACATTGTAAATCATAAATTCCAACCTTTGTCACATTGACAAATTGGCTGGTGGCCATTTTGAATAAACACTGTAGGTGATTATCGAGCATTAGTCCAAAGTAGCTTGACCAATCACAATTTTCTATAATCACCTGTGTACTTATGCTAATACAGTCGTTGGCATCTAAGCATGTACACCGCCCGTTAAAACATGTTTTATGTCAAAGTCAAAGTTAAATGTTTACCTTGGACACATATTAGGTTTTCATTCGAACCAATACATTGTCACACCCTTAGCCAATCACGTCTCACCAATCCCACAGTGTTGATTTCAAAACTGTTAACTTTGGCTTAAGGTGGTACTGGAGGCTGAAGTCAACTTCTCCGATCTTAACAGTTTTTGGTCTGTTGAAAGATATAGTAACAATAAGTTCGTATGCCAATTTTGACAGCGCTGCTTTATATACTTGTCGAGATTTGTGCGATCAAACTTTGGTAACTAAGGATGAATGTTCGTGCCAAAACAGCAGATAAAACAGATGGAGGCTGAAAGACGATGCGTTTGTAATTGCTCTCCTACAGCGAGTTTTGACAGAATTTACACCTTGAGATTGGTGTTGTGATTTGACATGCCGCGATTTGACACCTTATGCGTCGTTGCTAAGCGAACTGGTTAATCCCGTTCCCGCGGTATTTCCCCACACTAAAAATAGGGGTTACAGTGCTTTTTTGTCCATATTTGGGGAGACGTTATAACGATTGACCACTGACCTTTCACCGATGGCTCATCAGAACATGGGGGAACGTGTTGGCAAGTCGAAATAGACAAAAATTTAGGTTAAAGAAGCGATAATTTGAGGTAATATGGCCAAAATTTGATAAATTTTCATCAGTGTAATGACCTAAACCTCCATATCTCTTTCTCTTTTCAATCGATTTGATCAAAATTTGGCCTGATTGTGCACAAGACTGTAACAAGAAAATTATCTCAGTGTCCGCAATTGTCCGCCATAATACTTTCGGTTGAGAATTTTTTGTATATCTGTCACCGTTCAAAATAAGGTAACGCTTATAATTCAGAGACAAATACTCGAGTGATTGCGGACACTGGGATTAAATCTTCGTATTGATACATAAAGTAAGTCCTCTTTGTTTCAGTTCCAAAAGTTCAAAGCGAAAGCTGCAATCAATGATCAAAGATGGCCATTTTCGGAATCAAATTTAAGTTCCCACACCCCCCTGGACTCAAAATGATTTTTTACTGACACCAACAATTTAAACAACCATAAACCTTTCTAAACACCAATTTTCAGAATTTTTCAATTTTTTCAAAATTAGACTCCAGTACCACCTTAAATTTAGAACATGTTTTGACGGGCGGTGTACACGCTTAGGTGCCAATGACCGTATTATACCTCAACTGTAAATTGTCCCGTCAGAAAGCTAGATTTGTACCATGTGACCAGTCAATTAATCATCAAATTACCCCTCAAAAGTAATATTCCCTGCTGCAGCAGGGAATGTTTGTGTACCACGCGTGAATGCCACGAATGCACGGTTCAACGAAGCTGTCAATAATGGCAGAGTTTGACGAGACAAGAAAACGTTTTGCCTGAACATTCAGATGTTGACAAGAAGATTGTTAGGTTACAAGAAAATAAGGATTCAGGGAATACAAAGAAAGCAACAAACAATGTATCCAGAAGCCTTGAGACGACAACAGAATGGAAACAGACAATGAAAAGTGGACAAAAGTTAAGCTAAGCAAACTTTATTAACATTATTTCAGCTTTTTTTGGAAAGATTAATATGTTTCGGTATAATATATAATTTATAGACCTTTCACGCGGGGAATTCAATGAAATATTACCCCTCAGGATGATATATCCCTCGGGCTTCAAATTCAATGAAATATTACCCTGAGGTTCACCCGAGGGATATATCATCCTGAGGGGTAATATTTCATCGAATTCCCCTCGCTCCAGGTCTATAAAAGCTAAATATTACTTATCTACTTTGTTACAATAAAATCGCTTCAAATAATTATGTACAGTACATGGGGCATATATACATTTAATAAATATCATTTGTTGCAAATTTAAGTAATCATGCAAATCTGAATGGGAGGAACTTTTCATGACTTTTAATAACTGGGATAAAAAGAAATTCAGGTTATTTGTTCCTGGCAAGTGGAACCAACAAAATATGTTACAGCAGACAAATATCATACTGTCGCCTCGTGTACAAATTACGTAATAATTTTAAAATTGCTGTACAAGCTGTTATAGCTTGTTAGTACTCAGATAAAAACACTGAGCTAACAAAACTTTACAATTTTCAAGCTGAAAGTACTATACTATTAACTTTATACAAATATATATTTTATTAAATACCCAACTCACATTTTTCAGGTCGTCGACTAGTTGTCTCTTCACAGCGAGCTAATCCTCGACAAATTTGCTATAAAAACATAAATGGATAATTACTTTACACTTTAAAGGCATCAATAGTGCCAAAAATGTACATCAGATAATTAAATCGTCACAAAGTCTCATAATATACCTTCACTAAGCTCCTTCGCATGGTAGCCATCTTATTTTTCTCCACAACACGTGGTTTGAAATGTTTGTTCGTACCCAGAGGCTGCGATCCTTTTGGTCAGTACCAAGGAAACAAAGCCTCGCGGGGTACGTCATGTAAGGGTACACATAGTGATTTTAATGCCAAAATGTTGTCGTATACCTACCGAAGGCTCTCATCAAATTTCAAATAAACACATAATTATACACGACAGACCCAAAATACAATTGAACACATGAAATAATTAAAAACGACAAATTCCTGGAGTGCGCGGCTGAGCCGATCTGCCTGTTACTGCGCGATTGAGGGGGAACGCAGGCGTCTTTAATACGAGGCAGTGAGCCGATTATAAAATACTCTCGAACCAATCTCTACTGCGACCAACACCGCTGCCAAACGTTTGCGCATGCGTGAATTCGCTGAGTAAACATTGCAAGAGAAGTGGGAACTAGCCGTAGCGACAACAACCAGACAGTGAAGACTAAGTAAGACTCGACTATTCATTTGTGTTTTAAAAAAAGGGTAAAGAAAATTACGAAAGGGTATTCAGAATATGTCACAATATTGACAAGGAAGCCATGCACAAATTACCTACCTTATCTTTTTGGTAGTATGCTTATAATTTTAACTTTAAATTTTGTGTCGGACTCTCGGACCAGTCCACAGAGTTGGAACTGAAAAAGCTGCGGGTATGCGGGTACCACGCGGAGGAAGGTTTACTTTACTGAGGAAGGTTTAAAGCGAAAACACGTGAAACAACACATTCGGTAATCTGAGAAAGTTACAACTGACCAGGCAAGGTGTCAAGAAGAAACGCGATTTGCAGCAAAACATTGGCTAACCAACAATTATGCACTGACTGGCAGCAGTTACATGTGTGAGACATGTACGCTGATGTCTCCTGTGATGTCTGTATCTTCGCAGCAGTCGAGGGTAGTTAGTAGGCTGTCAGTCAGCAGCGGTCAGTTATATTAGTAGCTATTGTAGTATATGCCAAAGCTTACCTATATAGGAAAACCTAGAAAACCAAGGTACTGTAAAAGTCACGCAGTACTTACGAACGTTGCAAAACACAAAATTCTCGCTATATATTTTGAGGAAGGTTATCTAAACTTAAAAACCCATCCGGAGGAAGGTTGAATACTTTTTCCAACTCTGCCAGTCCAAATATTTTAGTGTTTTCCCGCTCTTTTTCCGAGGACGAGCTCGGACGTCGCACATGCGCAAAACGTTTGTCAGCGGTTTTACCGCGACCAATCAGAAAAGAGCAAGCCGAATGTGCTATTTCCGCCTGCACACATTCTTCTCGCGCCGCATCCAGACAGCCTCGAACGTGACGATTTAATCTCTTTTTGATCGTGTTGTTGTTGACCCCTGCGTGAGTTTCACCACAACTGGTCTGGTATGAGATGAATGGAAAATCTATCTTCTTTCATTGTGCCAAGTTTGGGAAGCAGTGCAATTCGATGTTCGATGCGAAAATCGTCTCTCGAAGTTAGCGCTGCTCGTTTTAGGAGTTTCCACTCTTGGCTTCTCTTACGTAGATACAATAAACCGGGATAGCACGATCGTCGTAACCGCCAAAATGGTTAACCATTCACTAACATATTTTTTAAAGAAAAGAGAACTGCCCTCAAATTTCTCCTATAGTGCGGTTCTGAAGTGTAATCCCGTAGGATTTTCGTGTTAAAGTTGATTTTTCGAGTTGACTAGATGCCAAACTATCAGAAAATAATGCGGTTCAAATTTTCGAACCTTTCGATATACGGGGAGATCGAGGGGTCTGAGACATGGCTAATAGATCTATAGAAGTGACTCGATAGCCTGCTAATACAGACTCTTCACATCGCGCCCTGGGAAAATGGACGCGAGAGAAGATTCTGCTATTTAACACCGCAAATTGCTTCCCGATGATGCTGCCAGATTTTGGTTTGTATGTAGCCTTTTCAAAATCTTTCACGTAGATTCATTTACACGAGCAGTAAGAACACGTTCAAAATACCAGTCTTCGTAAATTTCGTAAAGTTCTAAGCTATAATATGCGAGAAATTAACTTTTAAGTAAACTTTTAAGTTCAGACAATCCCTGCTTGGCTGTATGAGCTTTTGTTTACAATATTTCTTTCTTTTATGCTTCAGCTTATAAACTGCTTATTGTCACTGACTTTCACGCACACTTATTTGCACGGGCAGAAAGAATATAGTCAAAACAATATTTTTTTGTAAATTTCGTGAAGTTTGAAGCTAAAATTTTTAAAATATTAGCTTTTGACTAAACAAATTTCACCTGACTGGTTAAAATATAACTAATAATTTGCATAAACTTGACTGGACACAATTAGCGGTGTTAAGCCGGTTTTCCACTAGGCGACTTTTTTCGCGCGAAGCGACTTTTTCTTTTGTCTCGTGAGCTCTGAGCTGGAACTAATAAGAAATCTATTGAATTCGAACAAAGGAAAGTCGCTTCGCGCGAAAAAAATCGCCTAGTGGAAAACTGGCTTTATTAAATAGCAGACTCTTCTCTCGCGTCTATTTTCCCAGGGCGATGAAGAGTCTGTCTTAGCAGGCTAGTGACTCGAAGACCTTTCCTGACCCTGATCCTAGTCCCAATAGTGTGGTATGAATTGTTATCAACAGCTTTCGTAGGATTTGCATACTAAAGTTGATTTCTGTTTCTTTCCATGCAGTTTTTTTGAGTTGACTATGCGTCAAACTATAAGAAAATGTAGTTCAAATTTCCCGCGCTCTCCATCTCCCTGTACATTGAAAAGTCGAAAATTTGAACCCCATCACTGTTTTGCATGATTTAGCGGGATACGGGATTTATGACCAAAATTTCTTGTATTTTTTTTTTTATTTTTGTGCTGTCAAAGATTAGAACCATCATGCCCAACAAAATAAATAATCAAATAAATTTAGACAATTTAGAGATATATTTAGAGATAAGATATTGCTTCACTTATACCTTTCATTCCCCTGTTACCCCTCAATTTGCCTATCAGTATCCTATTGACCCTATTGTTGACATTGTTTCTCCCAAACCACGGAATTAATCTTGTCATTTAAACAATATCAGAAAAAAAATGGCGGGAACGGGAAATTAGGATTAAGCATGGCGGGATAACGGGATTTGAAGGGAAAATTGGTTGGGATGGCGGGATTTTGGGGCCTGGTACAGTCCCCTCGCAAATCCTACGAGAGCTGTTTTCAAGACACTTCATACCACACTATTACGACGCAGTTGCGCGAATAAAATTTAGCGTTCGCTGGAACGCAACTGCGCGCACAGCTGGACGTGATTGCCACCAAGAAGAGAAAAACAAATTCCGTCGAGGTTTTGTTTTTATAAATAAAAGGACGCGAAGAATAAGACTAAGAGCTCTGATGTAGGTTCAGACAGTTATTGTTTATAAAGAAAACTCCAGTTGCTTTCATTGTAAGCGGAAAAATAAAGGAGCAAGTCTAATTAAAATAGGAAATGTTTATGTCACCGTCTACAAAAGTTAGTGTAACATAAATGGGATCTTTAGTCATAAATAGTTTTTATGTGACGTCATTAAAGTTCTAATTATAAAGCCTATATATTAAGATGATCGTGTTACATGTTTTGAAGATCGAAGTTTTTATCGAAAGGTTTATCGAAACTTATTTCTTTAACGGTCCTAACCCATCAGGTCATCACCAGAAATTTGGGTCGTTTGTGCCGCCGCTCTCGGTAAGCGGCTATTCGCCTAATAATATAATTATGTATTCTATGACTAACACTATGGATAGTAGCACTTTCAGTGCAAAAATAAGACGAGCTAGGGAAGTACTTTGTCGTCGAAGTATAGTCCATGCTGAAGTCAGATGGGGTTGGGCAAAGAAGAAATACTGATGTCACGTTTAAGCAAAATTTGAATTATTATGTACCACTTTCATAATAGTGATTAATTTGAATATTCTTTTATGTGCACCTTTCTGGTCTCGTTTGTGTGTCTGCAATTCAAAAGATTATTTAATTTGCTTCATAACGAGGCCAGAAAGGCTAATTTAGATGCACATAAAAGAATATTTAAAGTGAAGGCCTTTATGAAAGTGGTCTATGTGCTCTCCTTATTATTTACTGTTGAGAATCTCCACCATCTTGTCCCAAATTTCTGGTAATGCACTACTGCATGCGTAACATCAGCATTAATATGTTTGGCATGCTGGTTAGTTCTAACACAGCAAAGCAGTCAGAAATTGTATTTTAATTGGCTTTTATGACATTTTACAACCTTTAGTGTTCCTAAAAATGACTCTTCACAATGCAGGAAATGGCATTTTCGAAACTCTAAATTTTCCAGGGGGCATGCCACCGAATCCCCCTGGAAGAGACAATCCCTAAAAATAGCCCTGACTTAAATAAACTATAGAAATCAAATCTTTGTTGTTTTCATACACTTTGAGATATAAGAATTAGAATCAAGTATATAATTTGTATAAGTAATCGTATGGGGCCGAGGAAAATTAAGGTTTAATCAAAATTTTACAAAATTGCCCCAGTCGCAAGGGTAATTTGTAAGATTTTGAAAACACGAGTGAAATTTTAAAACCTTAACTAATATCGGACAGACACGTCTGCTTGGAACATTGAGAAGCAGGGGATACCGGCGTTCCGCAATTAGGTGTTAATAATACTAGCGGGCAAAATTATTCAAGAGCTATGTTATGTCCAAAAAATGTCGAAGTACATGTACCTTATTACGGTTGGTGCTCCGCAACATTCCAATTTTCCTCACTCTATCGCTGTCACTGTAGCTTTCTTTTTGTAAACATTCATTTTCACTAATAGTTTACACTCCTTCAATAGCTTAAATTAACTAAAAGTAAACAACAAAGCATTTTCAGACCGAAATATCTTGCAGATTTGTTGGAAAAAAGTCCGTCCTCTTAGGTTCACTGTTGCTAAGAAACAAAGCGACCAATGACATGCAAGCACTGCTGATCAAGGAACCAATCAAGTGCAAGTAATTTTGCCCTGAATTACAAAAAAATTCCCTAACAGTGTGTATAAAAAACCCAACATTAATTAGTATTCTTTTAAAACGACCTATTGTAGTAGTTTGAAAGCCATAAAAGCCATAAAAAACATAAGTCAAACAGGAAGAGACAAAGCTTTTAAATACTTTCACCATGCAAGGCATGCATACACTTCAAGTTATCTTAATTTCCCAGGTGTATAAGACATTATACGCATCCGTGGCTCAGAGGTGTTTAGGGCTTTCAAATTATACTACATGCAATAGGTTGTTTGAACAGAATACTAATTCATTTTCTAAGACCCCGTTTACACTAGAGCAAAAGTATCCAGATTCACATTGTTTTTCATCCTCATGGGAATAAAAAACAATGTGAATCCAGAAACTTTTGCTCTAGTGTAAACGGGGTCTAAGGGTTCGTTTTTTTATACACACTGTATTGTGTAACTCACTAAAATCAATTATGACTTTCTTGACCAGGCAGTAAAACTAAATTATCCCTGCTTGGGGTAACTGCTTCCGGCAAAGTCATCTTTTCGTTGTTTTTGTTTTCAATGGTCATCTTTTTCGCGCAGGAAAGACGGTAACAGGTGTTAATAGTTTGAATGAGGTATGTGGCTATTCAGGATAATGGCCTAGGGGACCATGGGGGCCCGTGGAGCTTGTTAAAAGTCTGCATTACATCATATTTAGTAGTCTAGGGGGGAGTTTATATGTGCGGATATATGAAATTTAATTCGAGTGCTGACCAGAATATCTTGCGAGTGAGCAAAGCGAACAAGTGTGATATCCTGTTCAACACGAGCAATAATTTCATATTTCCAAACATCCATGTATTATTCTGTTTATTATATATAAAAAATTGTCCTAATAATATACAAAAATAGAGCAGTTTACTCTAATGCGTTTCATGATAATCGGCGACACATGTGAGATTATTGATGTTATTAGTGGTGAAGAATTCAATAAACCACTCTATGCGAAAAGGGTGATATTGTTTAAAGGTGTAGTCAACTGAAGCATTTGATTGGAAACAAGAAGAAAAATAAACAAGAAACAGCATGCTAACTTTTCTGGGAAATAATCTAGCACTCTTCCTTTAAATAAACACTAGTTTCAGAAAGCGCTCCCCTTTTCAGAAAAAGCATTGCTGTTTTAATTTGTAGTCCCTAGAAATTCCTAATTATCTTGCGGAAGCATGGCGTGTGGTACAGTTGTAAAAAATTATAAATTATAATCAAGACCCCCATTATACCGTTGGGCTGGATATCCGCCTCTGAGGGGAAAACTACTTGCCAATAATTTAGCATTGGTCATCGAGCCAAGGCCAAGGTCATCGATCGAGCCAACCGGTACAATCCTGGAATTTAATCAGAGACTAGCTTTACCGAATATGCTATATGAAAACCATTACAGAGAGCCAGTTGGGCATGAGCTCTGGTACTAGACTGTTATTTTTAGGTAGCAATAATAACTACATGGTTGTTGCACTGTTTGTAAAGACTTTCGCTTAGACAGTGAGCTTCGTTTAGAGGTATTATCCTCTTCATCACATATACAGAATGATTGTTCGCACTAAAGCCCCGGTCAAACGAGGATGAGAGTTGGTGAAAGTTGGCAAGCGAGAGTTTGTCTGAGAGTTTTCTCAACTCTCATGCCCCGGTCAAACGAGGATGAGAGTTGATGAAAGTTGATGAGAGTTTATGAGAGTTGACGAGAGTTGTAGGATTTACCGCGCGTAGCAGGGAGACTAGAAACGAATTTCGAGGTAAACAAAGTACTAAACTCTCATCAACTCTCATATGCCAACTCTCATGACCGGTCAAACGAGCAAAAACTCTCATAAACTCTCATTAAAATTTGAACCAGCTCAAAGTTGATGAGAGTTGATAAGAGTGCATGAGAGTCGATGAGAGTTGGTGGTCAAACGCGACCGAGAGTTGCAACTTTCATCGATTTTCATTAACTCTCATCCTCGTTTGACCGGGCCTTAAGTGTGTATTTATACAAATAGTGATAAGTCCGGGCAAAGAGCAATATGTAAAGTTGTCATGAACAGTATTTTCAATTTATGAATAAATTAATTTTTAGAAATATGTGTTTAAAGTGCGTATAAACTCAATTAAGATATTACTGATATGGATTCTATGTAACGTGAATAGTTGAATGGCGAAATATTTTCTGACTTAAACTTCTATTTGTTGTCATATTGAGGTTTGTATTTCAAAAATGTTAATGAGGATGACGCTAAAATTCCGAAAGTCCAATGGAAAAATCCAAGGATTTTTGAAAGCTCAAAAATCTCGTACACTTCTCAGGGAGTCAGTTTGCCCCCCATACATGATTCTTGTAGATTTCTGTGGGACAGAACGACCCGCACGTTTGTCGTTTGCTTTGCTCACTTCTAAGGTATCCTGGTCAATTGATACACGATATAAATTGAATATTTTTTGCACATCCCATCATTGCATTACTCTTTATTATTTGCTTTCAAGAGGAAAAGCGCTTACAGGCAGATCTATAGCTTCATAATTTATCAGTTCCGACAAGACACGAAATCTCATTTTTAAATGAATATGAACTATTATTATACAAATAAAGCGGAACGTTCGAATGGAAAATATATAGAGAAAAAGCTAATTAAAACAAAATTTGTCGCATGTATGAAGGTGAGAGGGCCAGCTCGGGTATAGGCGAACCATGCAGTCCGCGGTCAATTGGACATATAGGGAAACCATCCCGATTCAGTAACCGAGATCCCGATGACCAGATCACACGAAGCGAGATCTTGGCTAAGGCTCGGCTCTCACATAAACAGAAAAGAGAATTAACGAGAAATATTAATAGCATGGTACCCGGGCTGGCTCGCCTCACTAAAAACACCATGTCATACCAGTGAGCATGCAAACGCAACACTTAAAAAAACTCATAAATAAGTGATGAGAAAAATTTTAAAGAGTAATGTTTCTCATGTGTTGTTAAGTAATAGTTCAAATACGAGACGGAGGACTTTACCGGGATTTCAAAGTCTGAGTGCTTTTTGAAAAGGCGAGCCTTTTTAATGCACGAGGGCTTTGTAATCCCGGTAAAGTCCGCGACGTCGAGTATTTGAACTGACTTCTCAAACTCAAAACTCCGAAGATACCTCCGAAACGCAATATAATTTAATACTGATTCGTTTGAGAAGCTTTACCATACCGCTCGATGTAGTATATCATACACGAGGAGTGTTTCATCAGGATATCCATGACTGAGGCGTTTGTTGAAAACCGAGGCGAAGCCGAGGTTTTTGAACAAACGTCTCAGTGTCTTGGTTTTTGTTTTTTCCTCATGAATTATTAATGAGTTTGAGATGCTCGTTTATTAAACAGCACATAATAAACGGCATCTCGTGTATTATATATGTTACATGTCTCATTATTATTATATAGTTTAATATAGATATGTAATATAAACGTTCGTATACTTCAAAGATCATAATAGTGACCTTAAGATCTAGGACGGCAACTTCGATCGAGGACGACGTCCTTCAAACAAAAGCATTCTTCTTGTAAGACAAAGATAATGAATAACTTCTAGTCCCAAGAGTAATCTGAACACCGTCCTCGCTCTGTATACAACGCCATTCAGAGCATTTTCACGTCTTCAGGACGACGATGACTCGTGGGGTGATGAGAACTGTTGACTGAGATTGCCTTAACACAGATAGTGCAACCGTTTGTTTTATCACTTTGAAAATTATGAAACAAGCTTCAAGTATTAAATACAGTAGTCAGTTAACCGTGACTTCTTCAGTTTAAACGGACGAAAAGTTTATGTATAAAATCAAGAGGATTTTATAGCACAATTTACGACATCTTATATATTAAACATTCATTTCCTTTGAATTTTCTTCATGAATTATTAATGGTATAAGTATTAGAAGTAATATATCATATAAGGAATGTTTGATGTGATATCAAAAACCGAGAAGTGTGTTGAAAAACCATGAAATGAGGTTTTTTAACCAACTTCGAAGCCGTCTCGGTCATTACCAGAAATTTGGGACAAGATGGTGACGCGCGTGCGCATTAAGAACCATAATAATAGAGATTCTCAACAGTAAATATAAGGAGAGCGCATGATAATTCAAATTTTGCTAAACGTTGCATATTTCTTCTTTTCCCGACTCCATCTGACTTCAGCATGGACTAAGGAACAGTTATAACTAAAAAACATTTGCTTACTTCGACGACAAATTACTTCCCTAGCTCGTTTTATTTTTGCACTGAAAGCGGCACGGTCCATAGTGTTAGCCATATTATTATACAACTGCATTAAAAACTGTCCAAATAACGCTAAAAATGAGTACAAATATACAGCGATATTTGGATAGTTAGTTATTTGGATAGTAGAAAACTTGTAGAAAACCGGTTTGACAGATTTTGTTAGCCAATCAAATTTATCAGTCGGGAACTACTTCATGTATGCTTATTATTTTGTCCTGGTTTTGTCCTGGTTGCAAGTCACGCTCTACTTCTCTGGCTTTTTTAGAGTTTTCTTTTTCCATAAAAATTTGTTGATCAGAGCTGTTGTATAATAAATCTCTTATAAGATGTTTTGGTGTGTAGTATCGCTGTATATTTTTACTCGTTGTTTGTATTTTGACTCGCCCTGCGGGCTCGTCAAAATACGGCACAACTCGTAAAAATATACAGCGATACTACACACCAAAACATCTAATAAGATCTAAGTAATCTTTGTAAACAGGTGCTAGAAATTGGCCAAATTGACCAACAACCTTACGGGAGATGTGATGTGCCCGACTTGCGGTGCATTCGGCATGAGTCAGTCTACTTCGAGAGCACATAAAGGTCCTCATTTGTCCCTAGCATAAATATATAGTACTTCCAAAAGCGTTTGAACTTGCTTGATTTCACAGTCCTTGTGATCGTTTGCATGCATGTTGTTCATATATTACATCTCAAACTCATTAATAATTCATGAGGAAAACACAAAGGAAATCAGTACCGTGTCGGTGGTTTGGATATCGGAGGAAGAACTTACATAAATTAAGCAAACTTTCATTTCGATTTTCTCTTAAAATACTTATTTGTTTGAAATCCAAACACCTCGACGTTTGTTCAAAAACGTCGGCTTCGCCTCGGTTTTCAACAAACGTCTCAGTGTTTGGATATGCTGATGAAACACTCCTCCTCGTGTATGATATATTACATACAGTCATACATGCACGATTTAGGCAAATTCTAAAGATCTCAATGACCCATGAATGAGAAGCACTAGAATACAATAGAATCACATGCCTTAGAAAACGCTTAGAATTCATAATTATATTATTAGGCGAATAGCCGCTACCCAAGAGCGGCGGCACAAACGACCCAAATTTCTGGTGATGTACTGATTTCCTTTGTTTTTAGCTTATGAATTATTTATGAGTTTGAGAAGATACATAGCAATTTTTTAGCCCAATTTAGACGCGTCGGAATAGCGCATTAGCCGCCGCATGATAGTTCAAAGTTGCCGATGACATAACTCAATTGGTCAAGACGAGCGATAAGTTTATTATCGACCTTAATTACAAATGTCTGTCAAATCGTTTACCCAGATAACACAACAATTTATTTGCTGTTGTAATGCGTCCTAATTCTCTATTCTCACGCGTTTTTCAAAATTAAAAAAAAAATACATACGCATTTCATACGTCAACATGTTTTTCAACGAAACACCCTCTGGCCTCTGGAGAGGAAGGGGGTTGGAAATCTCGGGATGGCGGCCCGTTGGCATTGGAAGAATTTTTCCGAGTTGCACGCAACGCGACGAACAGACCTGGTGTTAAGTATATTCCCCCATTCTAAGATATTCCCTTAATGCACGTATACAAATGAAATGCAATTAAATATTCGTGCTCGGCCTCTTTGTTTATTATTTTGATTTGTGTGAACTTCAAAAAGTGACTAGTTGATGATTTTAAAGTGAACATTAATAAGCAATCGATCGTATGATGTCCGTAAGTGTCTATAGGTGTCCGTATGCTGCGCAGCACAAGTGCGATAGAATGTCGTAAAGAAAATGCGCAAGGGAAAACACATCTCAGAAATAACGACGAATTGACCGTTTGAAGTCAAGCGGACAATTTAATTTTTAGGCTACCATATCAGATACAAATTTATAAAAAATATTATTCACCTTTTGAAAAGACAAACCGACTGAACTCGGGACGTCGTAATATATACATGTAAGACAACAATTAGATATAAATATGTTTTGAATGAAAAATGCGTGGAAAATTTAATATGTTTTGAACGTGTTAAGCAAACTATTTGAGAAAAAAGCTTCGCTACTAAAAAATAGGTAACAAGAATAAATCTGAGAAAGGGGAGATCTTAGACTAGGAGAATACAGAGACCTTGATGCTAGTGAAAATAGCTGGGCGATGAGTCAGTCAACAGACAACAGTCAAGTTATAATCTAATTTCTAGCCCAGACTCTTGTCATCAAATCCCGCTTAACCTGCAGAAGAAGTCGGAAAATGCCCGGTGTTGGCACTCATCTATGCGTGAGCCTTTCCGCTCTGCGGATTCCCAACTGTCAGCGCGCCACGCCATCTGGCTTCGATCCACCGTTCATGGTTTAGAGTAAACTACGGCTTTCTATCTAAATGCCTTGACGGGAGACTAGCTTTCCTACCTTCTTCATAATTACGCTTTACAGAGGATCGCGGCCAGCGTTCCATTGAGGAAATTTGTACCCTCTAAATGTTTCGTTTGACATTTGAAAGTCTCCATCCGCGACGTTATCGTCGATGCGATCAATAGAAAATCGTTTTTTACACCTAGTATTTTCAAGTATCTGTTGACATAAGTCGAGTCCTAAGCAAACATCACATTTCCTTCTTGAAGTACACATCAAACTCATCTCGGTTCAGATCGTCGTAGAGTAGTTCCTTGAGGTGTTCGAAAGCGCCCAGCGATCCTTCACCACTAGCGCGAACTCCACCGCTGCGGGAACCCGAACTAGCGTGAGCACTCGTATTCCGGCGAGCGTTTTCTGATGTTGTTTGACACGCAATCACGCTAACCGCTTTGCTTTGGCCATTTTGCATTTCTCCTCTGCTAGACGGTACGTAGTGTCCACGGTATTGAGAAACGGAGGTGGGAAATCCGTTGTATCTTTCGTTTAAGCGACTTGGGGTAGTTGGCGTCGTTGGTGAATAACGATAGACCGACTTTTCATCATCGTAGCTGTTTCTTGCGTTCGAAGCCCCAAAACTCGGACTGGAGAGATTAATGTACGTTTTTCTCTCCGTTTCGCACCTCGGTTCGAGTATTCCACACGGAGACGGCTCGCTTGCGATTTCTTCGTCTTCTTTCGTGTCGTAGGCCGGTGGTGATAGGTAAACACTGCTCATTTGATGCTCTGCTCTACCGTCGACCCCATCGTAAGATTTTTCGCGGTTTGTCTGATGGAGAACGATAGGACTAGGCGAAGCTGAAGGAGGATGGCTTAAAGGTGGGACAGGAGGGCCGTAAATGTACCGAGCTGCCATACCTCCGTCCATATAAACATTCTGATTCGGGTCGGGAAAATTGAAACGGTTAGTTTGCGGTACAACCGAGACATTAGGGACAGGATTCATGTACGGAGGTCGAAACGCGGCGTATGTGTGTGGAAAACCAGTACAGGCAATCTTTTTGGGTTCTTTCTTTGGAGTGTAACGATAGTTCGGGTGTTCCTTCATGTGCAGAATGCGCAGACGTTCGGCTTTCTCGACGAAAGGTCGTTTTTCTTTCGTCGTCAGTTCGTTCCACGCCTTGCCCAGCATTTTACTGATCTCTGCGTTGTGCAGCTTCGGGTTCTCCTCGGCGAATTTCCGTCGCATCACTTTGGCCCAAACCATGAAGGAGTTCATCGGTCGTTTTACGTGCAAATCCTCGTATTCCTGAGCTGCATAAGGACCGCCGTGCCCAGGATGGCCAACATAAGACCAAGAACTATACTCGTTGTACCACATTCTTTTTGAGAGATGTAAACCAAAGCTATTACAATTACAATCAACGGATTTCCTTTGGTGAACTCAGAGTTTCTGTTCAAACACGCACCGTCTTTTTTAACTGTTTTTGAGTACTTTTCTTATCTCGATGCTCGATGATTGTTCCTCTTAGAACCGAAAGATATGATGTTCAACTGACAAGGTTGAGTCAAATGTTATCAGAATCGTTTTTAAACCGAGTCGGTCAACGTTCAAGAGCTGCTAGAGGAGCCAGCTATCCACAGCGATGTCTTGAGCTGGATTGTCGGTTGCTCTTCGTTAGCCAAAAAATAATCCCGTATATAGTGCGACTCGCGCCACAACAAAACAAGGGTGATTTTCTGAGTGATATGTCTCTGCGCGAACGGCGAAATTTATCCAAACGCTGAGAATAGAAGTAAACGGACTCGGTATAACCTCTTCTGGGCTTTTTTTGTGTGTTCTTGAACGATGTTAAATGGATAATCTGGGAGCTGAATTCACGCGCGATTAAGAAAGCAGCGTGTAACAGAGGCGAACAAGCGGTTTAATGAGCCGATCATATGCCCAAATGATAATAAGGACAGGCTGGGAGTTAATAGAAACCGACCGTAGCGCCTATGATTGGCAAAAACGCGGCCCTGTGCACAGTTGGAGGACTGCGTTGCTAGCGCGTTTATTGACACGCGTGCGTTTACAAAATTAGCGCAAAACCAAGTATTAAAGCAGGCGCATTGTTTACAGAGAAAACACGAGCCGGATTTTGGCGTTTCTGCGCTAACAACCTAGACGTACACCTCTCGCCCAAGTTGCGCGCACGTGGCCTACGCGTTTCGGTCTCGACTCGCCGCAAATAATCAAACGGAAACAGAGGAGGCGCAATTGCTAATTATTATTTGCTTGCGCAAGCTTCTATATAAGCAGTTTCTCTCGTAGACTTCGACAACATGCCAAAACTTGATCCGCTATGGTCGAACACAACTTACCACTAATAAATGCTTAAGTTTAGCACCGCAGCGCATTTGTATTCAGGCAGGTCGCCCTAAGGTACTGGCAATTAATTCACACTTTTAAGCCTGGTTTCCATATAGTTATAATTGTTGTAATTCAGTCAACGTTTGTCACCGTCTCAAATCATGAGGTACATTCTAGTGACTTATTGGATGATCTGGGTTGGGAAAAACTAGAATATAGGAGAAGTACGCAACTTGCTGTGTTGATGTTTAAAATCTACAACAACCTTTCTCCATTGTATTTGAGAAAGATATTCAGCACTACATCTAGTGTACATTCCTACAACCTGAGAAATTCTGAAATTAACTTACATATCCTTCCTTCCTGGATATAAGTCAGAGAAAGGAAAATGTAGTTTTCACTACAGGGGCTCTGTTCTCTGGAATAAAATCCCTGTAGAAGTTAGAGATCAGACAAACTTAAAGGCATTTAAACTAGGATTGTTAAATATTGAGAAAATTTATAAACTATGTTGATTTTTTATTGCATTGAACTTTTAATGTACATGTATATGCATGATATTTTATTAGTGTAGTTAGTCAGTTAGTTAGTTAGTTAGTTAGTTAGTTAGTTAGTTAGTTAGTTAGTTAGTTAGTTAGTTAGTTAGTTAGTTAGTTAGTTAGTTAGTTAGTTAGTTAGTTAGTTAGTTAGTTAGTTAGTTAGTTAGGTAGTTAGTTAGTTAGTTAGTTAGTTAGTTAGTTATAGTTAGTTAGTTAGTTAGTTAGTTAGTTAGTTAGTTAGTTAGTTAGTTAGTTAGTTAGTTAGTTAGTTAGTTAGTCAGTTAGTTAGTTAGTTAGTTAGTTAGTTAGTTAGTTAGTTAGTTAGTTAGTTAGTTAGTTAGTTAGTTAGTTAGTTAGTTAGTTAGTTAGTTAGTTTAGTTAGTTAGTTAGTTAGTTAGTTAGTTAGTTAGTTAGTTAGTTAGTTAGTTAGTTAGTTAGTTAGTTAGTTAGTTAGTTAGTTAGTTAGTTAGTTAGTTAGTTAGTTAGTTAGTTAGTTAGTTAGTTAGTTAGTTGGTTGGTTGGTTGGTTGGTTGGTTGGTTGGTTGGTTGGTTGGTTGGTTGGTTGGTTGGTTGGTTGGTTGGTTGGTTGCATTGGTTGGTTGGTTGGTTGGTTGGTTGGTTGGTTGGTTGGTTGGTTGGTTGGTTGGTTGGTTGGTTGGTTGGTTGGTTGGTTACCTACCTAGTTGGTTGGTTACTCATTACCTACCAGTCTTAGGGCTGAGAACAGTTTACTTAATTTTAAATCAGCTTTTAAAAACTTATCTTTTTAAATTAGCATATGAATAGTAGGTGTTGTTTTTATTTATTATAGTTTTAGTTATTTGTAAATTGATGCTGTATCTATATTTTGATTGTATTTGTCTTATTTAATGTAAAGCGCATTAGATCATATACATATGTATTTTGCGCTATATAAATTTTAAATATTATTATTACTATTATTGGTTGGTTGGTTGGTTGGTTGGTTGGTTGGTTGGTTGGTTGGTTGGTTGGTTGGTTGGTTGGTTGGTTGGTTGGTTGGTTGGTTGGTTGGTTGGTTGGTTGGTTGGTTGGTTGGTTGGTTGGTTGGTTAGTTAGTTAGTTAGTTAGTTAGTTAGTTAGTTAGTTAGTTAGCAAGATGTCAAGGACAAACCGAAGCTAAACCTTGGAAGAAAAGGTGGGAAAATTGCGTAAGTAAATAAAAATGTAGCTTTTACAGTTCTAAAACCTTGACATTTCATTGAATAAATATTGGTGTTGTTATTTCAAATGAATGCCTTTATAGACTTTTATAACTACAGTATTATTTGATATTAAGTATAAAACTTACTCGTGGCAAATTGTCTGTCGTTTTCAACGCCGCCGTTTAAAAATTGCAAATGTTTTAAGAAACTCGAGCCGGCACAACCGGTACTGATAAGAATCTCAGGTTAGAGTGTTCTTTATATGTGAAATTAAATATGTAATGTTCCACAGGTCAAGATACGAGCAAAGCGAAATTACTCAGACAAGAAATAGAATTGAAGATGAATTTAAACTGAGGTTCAGTCAAGAAGTCAAGAAGATTTTCTAGTGTCAATAGCAAATCTTTAACGAGTTTTGGGGTTATTACGAATAGATGGCCTTGCCAGAGGAATCGTTTTGATCCTGAAATTTCCAGCGCAAATCGCCATAATTTCGGCTATATTGAACAGCAGTATTTTGTATTGTCCAACTTTTTTTTGCTGAGGAGTTCGAATAGATTATCTTGCCAGTGGAGTCATTTTGATCCAGACATTTGTAGCGCAAATCCGCATAATTTCGTCTAGATTGGACAGCAGTATCATTGTATTGTCCAACTTTTTTTTTGCTGAGTAGTTATTTCGAATTGAGTAGATGATCTTGCCAGTGGAGTCATTTTGATCTAGACATTTGTAGCGCAAATACGCATAATTTCATCGATCTAGATTGAACAGCAGTATTTTGTAGTGTCCAACTTTCTTTTGCTGAGTAGTTATTTCGAATAGATGATCTTGCGAGGCCCTATTAGGGGTTATCGGGATACGGGATATTTAAGGGAAAAATTCTAGGGATACGGGATACTGAAGAAAAAATTATAGGGATACGGGATATGGAAGATAACATATCTGCATATTTTGATAACATTTAAAGTCATTATTGTCCTTTTAGATTCATTATTAAAGTCACTAAAGACATTAAATGTGGTCAACGTAAAGTTTTTTTCACAATATTTTTCAAGTTTTTACTAATTCATATCAGGAATTTCTCTATTGACCTCTATTGTCCCTATTGTCACTATTTAAGTTGTCAATTCAGCAATCTCGTTCCCAGTAGTCTTTCCGCGCAGTCTTTCATGTTTCATAAATATCTAGTGCCCAGTCTCCTGTCCAATGAGCGAAATATGGCATCAAGGTACACTCGAGATATGTTTTGTAAAATGATGTTGCACACTTTAATTACGACACGCGAAACTAGGGCATATATGGTCATATATGTATATCGTATGTTACATTACAATATGGAAATCATGAAGCTTGCTGCGCCAATCTTCCTGCACGTATAGGTTAATTTCACTGCAGCCCCTTTTATTTACGACATAACTTGACCAGACGACCATTAAAGCGATTAAAAATGCAAACGTTTTTCGCCGGCAGTAAGTCGTCATCGATTTTGCCATTATAGGGATACAAGAGACACTTTGATCCAGAAATTTGTAGCGCGCAAATCCACATAATCGAGCACTTGAAAAATTGAGCACTTGTTTTGCAAAGAACGGTGGTTGTAAATAGGCAATTGTGACTTGTGAAATATAAAAAATTAAATATAAAAATTAAAATAATATTTGCAGAAAAAGAAATTCCTGCATTTACAAATTTTGTGCCCGTGATAGGATCGGCTAGGTCGTGTCGTCGCGTCGTCGTCTCATCGTATCGTCGGGTGACGTAGGGACGTTCCGCATGATCGCTTCGGAGTGCAAGAAGAAGATGGAGGGAGATTTAAATTTCTTGTCGCTGTTTCATCTTCGTTTTAAATGTATTAAATTGTAAGTAATTATCTTATGCTTTATATAAAACATGTAGAAGTATATACTTAACATCTTTATATCACTTAGCGCTGTGTTAAAACGAAATTAGGATAATTTTAGATTTTGTTATGCAAATATACGTCGCACGTGTCTGGTCGAAGTTAAATGGCTTCCTTTATGTTTAAAAGGCCTCGGTAATATCCGTTGAAGCTTTTTAAAGTATATTTCGATGAAAAAACGTTTAGAGTTTATGTTTTAGTCAAGTATTTTTAATTTTGTGACGACAAAAGAACTAGAAATATCCTTCTTTTCCAAAGGTCTATTCCAAAATGGCGGAAGATGACACTGAAGCATTAAACGACAAAGGACCTCTGTCAGAGGCACCTCTTTCCCATGAAGAATGAGTATGAAGAAGAATGGCCTGAACATGATGGTGATACCAACATTTCAAGTTGATGAACATTTCTATGGTATGAGTCTTCAATTTATTGATCAACTGATCCAGGGTGGAAAGTTTGTGTTTGCACCACAGAAATATCTATATTTTAAATAAAAAATTCTTCACGGCCATGCAATTGTCTTAAAAAATTAGAATGGGCATGAAAGTTTGAAAAAAGAAAATTATTTCCATGGCTGTGCAATTTTCTTAAAAAATTGAAATGGGCACACAATGTGTGGTTCCAGAAAATATCCATACCCCCCCCCCCCCATGGAAGACATTTTGGTTTTCACCCCCCCCCCACCCCTCCGGAATTTCCATTCCAGGGGGGTCTTTGGTGACTCCCCAACCCCCCAGGAATTTCCAGTATTTTTAAACATGGACCCCTCCCCCCCTAGGAAATTCCAAAGGTTTTATTCTTAAGAAAACGAAGACTCAGGCTACGTTTACACGGTACCGGACGAATTCGAGACCGGCCTTGAATTCGTCCTATTTCGCTGTGTAAACAGGCGGAACCGTACGAATTTGAGACCGGTCTCGAATTCGTCCGGTACCTTGTAAACGGGGCCTCAGACCCCGTTTACAAGGTACCGGACGAGTTTTTGACCGGTCAAAAATTTGTACGGTTCCGCCTGTTTACACGGAAGAGAAAGTCGCAACTGGTCTCAAATTCGTCCGGTTCCGCCTGTTTACACGGCGAAATATTACCAAAACCGATGATGCGCGGCATGGCCCAAAATAAACATGTCATGTTTCCCACCAAAATATTCACAAATCCGACTGCATTCCTTAGCCTTTGAAATTGACACCGTGAGATCACTGCAATACGATTGGCCCATTTACCACTTTTGGATTCTCTAGCCAAAAACGTTTAGGAATGCAGACGGATTCGTCAATGTTTTGAACAGAAATCATGACGTGTTTTTTTGGGGCTATGCCGCGCATCATCGGTTTTGGTAATAGGACGAATTCAAGACCGGTCTCGAATTCGTCCGGTACCGTGTGAACGTAGCCTCAGTTAAGCAAAATATACGATAACATTTTATTATTAAGCTTAAGAGTACAGTAAATTATAAACTCGATCTTCATAAATTTTAAAGAACGCACACTTTGTTATTATAATTCTTTACTTTTCACATCTTCACCATCTGGTTTGAATTGTTCCATGTTGTTCATGAATAAAAATGTGTGTTTCGGACATCAGTTGACTGCGAGTGGACTGGATTAAAAACGGCGTTTGTGGCCATTTGTAGCGATCATCAACACAGTGCCAAAATGTGAGGTATTTGAAGTCTGTGACTTGCCTACTCGGGCGTTATGATAAACAACACCACTAAAATATGGTACGCTAGCTTTTGGCTGACGTCCGTGTTGTCAAAAACGTTGAACAAATACATTGCTGTTTTTTAACTTTCTTGTTTTTCTTGTGGTTGTGATAATAAATCCCTCACAAATAAAAGGCACGCGCGAGCTTACAAAGGCGATTTTTTCATAGTGATACGTTTGATGAGAACGAAAACGAGACACCGCTGGGCGTCTGGGGACGAGTTCCTGTCATGTCCGCCATTTTGACTAAGTCTTGCTTCGTTTCAAAGACACGTGTACACGTCAGTCTTCTGGGGATTAGCAAACTCTCGCTAGCAAACTCAAAGCAAAAACAGAAATCTTAAAGCTTATGATGTTAACCTCATCTCAATGGACAGGAACTCTGATTTTTTTTTCAAAACGTCGTGCTTTTTGTGTTCCTTCACCCCCTGGAAAAGGAGCTGCTCATGACCCCCCCTCACCCCTCGGAAATTTTAGCCTTTCAACCCCCCCTCCCCCTCGGAATTTCCAGTGACCTTCCGTGGGGGGGGGGGGGGGGTATGGATATTTTCTGGAACCACACAATTCTGAAAAAAAAAAAATGTAAAATTTGCAAAAACATTTTTGTGGCCACGCAATTTTGCCCAAAAAAATTTACACAGATTTAGCAAAAAAGTGTATAAAAAATTGATCATAGCTACTAGTTTTAACGTGCAGTCGTCATTCATTTTTATACACAATTTTCGTTCAAAATGGCACGTTTCTCTCTGATGAAGGGCCTTTGCTCGAAACATTAGACTCCTATGCTCTCTGTTTCAGCAGTATATCTAACCTTACTATATTTTGATTGTTGTTTCTACACTGCCTATGCAGCACGCTACTTTTATTAGTCTATTTTACTGTTGTGTACTACTCAAATCAGTAGAGCATGACATGGATGATTTTTTTGTCACTTCTGAAGTGTCAGTTCTATTAAGCACAGATCAATATTAAAGCAATCACAAGGTGTATTCTCATGTACCACATGATAAACATCCATATGTTAACTCGTAAACAAGCTATCATGTGGTACATAAGAATACACCTCGTGATTGCTTTGAAATTGATCTGCGGTTAATGAAACTGTTACTTTGGAAACGATAAAAACATTGTCTATGTCTCGCTCTACTGATTTGAGTAGTAATTCTGTCATGTATTTTACAAACTTTCTAGTCTGGCAAATAATTACTAGTAAGGGCCTGTTTTTATGATCCCGGTGTACCGGGATGTCCTGGTGTACCGGGATCTCTGCTTGTAGATAATTTACTGTTATTTTCACGGTTGCGTTTATATGGAGGCCAGGATGTCCTGGTGTACCGGGATCTCGGTTGAAGCAACTGAGATCTTGGTACACCGGGACAGATTTTTCCCATATAAACGCGACATCCTGGTACACTGGAATGAAGTTTACCAAACTACGATGCTTGTAACTTTGAATATTTACGGTCAGAATTTATCAGGTGTAAAGGCAAAACACTGAATAAAAGTGGAATAACTTCTAACAGTAGAATTAGGGTGAGTTTTTGCTTTTTTGTCCATTTCCTTAAATTCCTGCACTTTTTGACCCAGGATGAAATTCATCCCAGTCAACTGGGACAAGCACTTATTTGCTCCATATAAACCCGGGATGAAATTCATCCTGGGCAACTGGGACATCCCAGTACACCGGGATCATATAAACAGGCCCTAAGAGGTGAACTGAAATTTGTTGATCTGATAATTCCCACTTGACTGACAAATAACATTAATAAATTTCACATGGTTTCCTTTGTTGTTCATAAGTCTTTATCTCCCATACAAATTGAATTGAATTGTCATTATAAATGCACGGTCTATCTGTATAAAGCCCAGGGAAATATACAGATAATGTTAACCCTTTGTCGTGTAAGATGTCTGCGGATTTTCCCTCTGATGAGTAAAATCTTTATAGTGCTCAACAGAGTAAAATAATAAATGACCCATTTTTGGTTTGCTCAAGCAGGAATTGGATAAGCCATTTTTTTCTAGTTTCTGTCCAGCAATTTTAATTTAAAGTTTTAAATTTATGGAGTATGGTACACTGTCTAATAGTTTTTTAATTTCTGCAAACTACTTTTTGGTGAGCCATTTTGAATGCATTTGTTCGGAAACAGGTTGTTTTTCTACAGTATTTGTGAATGCGTAATTGGAATTCTTGTGGTGTATTTAAAGAAGTTTTATGAAATAATCAGGCCTTGTGATGAGAGGCGATCAATCGATCCAGATCACCTCAGCCCTCCCCTCAGTCAATGTTCTAGTGCTGTGAATCGAGCGCCTAAAATAAGATGATTAGATTGAAAAATACTGTGATTTTGTGCTTTATTTTTGAAAATTTTACCCCCAAATTAGCTTGAAATTGCTTTTATTGAGTGCAATATAGTTGCTCGGAAATTGTACAGCAGCAAACTACAGTGCATGTTTATACGGTGCTCAGATACAGGAACTTAGTATTTCCAGTAAACCGCAATCAGGCGTTCCTCACTTCCTGCCATGTGCCGGCCATGTGCTGTGGTTGTTTTATTACTCGTTCAAATGGCAGGGGAAAAGGTTGAACTGCGTACATTCAAAAATTGGCAAAAAGAAAATGTGATTGGTCATGAATTGACGGAGGATAAATATTTTGACTTTTAACCCAGGAGCTCAATTAAGCACCTGGCTAAATTTAGGAGCTCGATTGGTCAATCTCCTTTATTTTTTTCATCACAAGGCCTGAATAATGGTTGTTTTTTCTTACACCATGGTTCTTTTACTGACTTTTGTATCTGCCAAGTAAAACATGTTGTGTTTCCAGTAACCTGACTGACTAAAAATTTTGAAAAAGACTTTGATTGAACTACAGTAAAATATATAAAGTTGCTATCTTTCTATCAAGAATGTGGAAGGCATCTTTTGGCATATTTCCAGTGTAAACTCATTAAGTTATTAACTGTTAAATTGTGAAGTTTTGTTTATGCTAAAAAAAGTAGAACTTGATATTTAATTTTATTAAAAAGTGGAAAAAAAAATTAAAAAAATAAAATTATTTTCCTACTTACATGTAACTGACCTACATTTTTTTGGAAACACAACATTTTTTATTTGGCTTAATCACGTAAGCAATGATATTTTCCTGGGCAAGTTTTTGCACACATACTGAGTCTACTGACTGTTAATTAATTATTTCGTGCTGCCACCCACAGGTAGTTGACAAAGAGAGAAAATTGATTTTGGATTTTACTGTTGAGAACTAGACATGAGTATTGTTTTGAGTAATTTATGGATAAATTCTGAAAACATACTGCCCACCGAAATTGAAGATGTTTTATTACTGGAAATGTTTACAAAGATCCTGAAACATTCACTATAATTGACAGTACTGAAAAAGATGGTGGTGAGGATATGGAAAATACGACACTGCATATTTTCTAATAAAACACTCGCATCTATATAATAAAGTAGATTATTGGTTTTTGCAATACCATGAAGTACCATCAATATTAGTCTGCATTGTGGCCCCTTTTCTGGGAGCTGAAAGACTCCTAAAAGAAAAAAAAAGCAATTTTCCTATTATTTAGCATTCAAAGTCTAAATGTTTTTAAAAAAAAACAAAAACACGTGTTTACATTGCAGGCTTCTTTTCACCTTCCCTTTTAGCTCCCCCGCAAAGAAGGCCCACTATGCAGACTTCATTGACTACTGTAAAGTTCCAAAAGTAACCACCTTTTTTATGATGCAAATTAAACCTGAATTGACATCTTCCACAGCAAGAGTTGTGTTTACATTGGCATATTAGATGTTTACAACCTTTTCATACTAACGACACAATCTCTATAAATTTTTGTGGCTGTATTAAAAATTCTACTTTTTACTTTGGTCTTGCTTTTTTGTATCAGCAAAACGTATATCAATCAGCTAAAGTTTGGAAAATTTTTTGTTGTACAGTATGTGTAAGTTTGAGAATATATTAACTTTTTCCAGAAAATGCTTTCGCCTTTGAAATATCAACCTGTATTTGGTACATTATATTTTGGTAAACTTAAATCGAAAAAAGTTCTTACATAAATTCTCTCTTCATATATAATTTCACCCCCAAAAAATATGGTCTTCCCTGAAAATAGTTGCCCAACAAGATTACAAGGCTAGTTTTGGAACTTACCGGTATAATTTCTAAGAACTTCTGGGAATTTATCGAAAACAAAGTAAAGGAAAGGAATATAATGTGCGTACACAGGCACAGTAGTGATGATTTTTGAAAAAGAAATTAGCATACATGCATTAAAAACGTTATTAAAAACTGAATAATCAATTGATTAAATTATGGAAAATCTATTCTGCATTAATTATTTTATGGCAAATTATCCTGGTTGCTCATTGTATTTCATTATTTACGTTAGCGAATTAAACAAATTGACAAAGAAACAAAGACGGCATAGTTCTCTTGTTAAGATTGAGTGTTTTGTAAATATTTTTGTATAAAAAGATAACTGAAGATAAACTTTTTTCAATATACAGTCTAAATCAAGAATTTGATGTTGTTTCGATGGATTTGAACTAATATATCATTGCTGGTATTTATTTTGTTTCAATTCTATACGCCAAAGTCCTTTCCTTAGTTTTGTTTTTGTTAGAATTCACAACAGTTCTTTTCAAAATGTACATAATTGCTAATTCTTTCCAGACAATGGAAATAAAAGTCTTGTGATTGTTGTCCATATATATGAATATGCAAAGTAGAACATGGTTCAAACTGAGTGTCACTGATGAAAGTACAGTACTATAATTCGGCAATTTCAAACTCGAAGGTGTATTGCTAGGGCTTTTTGTCGGTTGTATTCTTAAAACACTTTGAATTAAAAAGACAGAATTTAATCTTTTCCAGAACTCCTGCAGCTGTTTTCTACTGTAAGTGTTATGAGATTCATATTTTTGGCGAAAATTCTGGAAAGTGCACTTTGGATGAAGTGGAAACAAATTTTATTTCCTGGCGATTTTTTGGCACTACTTAGAGATGTTTATTTGGCATATGTTGCGTTAAAAATAACTTTTTTTTTAGCAAATTTTGTAATAAATTTAAACTCTAAAGGTTCAGAGTTGTGAATTTATACTAAAGTAAAATGAGAAAAAAAGCGATGACAATTTTTATTAGATTCGCCATTATAGTACTAGTCTTATAAGTGTACATATATTACATGCTGAAGATTAAATTATAACAGCAGGGTCACCGCAACAGCAATAAGCCAATTACTGCGAGTCCAAAAATAGAAAAGTAATAGTCAGAGTAAATCGAAATACTAACTACAAAGCCTAGCTACAATTACAAAAAAATACTAACTAAACTAAATATATTAATAACAACAGAAAGTAGGGCGGCTATATGAAGCTACGGGAGCAGTTACATTTTAAACAGGTAGTTTTAAATGCCTGATTAAACTTGATTTTAGTATGGTTTATTAAGTAATTAACATGATGTAAAACATCATACACAAATTTGGCTTAGTGTTTCAGTTTGAATAAAAGATTATTTTAATCTTTGCCGGTTGTTAAAGTTTTCGACTCCATTTCTTATGATCGCAAGATAAACCTGTAGCTGCACTGTAAGGAATGTTAAACGTTGATTTATTTGTGCAACAATATACTGTACTTCAGTTTGACTCAGTTTATCTATATTCTACTTTGCATGAAAAGAATGACAATG
Source organism: Corallium rubrum (assembly GCA_964035015.1). Classification (NCBI taxonomy): domain Eukaryota; kingdom Metazoa; phylum Cnidaria; class Anthozoa; order Scleralcyonacea; family Coralliidae; genus Corallium; species Corallium rubrum. The sequence goes on along the minus strand of OZ036012.1, from coordinate 10,231,218 downwards.
ACACGAAAACCTCGAAAACCGATGACCAAATTTTCCTCCATAAATTCTAACTACGTTCAGTCGTATCAAGCCTTCAAGGACATCGTGGAGTAGTCAAGATTTTCGATTGTCTCGACATTCGAAGTTGCAAGCAATAAGTTTCCGAATTTCTTTTAAAAAAAAATTAGGCGGTTTTCCATTAGACGGAATTTTTCGCGAGTGGGTTAGTGAGTTATGAGCTCTATAAGGTGAAAACGCAAAGAAATGTTCCTCTCCACGCGGGAAATTGCGCCTAGTTGAAAACATGATTTAGCGCGAATGACGCACAAACAACAACAGACGTTGCGCACAGAAACGTTAGACAAACAAGCGAACGACGCAGAGACGTAAACGTTGGACACGCAGACCGAGACGGTATATAGATGCAGAGACATTTGGTGTTGGGCGGAGAGACGTTAGAGTGATAGACACAGTCTAAGGCGAAAGACTAGACGTGGAGACTGATTGAAGCAGAGATAATAGGCGTTGGATACAGAAACATTACATTTAGACACAGAGACGATCGATGCAGAGACGATCGACTTTGGGACACAGGAACGCTAGAAACACAGATGATAGATGCATAAACATTAGACACGAGTACAGACATACTGTTATAGATGCACGGACGATTGACGTTAGATGCAGAAACGTTGAACACACAGACGAAAAACTCAGAGGCGTTGGATGGGCGGACGGTTTAGACAGTCGCAGACGAAAGTAGATGCGGAGACGAGAGACACAGACGATTAACTTAAAGACGATGGTCCTCGCAGAGACGATAGGCGCAGAGAAAGGCGCGCAGAAACATTAGACAGCGACTATACAGACCCGCTGACGATAACAAGTTACTTAGTTCTCTTTTTTCAATAAGAAAAATGAATGGTCATATGCATTGCCGTTATGTGCCATGCGACTTTCGATTCTTTCAAATCATTGTCATTCTTTTCATTGGGTGGGGTCATAAGAGAACATGGCGTTTGGCTTTTGTGGAATTTGTTTTTTCAAACGGTAAGTAATTATACTTAAAAGAGTTTTTTTAACCTGACATTACAGTGTGTTATCCAAAGACGTGTTTTCTCTTCACCTCTTGCTCACCTATCTTTTCTTTAAAATGGACTTTCCTTGAAGACAACTGCTAAAAATAGTTTCCCCTTCATAAATAAGTAAGTTAGTTTTTTTAAGCATGATCTTATTGCATACAGTTAGGCGCAATTATTGGATAATTTGATTAAGCGATGTTAAAGGACTGGGGGGCTAATCATCCATACTTGCAGCCAGGCCGTGTCGAGGCAGCCGTCGTACGACACTGTTCAGACCATGGATCACAGCTAAGATGTTAGATGTTAGGTGTTGATTTCATGGAGGGAGGAGAACCGGAGAACCTCGCGAAAAACCCTCGAAGCACAGGAGAGATCAACTACAACTCTACTCGCATGAGTTCCAAGCTCGACAACGGGTTATTGGAACCCTTTTCTGAAAACGCTAGTTATATTTGCGTTACATTGAATAAGTTCAGTTTATATTAAGTCCTTTTATTACATACAGTTCTTGGGCGAATTCCTGGATAACTTTTGCTTTAGGATAAATGACGCTCCGTCTAAGTATTTGCATGATTTTGTAAGAGATTAATTGGGTAGGATCTATGAACCCTTTTGAATGAAATACTAGTAATTTTCCCTTTACCAATAAGGACGTTCAGTTGGATCTTGGAAGCTAAACATATTTTCAAAGTTCAAACAAAACAATTGCGGTCCCCTTCAAAACATAGCTGAGAAAATATTAGTTGAGTTTTGCGGTGATATTTCATCACCTGTAGGAACCTACCACAAGAATACCTGACGTGCCTTAAAAAGAAGTTCTATGTTTATTTTTCTGCGGTTAAATGATTATACCTAGGTTATTTTTGTCGACTTTACACTTTCAAACTTAGTCTGTCCCTTATAAATATTACTAAGTCCTTCCATTCTACTCAAATACTTCTTTGGATAATACACTGTTTTTATAAAAGTTAACCTTTGTTTTTGTTATGTTTGTGCATTGAATGTGATGGACAATTTTTACCGTCTTAAAAATGGGCTCTTTCTTCTTTTTTTTTCCAAAAAAAATCCAAATTTTATGGCAAAACGCTGCTTACTGAAGTTTTGTTTTGTTTTTCTAAAATACAGTAATTGTTTAGATTTTACAGAATTTTTAGCCAATTTGGCCATTTTAAAAACTTTTCCACATGTTTTTTTTCTTCTAAAATTTATACTCTTATTAAAGAATTCATTTCTACAAACTATTCGTAAGAGTTATTTTGATTGAAAAACATTTTGTTTTTCTTTGAAGAGAAGACATTGTTTGAAAACTTGCTAAACGAAATGTTTGATGTTTCAAGACTGAATTTTCATCACCTGTATGCATTTAATAACTTCAACAAGGTTGTTTTGCTTTTATTTTTAACTGTCCGGCTAGAAAAAGTAGAAAGTTATATGGCTGTTTGAATTTTGTTTGTTTTGTTTTTGAACAAAACATTTTTGGCCTAATTGCATTTCATTTTCGATATTGTGAAAATAGATCTTTAAACAGCCATGTTCTTTCTTAATTGTGCAAAAACCTTTTCAGTAAATCGTTGTTGGTGAAACCTGTTTTTGTGCAATTGTCAAGCTCTTGAAGTATAATACTTGCATTTGACGAAGAAAAGACTAATTCCTTAGCTATCAATAAAAGCCTTGTTTGCTCTCAGAGTTTAATACCAATTATCACCGACTGGTTTGGTGTTAAGTTCTGTGTTAGACAATGCTGTTATTGATTGCTATGAATATAGTTCTTGTCTCCTTGTGTTCGTCACAATGTTGACAAAAGCCATGTTCACTTAGCCATTTTCTGTTCTCTTCTATGATTCACACCAATACACAAGTCATTCTCTTTTGTAATAGTTTAGAGGTTTAATAAAGTGTACAAATTATTCATGACTATTCTTCTTATTAATATATTCAATTCCCATGGGAATTAACTATTATATAAAAGGTAAAACTGCCCCGGCTGACTCCCCAAGTGCTGTTCTTACTTTGAGTTGGAGTAGCTTATGCTACTCCAACTCAAAGCAAGAGCAGCACTTGGAGAGTCAGCCGGGGCAGTAAAGCGAACACCAACTTCAACAATTGTGAAGCTAGCATTCACTTGAGCGGCCGCATACCTTGCAAACGCAAAACAATTAGTAACTAACACAAAGCATGAGCGTAAGCACTGTGTACTTAGCGAGTACTTACAGCTCAGCTAGGGCAAACTAAACATGCAAAGTTGAAATCCCACCACCGAAATTAATTATGCCAAATCTACAAAGCATGCAAGACCCACTGCCCAACTAATCCCTAGCTCCTGCCTTAACTGCCTGAATCCTGCCTAACTGCCTGAGTCCTGCCTAGCTGCACCCCACTCGTAATTTTCACTTCTACCACCATCAGACAACCACGGAGACGCTCACCTAACCATCCCCCCAACCAGTACCCCCTCCCCAACCACCCCCCTTAAATATCTTACACTCACCCGCCATACTCAACAAACATGCACATTCCTCACTTTTATCTAAAAATTACAGTATAAAATAAAAATAAATATAAATAAATTACATTATAATTTAGCTAACTTAACCCACCTATTTACTATAAATTTTGCAATACCATTTCGAAAAAGTTATCCTACAGCATGCAAAGGCCCTTGACATATCCAGTATTGCCGAACTGCCTTAAATGGTATGCTTGCGCTCATGACACATTATTTTACTAGATCAAAGAGGATTTCTATTAAGTAAGAGTTGATTACCGAGAACCGAGGCATTAAGCGACATACTCCATTAAGTATATATATATATATATATATATATATATATATATATATATATATATATATAGGCTTAATGTTAATGCCGAGGTTCGAGGTAATTAACTTCAAATTAACTTAATTTAATTCAATAATTAAATTAAATTAATTCAAATTTCACAAGGTTTTGTTTTTATCTGTATACTTCCCTGGGCTCTCTAGAGATAAAGACCGTGCATTTATAATGACAATTCAATCCGGTTGAATTCAGTTTGTATGGGAGATAAAGACTTATGAATAACAAAGAAATACAAGTACTCACAGCAAGCTGGAACTAGTTTCTACGATGAGTGGAAAAGAGCCTTAAGGTCCTAATCAGCCAACAACCATGTTTTTTTTTTGGTTTTTATCATCCCGTTTTGAATTACAGGACCAAAACAGTAAATATTTTATAAGATTGCACAACGTTCTCCAAAAGAACAATCTCAATGCAAAGTTTGTCAATTTGCAGAGAAATTGTGTTATGGGTGTTAGCTGAGTTGGACATTTAACTCTTCCAACCCTAGTGGCCTCCCAATGACGAGTAAAATCGTCTGGCGTTAGCCAGAGTAAAATACTCTGGCGTAGAGTAAAATACTAAAAGGGAATTTCAGGGTTGAGAGGGTTAAATAAGTTACAGTATTGTAAAAACAAGTCAGCAAAAAAGCCAGCTCCCTATTATGCTTAGTGTTTCCCTAATTATTGTACAGCTGCAAGAAATTTATAAAACAGACATACTGTACTACAGTATATAAGACTGCCAAAATATGTGAAGGAGAAACTAGGATATTTAAGAAACCTATTCAGTGTTTCAGAAACAAGCCATTGGCTCTTACATTCCATGAAAACTTTTCCATTTGTCACAACTGCTTGTACTGTACATAAGAACATTCAAATAGATTAACATTCAATGGTATATTTCAATGGTATATGATTGTAGTTGCATCCAATGCAAAGTTTTCTATTTGTCACAACTACTTTGCACGAGAACATTTGATATTAGATAAACCTTCAATGGTATAATTATTTCAAAAGTACATGTATATGGTTGTTCCATCCAATGCAAACTTTTCCATTTATCACAACTACTTTACATGAGAACATTCAGATAGATAAACCTCCAATGTAATTATTTTACATTTCAACAGTTGAAAACACTGCTATTTCCACAGTATGTCAGGATTTTGATTAAATCACTAGTTTTTCCTACACACATTTTAGTAGCTTTGTATTTTTTTAACTTAATAAACTATCTTTATTTCTTTCACGGATAATGGCATGATTACAATCGGAAATTGTTATAACTTTCAATTTTATGAATGAAACTGTTTGTGGCTTAAACGCTCTGTTATAGTAATAACTTCTTTGAAATTTTATGTTTTAGTTTTTTGAAATAGATAATTATAAATCATTTTGCCATATGCTTACTATAAGTAATTATATTATTAAAAATGCTTTTTTAGATCTTTTAAAGAAAAAAAAAGCAAACAAAGAAAAATATAAGGTAAGGGTCCTCTTTGATCATAGTATATAATGTATCGACTATTAGACTAAATTACATTGAGAAACTTACACTAGTTGCCTTCTTTGACACAGTCTTGATCAGTTCATCTTTGTCCATCGGGGGAAGGTCCGTTCCATTGGGGCTGGCTCCTGGTCCTTCAGGCCCATCGGTGCTTGTCCATTGGGGTGGGTCTTGGTCCATCAGTGAATTTTGAACCTGGAATGATGAAATGATCAAAACTATTAGAATTGCTATTGAACAATAACTATTAGGGAAATATAATTTTGATAATTGACAAGCTTGTTTTGTTTGAAAGTAGAGTCAGTTGTGATTAGTTAGGTTTTAAAAATTAAGATTTATTAAAATATAAGACTAATTAATCTTGAGATAAATCATTAAATTTTAAAATTAAATTTAAAATATTAAAAGTAGTGAGCTAGTTTTTATGGTTCATCTGCTTTTGATTAACTCAATCTGTAAGTTGTAGTGTAGTGGCCATAGCAAGCACTTAACAGTTTAAACCTTTTTGTTTTGATGGCACTTTTAGTAATCTTTTCTTGTGATTCCTGTTATATTTTCATCATGCAGTTTTGTTTAAAAAAAATCCCAAAACTGTCACATAACACACATAGAACACCAATAAATCAGACAGTATAAATTTTTGAGAAATCCAGTAGTGACAAAATTGTATACTTCACTAAAGTTTAGTGTACATGTTTGTATTTGTTCAATAAAGTATCATACATCTTGAAACCTTTGCTATATATTAGACATACTTGGCAGAGAATTAAAAATTTTAGACGAGCGATAGCTTTGGCAAATATTGCTCATTCTCGCTAGCAGAAACAATTTCATTGGTCGTGTAAGGTGGTTATTGGTTATACAATATTTCTATTTTGGAAAATTTTTTATTTTAAGCCATCATAAATCCTAATTTTACATTATTATAAATCTTAATTTTAAGTTATCAATCGTTGATCTTAATTTTAACCTGTTATAAATCTTAAATTTAACCCACCATAAATCTTAATTTTAACCTTCCACAAATCTTAATTTTACAGAGATTTCATTAATTTTGAAAGTAGCAGACTCACTTGAAGAAGTAGACGGCTGAACTCATCAAATGAACATATAAATTCATATATGAAATTCTAAAAGTAGGTGGCTGTGATCTTGAAAGTAATGAAATGCCTGATTTTAACCTGTCAAAAATCTTAATATTAACCCACCATCAATCTTAATTTTAACCTTCCATAAATCTTAATTTTAACCTGTCAAAAAGCTCAATTTTATCCCACCATAAATATTAACTTTAACCTGTCAAAAATCTTAATTTTAACCTACCATAAATCAATATTTTAACCCACCATAAATCTTAATTTGTACCCAACGTAAATCTTAATTTTAACCCACCATGAATCTTAATTTGAACCCACCATAAATCTTAATTTTTACCCACAATAAATCTTAATTTTAACCCACCATAAATTTTAATTTTAACCCACCATCAGTCTTAATTTTAACCTGTCAAGAATCTTAATTGTGACCCACCATAAATCTTAATTTTAACCCACCATAAATCTTAATTTTAACCTACCATAAATCTTAATTTTAACCTTCCACAAATCTTAATTTTAACCCACCATAAATCTTAATTTTAACTTACCATAAATCTTAATTCTAACCTACCATAAATCTATATTTTAACCCACTATAAATCTTAATTTTTGCCCACCGTAAATCTTAATTTTAACCCACCATAAATCTTAATCTTAACCTTCCACAAATCTTAATTTTAACCTGTCAAAAATCTTAATTTTAACCCACCATGAATCTTAATTTTAACCTTCTATAAATCTTAATTTTAACCTGTCAAAAAGCTCAATTTTAACCTACAATAAATCTTAATTTTAACCCACCATAAATCTTAATTGTAACCCACAATAAATCTTAATTTTAACCCACCATGAATCTTAATTTTAACCTTCCACAAATCTTAATTTTAACCTGTCAAAAATCTTAATTTTAACCCACCATAAATCTTAATTTTAACCCACCATAAATCTTAATTTTAACCTTCCACAAATCTTAATTTTAACCTGTCAAAAATCGTAATCTTAACACCATAAATCATTATTTTAACCTTCCACAAATCTTAATTTTACCTATCATAAATCTTGATTTTAACCTACCATAAATCGTAAATTTAACCCATCATAAATCTTAATTTTAACCTGTTATAAATCTTAATTTTATCCTGTCATAAATCTTAATTTTAACCTATAATGAATCTTAATTTTAACCCATCATAATCTTAATTCTAAATTACTTTCATCCTATATGATAAACAGAAATTATACAGTACTTTTTTGTCCTTTTTCCAATGGTTTTAGAGTTTTTATTTCAAAACAGTTTTTGAGTTGTAATTTTCTGTAAATATTTTCTTTGTTACAAGAAACTGCGATGGACACTTTTGATATGCTTGCTATGGATGTATTCTAGTAGTATTATTGAATTGGCTAGCAGTTTTGCCAGTTGTCATCTTAGTGTAATAGAAATTGTTTTGAACATCTAAACTCACCATTTGTGAAGTCCATAAGACTAGAGTCTTTGGTCCATCCAGATTTGGGTGTGGCTTGAAAACCCAGGCAGCTGTGTTCCATTCTTAGGAATCTATAAACAAGAGTTGAAAATGTTTAGAACTTTTTTCCTTACAAGTTTAACAATTACAAAATACTTTTTCTTTACAAGTTTAACAAACTACACAAGTGTAGTTGCGTCTTTAAATCACTGGAACTTCTCCATTTAATCTTTCCTAAAACTTTAATCTTCCTACTTCTACTTCAATGATGAATCCTAAGTGTGAAACAATCCCACACTGTGCTTCATGGCTCATGCCCTTAATAGATATATTTCTGTTTAATATTTCACAACATGTTTTTTAAACAAGACAAACAGTGAAAGAAAAGAGGGCTGAAGTGTTAGGTAGTTTTTAAATAGCTGCAATTATTTCAGCATTTTCTTTAAATTTCTCTTCACCACAAGAAACTGGGCTGACACACCCACAAGTGTGCACATAGCACTAGTGACACACCCATTAGTAAATGGTGAAGATAATGAGCTTGCTATGGCTATCTTCTAGTATTGTTATTTAAGTTAGTAGCAGTTTTGTCAGTTGTCATCTAGTAGTATAATAGAAATTGTTGTGAACATCTACACTCACCATTTGTGAAGTCCATAAGAGTCCTTGGTCCATCCAGATTTGGGTGTGGCTTGGAAACCCTGGCAGCTGTGTTCCAAATCTTAAATAGGAATCTACAAACAGGAGTTGAAAATGTTTAGAACTTTTTTCCTTACAAGTTTAACAAAATACTTTTTCTTTACAAGTTTATCCAATTAGATAAGTGTAATTGCTTTTTCATATCACTGCAACTTCTCCATTTAATCTTCCCTAAAACTTTAATCTTTCTACTTCTACTTTAATCCTAAGTGTGAAACAATCACACGCTGTGCTTCATGGCTCATGCCCTTCATAAATATATTTCTGTTTAATATTTCACATGTGAAAGAAAAGAGGGCTGAAGTGTTTTATATCTAAACTCACCATTTGTGAAGTCCATTAGAGTCCTTGGTCCATCCAGAGTTGGGTGTGGCTTGAAAACCCAGGTAGCTGTATTCTCAATCTTGAATAGGAATCTACAAACAAAAGTAGAAAACATTTAGAACTTTTTTCTTTACTATTTTAATAATTAAATTACATAAGTGTAGTTGCTTTTTCATATAAATTAATCTTCTTACCTTGAATGTTGATATTCTGAATATTATACTAATTTTGGTGGGTCTCTTCAAATTTCCTTTGCTTTTTTCTTTTTTCTTTTTATTGCATTTCATTTAGTTGTTGAAAACTAGAGTTAAAATAAAAAATAGTAAAGAAATTAGAAAAAATATTTGGAACAAAATTTATTATTAGATTAGTTGGATAAGAGGAATGTGAAAAATATAATTTAAATAAATGGATAAGAGAAATGAAATGGGATAAAATGGTTGATAATGAAATGAAATGGAAGATTGAGAAACCTGGGTGGTATATATTATTAGTATAGTTTGGGAGAGAAGAAATTAATTTCCTGAAGGGAGTTATTTATGTTGGGGACTCTGATAATAGCATTACAAGAGTAAACTTTAACGTATAAATAATTTAGTATTCAAGATAGCATGGTTGTTAATTCAATTAAATTTTTTTTGAATTAATTAGATTAGTCGGATTAGCAAACCAAAATTTTTTTGTAATTTTTGTAAAAGTTAAGAAACCAGGGTAGAAATATTTTCATTATAAACACTACACTTACTGGATTGTAAAAATGTTGTATGGTTGTTCTCCATTGCCATTAAAACCAAATTTTCTCGGCATTTTCGATCATCAAAGAAGCAGCCGCCATCTTTCCTTCGGGCACATGGTCTTCTTGTTAAGCCATTTTTTCTCCAAACGTCAATTTCGGCATCCTGGACGTCTTACGGTGTCACTGTCGAAATGTGAAGAATTCATCTTTCGTTTTATACTGCTATTTTCTCGTTAAACTCACGATTGTGGTACCGTACGAAGACACCCTTCCGCCATGTTCGCTTCTTCTCGACTTTGGCTTAGTTACCAGCCCCCCTAGCTATGCTAATAATGTGCATATCTTATCATCATACAGGTAGTTTAGAAACTAAAATAAGGTTTTAAAGTATTTTCTGTGCAAATACAGCCATCATATTCACTAAAACGATATCGTAATAGTCTGTAGATGAAGTGTAATCGTTTAAAAATCGTCTTATTGACGGTTTTCCTTAATTTTTTTTTTGTGTTTAATTATTTATAGGCGGAATCAGTATCCCGATTATAGAGTGGTTTTCAACGACCAACCTGTTGGCTGAGTTGTCAAGGGCGCTGACGAAGGCGCGGACTCGGTCGGACATTGGGGCAACGCCCTATATAAACAACTTCCATTGTCAGTTGGAAACAACTTCCTCTGATGGAAGTTTGTAAAAATAGCTTCCATCTTCAGGTGGAAGTTGTTGGGGGGAGAAGTGGGAGGGGGGAAGAGTAGAAAAATTTTTTAAAGTTTTTTTTTTCTCTAAGTCGACACTGTCGACCTTCTCCTCTCTTTTTCTTCTTATGTTCTCACATATGGATGGTCCCTCTCCAGGAGAGGGAAGAGAGAGAGAAGACTCTCCTCTCGAGAAGAGAAGACTCTCCTCTCGAGAAGAGAAGACTCTTCCTCTCGTCACACACACCACCTTCGCTCGCCAAACCAAAGGTCTTAGTCTGACAGGCTTGAGCGTGCATGCATGATGAAGTGTCATGGCGATAGCCAAAGTTCATGTGTTATGTTGCGATGTTACTTATGAATAATTATTTTTCTCCAAATATTGTGGGACACTTCTTAATTATTATTCTTGAATAAATTATTTCTGCGAACGTCTACCAAGCGTCTATTTACTTTGTTCTGTTATGTTGTTGTTTTATTGCGTTTGACTATGTAATTACTTTAATGGCGGCTTCTCTTTCCTTTGCTATCCTTCCCCCAACGTTGCTTTACTTGAAAGGTGTCAACGAAGGCACTAAGTTTTCGGCCACAAGTACTTGCATAAGTCTAAGTCTATTACAGTTGGCTGGCACGGTAATTTATTGTGGGACGTTTATGAATAATATGGTTCCGCATACTAAACAGCTTGCGAAGGGAACTTCTTCTTCAAACAATTCGATCACAAGAAGAGACTTCTCACGCTTAACTAACACGTAAAATAACTATCATAACGCGAAAAAGCAAAACGTAAGGCGACTAGCAACAAAATCAACCCCGCCATTTGCCGGACGGAGCTCCATTAATTTCTCACTTCATTAATGGCGGTCATTCTCACGGTAGTGTCAAGGTTGTTGCTAGTAGTCAGAGAACAGAATGCTTGCTTACCTTACACGTATGAATGAATAATGGCAACATAATCCCCTTCGTAGCTGAGCTTTGTTCAAATCCATCTTCTGGACCTTATTGATACTCTGATCATACTGTGGGACACGGCTTCCTTTTATTGTCCATGCTCGTGAATATATAGTTGTAAACAGTATTGGTATACAGCTCTGTATTTTAACGCGGCGTATGATGTTATTCACCTCTGGGGAAGCCTTCGGGCAGGAATAAGTTAACTGAACTAAACCTCACACACATCGGAACAGACAAGTTACTTTTTTAACGCGGCAGACATGTTATTCACCTTTGGGGAAGCTCTCGGGCAGGAATAAGTTACGACAAGTCACTTGCTAATGAATAACCTTATATACAAGCTCCATCAAATGGTCTTTAGTATTTTAACGCGAAAAACGATGTTATTCACCTCTGGGGAAGTCCGCGGGCTTAAACTAAACCTCGCACATATCGGAATAGACAAGTCTTTCACTAATGAATTACCACACACAAGAAACACCAAGGGCGATGTAGCCACAAATTTTAAGCTTTCGTTGTCTCAATGATACGGGCGAAGATGTCTCAAGCTCCGAAGTCATTTTGGGCGAGTTTAAAGCTTAAACCTTACTACAATGTAAATAGAATTTCAAGGATTTATCACTGCAAATGATCACCACACGTTAAGATTTTGGGCGAGATTTAGCAGTGGAACACAGAGCTTGATCGGTCACGATAATCTCGACGAAGACTTCTATCGAGCAGAATTAATTTTACAAAACACAGAGAATGAATAATTTTTAGTTCTTCGACTTAGAATAATTTCGACGCGTCCTTGTTCTTTCTCGTAACCATTTCTCGTTGGTGGATTTTTCCTGTGGTGAGTAAAATTTCCTGAGAGTTTGGAAGTTGTTAATTTTTTCATGCATGGCTTTTATCTTTAAAAGGTAAAGTTGTCCCACAACAACAATGTGAGTGAAAGGTATTTAGATTGTAAACTATTATTTTCTTAGTTACATTGTGACTAATTTAATGGAAGAGTCAGCGCAAAGTTTAAGTTGAGACAACTAAACTGCTCAAGAGGAGAGGTCCATCGTTTCTTGCTGCATTAAGACTTTAAACATCTTTAAAGTTAAAGAGCAATCTTAAGATATTTTACTCCGCATGCGCAGTGGATCGTATGCGGTAAGCTTTATTCAGCAATCACTACTGCGTCACATGTGGGAGAATCTGAAGTTCGTTAGTTTCTAGCACGCATGCGCAGTTAATTAAAGGGGTAAGCTTTATCAAACAATCACTACTGTTCCACGTGGGAGAATTTGAAGTTGTGCAGCCAGTTAGATGCGGTAAGCTTTATTAAAAATCACTGCTGCTCCGCATGTGGGAGAATCTGAAGTTAGTTATTTTCTAGTTCGCATGCGCATTAGATGCGGTAAGCTTTATTAAAAATCACTGCTGCTCCGCATGTGGGAGAATTTGAAGTTAGTTATTTTCTAGTTCGCATGCGCAGTTATTTAAATGTGACATGTGGGAGAATCTGAAGTTGCGCAGTCAATTAAATGTGTTACTCTCCTCTCGAGAAGACCCTCCTCTCGTCACAGACACCACCTTCGCACGTCAAACTAAAGGTCTTAAGCTGGATTTCCATTCAGTGCATTTTGTCGCGCGATCGACTTTTCTCGATTGCTTTCTTTTGAAATGTGTGTATTCAACCAAAGCTAATGAAATGCGTTCCGCTTGACAACCCACAATTCGAAAGAAAGCGATCGCAAAAAGTCGATCGCGCGATAAAATGCACTGAATGGAAATCCACCTTCGCGCGATAAAATGCACTGAATGGAAATCCACCTTTAAGGTGGATTTCCATTCAGTGCATTTTATCGCGCGATCGACTTTTTGCGATCGCTTTCTTTTGAATTGTGGGTTGTCAAGCGGAACGCATTTATTAGCTTTGGTTGAATACACACATTTCAAAAGAAAGCGATCGAGAAAAGTCGATCGCGCGACAAAATGCACTGAATGGAAATCCAGCTTAAGTCTGACAGGCTTGAGCGTGCACGCATCGTGTGTCATGGCGATATATCCTGCCGAATACCCAGTCAGTACCATCTTGACATGTTTACGACTAATTATTTTTCTCCAAATATTGTGGGACATTTCTTAATTAGTATTCTTGAATACATTATTTATACGAACGTCTACCGAGCGTCTATTTACTTTGTTCTGTTATGGTGTGTTCTGTTGCCCTTGGCCATGTAATTACTTTAATGACGGCTTCTCTTTCCTTTGCTATCCTTCGCAAACATTGCTTTACTTGAAAGATGTCAACGAAGGCACAAAGTTTTCGGTCACAAGCACTTGCATAAGTCTAAGTCTATTACAGTTGGCTGGCATAACAATTTATTGTGGGACGTTTATGAATAATTATAAGTAATAACATAATCTTCCCGAGGCGAAGGGCAATTTAATCGCTAATTTCCCGACAAGTCATGTTATCAGTTTGTAATATTATGATCGCCGAGGAAAACTCAGAGAAGTATGCTGAGATAAGTTTAGGTGTTTGTTTTTGTATGGTTTAGTGACGTTGTTTACGAGTTTTACTATTGATTGAAGTAATTATACCTTTGGGACATGCTTTGTGTTTGTGAGGGTTATTGAAATGACTGCATTGAATTTAGATTTATTTTATTCACAATTTTCGAATATGGCTGTCTGTTAATAAAAATGTTGTGAGTGTTCTAGGACCGCCTGTTTGCATAATAGATATGCAAGCGGGAAATTTAGTAAAAACAAAGGATTTCTTTGTCTACTAATTTTCCCCTGCAGCTAGATGAGGGAAAATTAGTAGACAAAGAAATCTTTTGTTTTCTACTAAATTTCCCGGGGAAATTACCCATGCATACGCCTTTGTCTTCTAAATTTAGAAGACAAAGGCGTATGTATGGGTAATGAGGAAAATATGGGGTTTACATTCCCTTTGAGAACAATCATAGTTAATAGAAAATATACATGGTTTGGAAACCCGGCAAACTTCAAAGCGGTTAACAATCAAGCTACGATTCATCTTGAAAGGTACACGAAGGTGCCAAATCCTTTGTTTTAGGTTTATTAATATTTAAACAGTACGGTTGAGTGATTGAAGCCAAACGTTGCTATTGGATGATTGCTTCATTATACAGAAAACACAATATGTTCAGTAACCATGAAAGTGCAAAAATTTCCATACACCTGAACAAAAACATAAAACAATGACTTTTGTGAGCTTCCAAACCATGTATATTTTCTATTAACTATGGAACAATGAAAACCGAGGTAATCATGATATTATAAAGTTTCGCATACTAAACAGCTGTCGAAGAGAAGCTTCTTCTTCAAACAATTCGATCACAAGAAGAGACTTCTCACGCTAAACTAACACGTAAAATAACTATCATAACGCGAAAAGGCAACACCTAAGGCGACTAGTAACAAAATCAACTTCGCCATTTGCCGGAGCTCTATCATTAATGGCGGTCATTCTCATGATGGTGTTAAGGTTGTTGCTATTAATCAGAGAACTGAATGCTTGCTTACCTTCGCGTATGATGAATCAATAATAGCGACATCATTCCCTTCGAAGCTGAGCTTTGTTCAAAGCCATCTTGTTGACCTGATTGATACTCTGATCATATTGTGGGACACTAATATAGAGTTGTAACCAAACCGGCTTCCTTTTATTGTCCATGCTCGTGAATATAGTTCTAAACTGTATAGGTATATACAGCTCTATTGGTCTTTAGTATTTTATGGCAGCAGACGATGTTCGCCTTTGGGGAAGCCCTCGGGTGGGAAGAAGTTAAACTAAACCTCGCACATATCGGAACAGACAAGTCACTTACTAATTACTAACCTTTGCTCGTGAATATAGTTCTAAACTGTATTAGTATAGCTCTGTTGGTCTTCAGTATTTTATCGCGGAAGACGATGTTATTCACCTCTGGGGAAGTCCCCGGGCTTAAACTAAACCTCACACATATTCGGAACAGACAAGTCATTTACAAAGTAGCGATACTTTGACCGTCACCGATGTACAACTAGAAACCCCAAGGTCGGTATAGCCACAAATTTTAAGCTTTCGTCGTCTCAATGATACGGGCGAAGGTATGTCTCAATTCAAGATAAAAAAATCAAGGACTTTCCAGCATTTCCAGGGAGCGTACGAACCCTGTTTAACTTAACGGGATCCCTTCCCTTCCCTTTGCTCTTGAATATGGTTTCGAACTGTATATATTGGAATATAGACAACTCTGTATGGTGTTAAACTAAACCTAATATAATAAGTAATATATAAAGACCCGAGGACGCGCAGCGTCCGAGGGCTTTATATCACATACATCCCGACGTTCGAGGGATTTATCTGACTTAATTTATTTTTGAGGAGGTTTTCCAACGAAGCTTTGTCTTTTTTTCTCTTGGACAAAGATTTTCCTGTTTTTTTCTTCATTTCTTATCTAATTAGTATTCAAGAGCTTTATGCGATATAAAGCCCTCGAAAGAACAAAGAAAACCGACTCAATAATAAATTAAGAAGGAATTATCACGCTTATTTTATACTGCTGAGCTTTCGACCTGTTTACTCAAATCTTCATAAATGCGAAATCGTGTTGTCTCACGTCTATAAGTCACTACCTCGGTAATAAATAATAAACGTTGTGTAAACACACATTCTCGCTTACTATTACCATTTGCCACCATGCAAACATTCACGAAACTAATTTTTACATTCTTCAAATTTGAGCAGTTTTTAATTGAATATGATATAGTAAATATTTCATAACTTTTGAACCATTGGCTAAATGAAGTATCTTTAATTCATTGCATAGACCTACCATACGAGAGTATTTCTATTTCCACAAAGTTTCATGCAGATTGGGAAAATAGTCAAGTACTTATGATTGCTGGAAATTTAATTACTCATCACTGAATGGGTGTGTCACTGACGAGACTTGTAAACTT